>PVKB01003027.1:0-193548 GCA_004027205.1 Ctenodactylus gundi
GTAATCCTCAATTGATCTAGTCGGCTGCACACTTGCAATCCTTCTGCCTCAGCCTTATACTGTGCTGGGATTTTAGGCTGCTCTTTACAAGGCACTTTAGACATGGATGGATTCCAGCTTCCTCATCCTGAGGGCTCGCACATTTTGGTAGCATGAAGTGTACAGTAAATTTTTTAAAGACTAAGATTCTGCAAATAATTATAATTTTAAGAAAACATAAGATCACATAAAAAGTAGATATCTAATTGTATTTCTTGCGGTTCAGTCCATCTTTCAATAGACCTTTCTCAGTGGCACCAAGAATAACGTGGAACTCAATTCACACTTTGTAACAACTTCTTGCTGGTTATCAGAGCATCATCGTTTGAGACTAAACCTTCAAGGATCATAGCTAAAATAACAAAGTTTCTTACAATGTGGTCTCACCTATCATACATCTGTGACATGATTCAGAGGAACATGTCTGAGAATATATATGAGAAGAATTGATAAATGAAACCTTGGCACAAAAAAAAGAGTCTTCACCCATTCTGGCACACACACACAAAGAGTTTACATTTTTTTTGGCTCTAGCCAACATTAATTTAGAGTACATTCTAAAACTAGACAACCAAGATTGCCACCCATATAGTGTTTGCTTTTATTTTCATCTTAATTAACATTCTAAAAGCTACTAAAACTTCCTGCCCATATATCAATACTAATATAATTTCTATTGCTTTTGCTATTTTGCAATTAGTTAATTTTAGTGTCGTCTACTTAGAATATACTGAAAATGCCATAAAAAATTTTAGAATAGAGTACAGTTTACTTAGGCCAGTGACAAGCAAATCCACAGGACAGTATGAAAATAAAAAAAGATTGCTCAGTGACAGGCGTGTTGTTGAGAAAGTGGTTCTTAGAGATTCAGTAAGGAGAGGCTGGAAAGCCATGGAAGCGCCCTTGTATCAGGAAGTATGACTTGAGATTTGAACTCTGTACTCTCATTCACTGTTGGGTCGTGAAACAGCATTATTTATACTCTTACTTTTCTGTGGAGACATTTTTCTAGAACTTTGGTAGATTATAGCTTTGAATTTCTTCAGGAAATCTGACATGCTTCTGCAAGGCAGATGCTTCTCTGGTGTTTAACTAATGAGCTTCCACCTTTCATTAAACATAGATACCTTTCTAGTATGTGATTCGTCGTTTCCCTGTGTGATCTACCCGTTGAGTTTGGTATGTTTTCACCATTAGCACTGAAATGTGGTCTTTTCTCTGTTCTAGGTCGTGGAGACTAACCTGGTTGCTTTTGATTGTCACTGGATCATCATCAACGAGGTAAAGCCAGCTCGCTCTTTTGCTGTGGCCTTTGTGCCGTGTGTGTGCATGTGCATGTGTGTGTGTGCACATGCGTGTTTTCTGTGTATATTTTTCTGATTCCTACAGCCTTGCATTTCAAAGAGGAAAGAGAAAATGAAGTAAACTTTCAGCTCACTGAGTGAATACTGTTAAAGCGAAGATACTTAAAAAAAATAATAGAAGGCTTTGTAAGATGAAATTAAGTGAAGAAAGTCTCCCCACCGGGGATCCCCGCTCTTCCCGTTGGCAGGTCATGCCAGGAGCGGCCATGTCTGTGAATAGTCCAGGGCTCCCTTATAAGCTGAGTGAACCCCTCCTGTGGGCAGCTTGTGCTGCGTTTGTATTTGAGTGATGTTTCTAGAGCCTTTGGATCCGACCCCTTACATGAGACAGAATCCGTCAGCATATGAACATGAATCAGCAGAGAACAGATTTCCTTCGCCTTTTCATGAAAAAGTACATTAAAATCAGCAGACTTGTCGAGTTCCTTATGAAAGCTTTTTTGTGTTGTTTTTGCTTTTAAGATAATACAGATGATTAAAAATACAACCTAAGAGTCCTGTGAAATGAGTCAACTTTTACCACCTGCCTGTCACAGGCAGAAGGGACAGTGGGCAGGTTGATCCTGTATAAAAATATGACCACCTGACAGTGTCCTCAAGTAGAACATACTATTTATCAAGCATTTGTGAATAAAAAGGTTATATTATTTATTTTGGGTACTAATTATGGAATTATAGTAAGATTGTTTTAGGAGCTGGGCCCAGTGGCACGAGATTTTAATCCCAACAGTCTGGGCAGCTAAAGCAGGAGGACCACAGTTCCAGGCCCAGGTTACCCAGCGTAATGCCTTAGCAAGACTCTGTCTCAGAGTCAAAAATAAAAAAGTGCTGGGGGTGTCATTCACTGTGAAGTATCTCAAATACTAGAAAAAGAAAAAAGATTTGCTTTATGAGGACAAAATGTATCTGAGGTAAGAATTTTTGCTTTGCCGTCAGCAACATCATCCAATTCTGGCTCTAAAATCGTTAGCTGTTACTGTGCACATAAGGAACACTCATCCAGGGCAGCCCCTTGTGCAATAAATACTATAATAATGCTTATAGCATCATAATAAAAATTAAATGAGGTATTATCTAATTTCATCACACAGTTAATGACAAAGGACCCTCAACCCCTGCTGGCACAGTAATGATCACTGCTCACCTTGCTGTGCTGAGTCTTAAATGTTACTCAATTACGGTGCCCTGGGGTGAGGCCCGCACAGGATCCACACTTGCTTCCTCCCTGGAAAAGTGAAAGGCACTCCTCCTCTCATCCCCTTAACCCTACCTAGCGCTTCACTGGCAGAGGGGATGCTCTGATGACCACAGTGGGGAGGTCACCTTGGGACACCAGCTCTTTGGGGTCTGTGTGCCCTATCCCAGAGCCCCTCCTTGTGTCATGTGAAGATGTGTTTTTCTGAGAGTCCTGCAGGCCAGGTGTATGACTTCCCTTTCAGTGACGTTCTGACACCTTCTGTTGTTCTCAACCCCCTGTTTTTTTTTTTTTTTTCCATCCAGAATGACTAACCATCAAATAGAGAGGTGATAAAAGGTAAACTTAGCCAAGTTTCACAGGAACTTTTCAAATTAAGTATTTTCCTTTCTGTTTTCCTGCAAGGAAACAAAGGCTCAAAGAAATTGAACAATTCTCTAGCTGTACAGTTTTTAAGTGGTAATAATGAGATTTTTAAAACAGCCCTTTTCAATGTAACACTTATGTTCTTTTGGGTTGGTTTTGTTTTTGGTAATTCTCCTTATAGATTATCTTTTTGAAATTTCTACTACTTGTGATTTTTTGAGCCATTTATCTCACCTGCTATTACTTTAGGGTTAATTATTTTCTAGATTACTGCCTTCTTGGAAACAATCTTTTTAATCATGATTTTTATCATACCCTTTACTTCTGGTAGCAAACAGACCACACAGACTTCCTGATGCAAACATTGGTTGGGGTGATTATACTAGCCCAAATCAACAGAGCTGTCAAGGAAAAAAAAATAAACATGACTGGTTCTTATTTAAAACAAATTGATATTTAAAATCATTAAATGGAAAAGGTCAGCCCCTTCAGCTTGATAAGAATGCAGAAGGAACCTATACGTTATTTCTTGTTTCCATATCCAATCTACCTTTTACATATGCATGTCTTGAAAAGTATGAACCCAAGTTGAGCTACTAAAATATCATGCTCATTTCTCTACCATGTAAGGGTGAATTTGTACTCTAGAGTAAATCAGTCTGTCACTGGATAGACCTATTATCTAAGGAGACAAACCTGTATGTCATTGGTGACAGATAGCATGGAAAAATAATTAAAATTTATATTTTGTTATATCTTTTGCAAGCCATTATGGTTTCGTTTGTTAAAATTATTAAGCATTGTTAATAATATCAGGAAATACCATCTTTACATGAATGTTTCAGAATCTGGGCTGCCGTGTTACCAAAGGCCCATGTAAGCAAAGCCGTGTTACTGGTAAATGACCCCTTGGAGATTAAATCATAGACCTTGACTCTTTTCTTATTCATTAAGCTTATTTTTTTTAATACATCCTCCTAAGTGTATTTTCACGTGTGTGGCTCCAGAAATCCTTCCGTTTTTGACTCACGGTTCTGTTTTCCAGCCCCTGAACAAAGGTGGTGCTTCTTTCAGGCAGCCAGACCTGCCTTGGCTGTGGAAAATACCACGTTCATAACCCACGCCGTGTACAGCAGTGTTCACGTATGTGGCGAGTCGATGCCATCTCAGGTCAGGAAGGCTAGCGCCAGCCCCTATCGGGCCGGCTGTCCCTGTGCGCAGTCCCCTGGCACTCCCATGTCTCTGAAGGACACCTGGGGACGCAGCCCCGCCCTTACACGCTTTTCATTCGCAAGCTAGTTCATGAAACTTGGTTGTTTAACAACCGTAATTTACTCCACTTTGCATACTTCCCTTCCTTTCCTTGGACGCTAGTAACCCCTAGCGTGCCCCAGGCAGAGGCCCGGAGGGGAAGCGGCGCCCGGTGGGTTGCCGGGCAGGCATGGGTGACAGAGGGCCACCCGATCGTCCTGCACCAGCAGTTTTCCTTTGAGAGAGGGCCCATAAATTAAGATGGGCCTTGTGCACCCCACCCAGGCTCTGGCGGAAACTGGGAAACGGTCTTTTTTGCTCGCACTGGGCTGGAGTTGTTCGAGCGCTTTATTTAAGTTTTATAAAAGTTTGCAAGTCAGACCGGAGGACGCGAGGCGCAGGCCTCCTGCTCCCCGCAGCTGTCGCCGGGCTCCGGGTCCTGGCATGACCCACTGGCTTAAAATGCGGGTGACGCCCCTGTGCCCTCATCGTCACCGTGCAGTCAGGGAAGGGGCCGGTGAGGGGGCTGTGTCGCCGGATCGGGTCTCCCTCTCTCCAGTCTCAGTCAGCGGACGCTCCCGGGGTCGTGCGCCTCTTGGGGGCTGTCGTGTCTCCGGAATATCGCAAATTGGTCATTTTTTTAACCTCCTCTCCTTTCCACCTTCCTCTTCCTCCCATCCCCGACGGTTTAGACAATTTAAAAGCGTGCGTGCGCAGGAGATACCCTTTTATTTTACTTTTCAGTTTAGTTCTGAGTTGAACTGGCTGGGCCCCTGTTAACATAGGCTGCAGGACGACTCCCTGTTCCTGCAGGTGTGTAGCTTAGAGCTGGTTTTCTCGCGGAACGCAACCTGATGTTGGCATAATTGCTCCATACTGGCGCTAAACTCTTTGGAAGTGCATAAGGGTCATCTCTAATAAAACACGAGGAATAGATACGTATTAGGGGGAGAATGATCTCTTCAAACTGCACCCACAACATCAAGTACACATCTCATTAGTATGGCTTGATTTATTCAAAGCTATCTAACATTTTTTAAACATCCCAGTGTCTAGAATTAACATTTTAGGTCTTAAACTTTAGAATATGGTTTGATAAGATCGTAAGTGTTCACTCACTGAATTTTTAATTTATTAAGCACCTACTCTGAGCCAAGTATTTTGATAATGTTAAGAGGTGAAAGGGTGGGGAAGGGGAGCAAGTGGAAAACGAAATGAAACCCAGAAATTAAACCCAGGGTTTTCCCATGAGCTGCTTCGCCAGTTCTTTCTTTTTTTCTTTCTTTCTTTCTTTTACATTTTGAGACAATTTACACAGCCTGGATTGGCACCTGAGCTAATGGATTGGGAGAGTCCTTCACTCCTCGAAGAAGTTCTGTTGATGTTAGATGATAGTTGATTGGCTGTAAGGCTTTGGGACCCGGCTTGGCTCTGCAAGGTCTGCGCCCAGGTGGTGGTGTCACCCCGACAGCTGTTTTAGCTTCTGCCTTTGCCTTCCCTGGGCGTTTTCCCCTGCTCAGAGTATTTAATGAAAGGAAAGTGAATATTTTCTTGGACATATTAACATGACTGAATGATTTTTGATTAAGAAAGTTATTGTAGAGGGAAAATGTGTTGTATGTTATACTTGATTCTAACCAGCTTAAAGTGTAAAATTACATCTACTGAAAGGTATACTGTGAGGTATACTGAAATATACTTAATTCCCTTTCATTTACAATATCAATTCTGCTTTCACAATTATACAGAATCAAAGAATACAAAGACTTTTCTGTGATACCAGAAATTAAACCCAGGGTCTTCCCGTGAACTACTTTGCCAGTTCTTTCTTTCTTGTTTTCTTTCTTTCTTTTTAACTTATAGACAAGGTCTTGCTAAGTCACTAAGGTGCCCAGACTGGGCTTGAACATACAGTTCTGCCTCAGCCTCCTGGAGTGCCACCACCGCTGGCTCAAAAACAAATATTTTTGTAATTCATGTTTTGAAATTTGGAATTATTAAATTATATATTTGTGTGTGTTTATGGAGATTAATTAATATATGCAAGACACTTATTAAGCATATTTGGTCTTGCTAGGGATAATTAGCATATTTGGTCCCCTTGAGGGGCTGATTAGCATATTTGCTCATGCTGGGTCAGAGGGGTAAATATTTCCTTAAAAAGATATACCTTTTTAAAATCTTACCACTTAAACATTATGTTCATGATTCAGAGCACAAGGACACTGTAGATCCTAATTGTGTAATATTTCCACATATTAATAGACAGTTTTTTCATTTTAAAAGATTTTTCAAATTGAAGGATCATTTGACTTCAATATTTAGGTAGCATGGCGTCTGTCGCCTTTACAGCCTTGTTGAAATGCAGAAGTTCCCTAAACGTATAGTAGCTGCCTAATCATGATCTCATGTCACAGTCAAACTGTTTTTGAAATCAGGTGTCAAAGCTGACGTCGCAAGGGATTTTTCCCAGACCGACTGTCGGTTACTTTCACTCAGAATGGCGGATTCTTTCCTCCCAGAAAGTTACTTTCTTTTTTCTTCCCCAAATAATAACAGACAAAATGAATTCCACTCAGATTGGTGTTCCTTCAGGTTGGCTGAGGCTCAGGTGCCCGGGCACTCCAGCGGGTGCAAGGTGGAAGAGGTGGTGCCCCCGTGACGGTCGGAAACAGAACCGTCACGTCGTCGACACGGGTCCTGATCGATGGCTTTATCTTCCCCCGTGCAGTCTCCAGGCCCCGCGTGACGACGCCGTGTGTCTATGCACTTTTAGTTCCCATCATTCACGAATACCGATATGCTTAGTTCCAGTAAGGATATTCAGACCCCTGTGTACTTACTGCTGAGAATTTCTTTTCTGATGACATTTGCAAATTCATCCTATGAATACAAAATATGTTGAAGGAATGATTTGCAATCTCCTCGGTTCTCTGTGAAAATAAACAGGGTCTTACATGGTGTCACTGTTTTGGTAGGAAAATGAGATAAGAAGTAGTTAATATTTTGCCTAATACAGGACAGGCGTGTATTAAATGGATATTTTTATTCTAATGAGCTAGTTGTTAGTCGTGTCTGGTATAGATAGATGGTAGCTGATAAAATGTTTTTATAAATATTTGGTTACCTAGAAAGCAGAAACCGTATATATAAATGAACAAAGGAATTTATTTTCTACTACTTTCTGTGTGAATCTTTCCAATATGAAATTTCCCCAAAACCGAAAGCTATCAAGTAGCAGTATTAATTAACTTTAAAAAGGTTTCAGGTTAATATTAAGCATTAAAATGGGGTTTGACGGCCCTGGTTAATTTTGCCTTGTGAGCAGGTGACAGGGAATTAAACGGAGCCCTGCTCCTTTCCAGACTAAGTTTGTGTTGGCCAGTGAAATAAAACACACACTGAAGGAAAATGACGAAATTTTAACCTGAGAAAAACCATTTTCTATGGTGCATTAAGGACTAATCACCTCGAAATCCTGATATTTACTGGATATGGTGGATAGCAGGTGTTATTCTATTTTCAGAAAAAATCTATATTTCATAAAGATCATAAACAAAAGGGGAATTTTAAAGCCAATAGTTACTCCAAAGCATTGTAACATATAATTTATCTAGTAGGAAAAGAAGAAAATTTATACCTATAAATTATTTTTTTCTCTTTCCTTGTTCCATCATAAGTTCTTGGATCAAAACTAGGAAATACTAACTGCAGTCCAAACTTTATCTTGTATCAGATCTTTTCCTTGTCATAAGAACCCATTAATTTGTTAATTGCAACGTCCTCACTGATTTAAAAGGTTTTGAATGGACACCATCAAGAACAAGCTGCTTAAGTAAAAAGACTGAAAAATACCATTAATTTTGATCACTTGTGATCTAATTCCACCGAGAACGAATGTATGTTGTAAAAATATTATTTCATTTTTATGGCTTCTCCATCTGTTAATCAGCTAAATGTTAACATTTGATTATGGAATTGGGAGATTAGGAGAGAAGGAATGAGAATTTACTCGTGTTGAGCTTGGCGCGACTCACATAAAGAACAAAAGTCATTTGGGGGAGAAGTACTAGGCCGTTGCCTTTCCTCAGCCTAATTCCACCTGAGTTAGCCAACATAACTTTCACCTGCATGTCACAACCCCAATTATAAACTCATTTATTTCACTTCCTAATAAGTGAGCCCTCTGTACTCTACAGAGGGTCCCAAAGGTTTAATTTTTCCTATGTGTGCTGACACCCAATACACTGAATTTAGTGCTTAGATAATTTTTCTCATAGAATTAGCTTTACTTCAGATATTATGACAAATTTTTCCTGAGCAAACTTTATTTATTTATTTGAGACAAGACCTCACTCTATAGACCAGGCTGGTCCTAAACTCACTATGGACCCCAAACAGGCCTCAAACTCAAGTCGATCATCCTGTCTCAGCCTCCCGAGTGCTGGGATTATAGGCATATGCCACCACACCCAGTAGATGTAGTGCTGTGGAATCAAACTGAGACCCTTGTTCTTGGTAGGCAGGTGCTTTAACTGCTGAGCTCTGCCCCTCAGGCCCCAACATTTTATATCATATATACTCAGTATTCTTTAAATATGGCAACTTTGTATTCCTTACCAAGAAAAATATATGAGTTAACAATGACAGTTCTAAGAAATAACTAGGAATTTTTTTGAAAAAAAAATCTCTTGTCTCTACTTACCTCATTTAAAAGTTTCATTTTTTATTGCTAAGAAAAATGTAGACAATTCTTAGACTGCCACCATCTTCCTAAGTGTCTTGAAGTTCACTGATGAATAATAAATTGTAATGACAACTGATTTTATGACTTTATTTAATGTTTTGACCACGCCTTTATTTCTCTCCTGTTAAAGTAATAAATTATAAGCTTGCTGTTGTAGCACTGGTTGCATTCGGAATCATTTAGACACAGACGTACATGATTTAGAGCACAGGAAGCCACAGCGAGTGGGCTGTTTTCACTCGGGCATCTGCTAAGCATGGAGCATGTGCCCTGCAGAGCCCAGCTCCTGGGCACTCCCAGGTACCAACGCAGAGTTGACTTGTGTTTGTTGCTGTATTAAAGAGTGTGTAATTCTCCCGCTTCTCACCTCATAGGAAATAAACGATGCGGACGTTCAGGAGCTCGTACGGAGGTCCATTGGACGGTTAACAGTTATCCGGCAGACGTTTCCGGTCCCACAGAATGTGAGTCAGAGGTGTTTCCGTGGCAACCACCGGATATCTTCCTCACTGTGCGACCCAAAGGATCCGTTTGCTCAGAATATGGAGGTATGTTCTAACAGTCAGGGTGCCCCTGCTGGGGTGCCTCGTGGGGTATGGCGAGGGCACTGCTGGAATGGCGTCCAGTGTACTGCGGGTCACCGTTTCTGAGCAGTCCTCTTCCTGCAGCCGTGCGTTCTGACTGGGAGCCAGTGCTGAGCACCTGTGTGTTTGATCGTTTCGATTCTGTTGTAGAAGAAGGCCCACTTGCTTACTAGCCGTCCACCCAAGATGGGCCGTTCCTTTCCACACAAGCAGATCTGCAGTGTCGCCCAGGCGAGACTTCACCGACGGCTGTCCTAATGCCAGTCTTTAAGCCAAAAATTTTCTTATCCTTCCTGGCATAAAAAGGCTTGGATAGTTATTCTTTTCTATTACATGTCCAGTTTGAAGAACTTGAATGAAACAGAAACTTTGTAAAACTGAAACCATGTTGTACTAAGTAGTCTGTGGTCCTACCCAAGTCAGACAGGATGTGCCTGACAACTGCATCCTACCAAACAGGACAAAGGCCCTCAGATAATACCCCGGAATCCCTGCATAGCAAAGGGGAGAACACAAGGTTTCCATGGGTTGCTCAGGAGAATGTCTTGTCACCGCTCCATCGGCGCCTGCTACTTAACTCGAGGAAAATCCCATCGGACTTTTTGTCCATTTGAAGGATGTTAGGAACAACAGGCACTCCAGAACAGGCACTCTTGCCTTCTCTAGTAAGGCAAGAGGCAGGAAAAAATGAAAGATTCTGTCGGATGTATGAGTTTCCGTATACTTCCAGGGTGGAGGTTTCCTCTAAAGTCAAATCTGGGTCACGCACGTGGCGGTGCCCAAGGGGATTGCTACATTACAGCGCTGGCACACAAGGAGATACTTACACGATTACTTGGGGACATATCAGGTGCTTAAGATCACAGCCAGTACGAATTATCAGAAACACACACACACACACACACACACAAATACATAAAATGTGTGCATTTTTAAAAAATGTGTTACATTAAAAGACACCTGTCATTAGCCGTTCCCTCCTTAGAATTTTCTGCTGGCTCTAAACACACCCACCTTGGGGTTCTTGGACTTTCCAAAGCAATTCTAGAATCCTCTTCTGCATCTTTAAGTGGCATCATCAAAAATGAGGTGAATGCCAGTACTGAACGCTGCCTACCAGGAGACAGGCTTGTAAAAATAGGGTGGTGTGTCCTCATGTGCCATGCTCACCAAATCTGGCACCACGGGATCAAAATGATCATGAAAGGTCAACATTTTGAACAGATTTAATAATATGACAGCAGTGATAGCGACTGAAGACCCCCGAGGGGAGAGGACTTCAGAACTGCTTGGGAACATGGCGAGGATGAGGAGCCGTGAGTGTCTGGAGCAAGGGGAGTGTTTTGAGGCACACTAACGATCATATGTCTCTTACTCCAGTAAACATTTTAAATATTCACCTGATTTATCAAGCATATTTTGAAGTTTAAAAGTTTAATCCTTTAAAATTCTCACTGGAAAACATTTCGGTACTTCAAGATGTTTGGTATTTACAGATACATGGTACTTAGAAATGTTTATTTAGAGATTGAACAACTTAAGCACATAATCCCAGGAAGACTATAGTTCATCTCCGACGATACTAGATAAATAATTTGGCAGAGCTACTTCTTTTGGACGCTAAGTCATGGCCTCCTTAGTCCTAGTCACCTTTGCGATTTGTCTAGATGGTTACCACTCACTGAAGCACTTCCTCCCACTCAGAAGCATCGCTGTCCGCAGTGTGGCGCCAGGGTCCCCGCCCAGAGGACCCTCTGAGAGCGCATCTCAGAGCTCATTTGTCTAGCGGTATGACCCTTCCGATTCCCTCCGTCCCGATGCACACGCCTTGTTTCCCCGTGTGTTCCAGGCCTACCTGATGCCTGAAGGCTGTGTGGGAAGCGTGCGCCCTCTCCCTCACCACATCTGGCCTCCCTCAGATCCCCAGAAGGGAGAAAGCAGGAGAGGGACGTTTTCTATGTGGATTTGTTACATATTAGCATCTCTCCCATGCCTGATAGAATGTGACTATGTATGTAATACGTATGAGGAAAACTGACAGAACCTGGTGTGTTGTGAGGGTTTACCTGGAAAAAAGCATGAACGTGATGCTTTCGAACACAGCTTGTGTCACCAAAGCCGGGCATCCCCTCTCCAACGCTGCGTAGGTGCAGGTGTTCGTCTTGCTTAAGTTTGAGAGAACACCACAGTAAAGTGACAATTTACATTACATTTGGTCAGAGAGACACCACCTACTGATAATTGGAGAGTTTGGGGTTCACAGGGGAGAAGGGGCCTCCTCCACTTTGAATCTAAACCAATGCAGGTACATGTGACCACAGACAGACTTCCCTCTGAATCCAGAGGGTAGTAATCTAAAAGATTTCATAAAAAAGAAAAATAGGCAAGTATGGCCCAAGTGAGCTGTAAAAATAGAAACTCAACTATGAAATTACACTAATTGTATTATGTGGCGAGGAGAAGAGGGGATGGCGGGCCTGTGTAGGGGTCCAGGGGTGATCACCAATTTTATGTATGTAGAAAGATAATTGAAATACAGAAAGAACCAAAAACAGGTCACATATATCTTTAAATTAGTGCCAGAAAAAAACTAAAATTTATGATTAGCGGGTATTACAAAGCAACAGTTTTTTTAAGAAGCCTCTTACTTAGAAATAGGGTTTTTACGACATAGAGAATTAGACGGAAGCGGCCCGTTGGTGATTTGGGGGAGCCAGTGGTTGCTTGGCTGCTGTCAACAGCAGATGCATCCCTGTCTCATCCTTTAGCTCCGTCTGAGAAAGAATGTACTCAGATTGGTGAGATTAGCACAAAAGTCATTAAAACAAAAAGTAAACTACTGGGTGGTAAGATGCAGAGGTTTGGAGATTTAAGAGTGTGCTTCACTGGTAAAGAAAAAGAAAGAAAGAAAAGAAAAAGAAAACAGAGGCCCCATGCAATTGCTCAGAGCCATCATAACCAGGCAGTGTGATCACTCTAGATTATAAATTAGAAATAGAAATAGTTGGGAACTATATACCAGAGCAAGGAGCAAAGATTCCGACCATCAGAATGTCATACATTAAATTCCAATATTTAGGCAAATTGTACAATATATTGTTAAACAAGTGAGTAAAGGCATTTCACATAAGACAACGTGGCTTTCTTAGGAACATATTAAGGCAGACTAAGTCCTTGATGAGAGGAGTCTCACATGGGAGTTCGCTTATGGAGCTATGTGTTAAATAGAGAGCATTATATGGTGCTTGACAAATTTTATTATGAGATTTGTGCAGAAGACACTGAAAAGTCTGGTCAGACTGGGACGATTCCAACAATGTTTTTTTTTTTTTTCACCAGAAGGCTTCTGAAGGTGGAAGGTAGTAAACTCTCTGGCAAAAAAATTCAAAGTGTTTTAAAATCTCAGCATGACTTTTTAAAATTATAGCATATGAGTCTTTATAAAATTAAAAATAACTCTCCAAAAAATTTAATTGGTAAGCTATTTAGTTCAGTTTTTCACGTCTTCATGTGAAACTCGTTTACCTACTTGAAACCATCAGATCTGCAAAAGGCCTGGTTGTAAATGAATACACCTGAGGTATATTCTGTAGGTTTGAAGATTTCCTGACGCCCACAACCTGCCAGTAGGCTGTCTTCTGCCCTCCGTTTGAGAAGTGGGGAACTAGAAGTATTCAAACTGCTGTGATAAATAGTTCACTCGTGAAATGTAAAGAAGTCTGTGGTCATTCACAGACTCTGCCTTTGGATCTGGTAATACCATTAATTAGTTTATCACTGCATGAATGAAAATAAATAAGTACATGCTGTCAAATGTGCAAATTGCATAAAGGGAAAGAAAGCCCTTTGCCACAAGTCCAAGGCCAGCCTGGGCTCCATAGTGAGTTCGGGCCCAGCCTGGGCTACAGAGCGAGACCCTGTCTCAAAAACAAAAGAAAAAAGGGAAGGGAGGAAGGAAAGGGAGGGAGGGAGGGAGGCAGGGAAGCAGGGAAGCCTTTGTGGTGTTACATATCCAAGATCCCAGTTGTTAATGTTGACTGACTGATCAGTCTGAAAGTTTAAATTTCACACAAATAAAGTCTGGGTTCGAAATCAATTTCACCAAGTCCAGATGGAAGAGTCTTGGTTTTGACAGCTGTTCAAAGCCATCAAGTTGAGGGAAAACTCAGAACAAGCCGAGAGGGAGGCAGATTCGCTCCAAACCATTTTAATATCATCTTGGATTCTGTCAGAAGCATTTTGCTAAGATCAAGACACGGAATGTCTCTCACTGACATCCCTAGTCAGATCCCCTCTGCGGGGGGTGTCACGTCAGGTCACTGCAGTTTTAACAGAAACACTGGAAAACGAGGGGACAGAAGGAGTGAATGGGAAGGAGGAGCCACCCAGATACCGTTCCACATGACGAACAATAGAAGGAAAGAGAATGTTTCAGGACAGGAGACAGATGGTGTCACGTACTGTCACACCAGAGTGATGCCTGCCGGCAGTTCAGTGATGTCGGAAATAAGCACGGTGACAGGAAGCTGGCAAGGAGCGAAGTCAGATGTGGGACACTGGGGTCGAAGACAGCAGATGTCTTGCACGCTTACAGCCGGTAGATAGCCCTCAGTGTTTGCCTTATCAAGAGCGGAAGGGAAGATCATTTGTGGAAATCAAAGCCACCCTTTTTGATTGTTCTCAAGTAGCTTGGGATCCCTTTGAGGGAGGAGCGAAAGAGCTCACAAGCAAAGAGTGACCAAGAGGAAAGTGGACTACAGCAGAAAGGGAAGCGGGTCCAAGGCTCCGCCGGGCAGTGCCGCATCAGGGTAGGGCATGGAGAGCGCAGGTCCTGCCACCCCTTCTAGACAAGCACTGGCTGGAAGCGCTGATTCTGTGCTGGGAACAAAGCATTCACCTGAGTCTCGCCGCAGATGCTCTCAGAATGTGCCCCAAGACTTGCGAGAGACTGCGACACCGGGAGTCTTGGGGCGGAGCGTGACCCGGCTGATTCTCTCCACTTCCATCGCTTAGCACTGCTTTTCCCCTTCTTTCTCCTCTTTGTCTTCTTTTACTTGACAACGGATTATCAAAATCCGAATCTGTGCTAGGCTGTTGGCCAAGGCAACAAGGGATGAGTGTAGGCCAACAGAGCCTAAGGGGGAAGACGGACGCGCAGCTCTCTCTGTGCAGAGAAGGGACTGGGTTCTCTTGTGAAGGGCAGGTACGGAAAGGCTCAGCATGACAGTGTGCTAAGTAGAGCCACGCAGTGAGGCTGCCTGGAGAGCACAGGGCAGCTCTGTGTCCTGCAGGCCCAGAGCGGAGAGCAAGGAAGGTCCTGGGAAGGGTTTGGCTAGCAGGTAATCCTTGAACTGAATGCTGAAGGAAGTTAGCCATTTGGAGAAAGGTAAAGGCCCCTTGAAGGACGCCACCAGACTGTCCCAGGCACACACAGAGCCTTCCACCCAGGGCGAGCCAAGAAGTGACAGAGACCGAAGAAGGCAGCTGGAGGCAAAAGAGCCGGGGTCAGTTGTGGGGCAGAAGGGGTGCTGAGAAAGGGTGGAAAATTGCATGTCAGTTTGCAAACCAGTCAAAGGATTTCCCCCAGAATGATTGGGCACAGCCCTGCTGTCTGTTATGCTGCTGCTTTGTCTTTCTACTGGGTCTTCACAGCCTAATTCTGACCCAGCGTTCACGTGGCAGAGTTCTGCCATTCTCTCCTAGTCTCCAAGAATTGCCCGGATAGGGTGGAGGTGGGGTAGCCAGCCCTCATCTGTCCTTAGGAAGAACTACGTGCATTTCCCAAACTACATAAATGTTCAATGTTTCTGCAAAGAAAGACATCTTTTCTCATTATTTATTTAAGCAATACCCAAAAGTGTGAATGACTGAAGATTTAGCTGGTATGTGAAAGAAAAAATCCCAAGACGCTATTAGGAGTCCTTATTAGCAGCTGTGCATTGGCATCAAACTCTAATTATCCCAGTAGTTGAATCCGTACTGTTCGGTGTGCACAAATTAGTTTCATAAATTTTCTCCTTGATTAAATACGACCAAGTGACAACCCACATACTCCCCTTTTGTTTTTAGAAAAACCTGTGATAACAAAACACTTGAACACATGAGGAAGTGTGAACTCCCTGAAACAAAATTAATTTCCGTTACCACTTGGTTTGTCATTCTTCTAGCTCATTCTTCCTTCTGAGAAGTAGTAATATTTAATAGCTTTCACCAGCCTACGATTCCTTTGGACATTGCTGTTTCCTGAATAAAAGCAGAATTCTCTGAAAAAGAAGCACCTTTGGTAGCTAATTGATGGTGTGGACAGTAATGCTCGCGAGACTTAATTGTAAGAGTGAACCAGGCGTTAGGAGGGGGAAATGGCTTTCGTCTGTGTAGAAGGAAGATGCTAACGTGAGCCTCGCAACAGAAGGAAGCATGAGGTTTTGGTATTTCCACGTCCGTGTTTGCACGGGTGGGTCGATCTCATCGCAACACCTGTGAATGGCCATGTGTTTCCTCTAGTGTCTTCTTTACAGAATCTCCATCGCCCAAAGCCTCCACCAACCGGCGGCTTCCTCTCTTTGCACCTCTGACACTCACTGTATTTATGAGATCAGTTTGATATGTCTCTGCCTGAATAACGAAGGGGCAGAGGTTTGACGTATTCAGGAAATGTATTATTAAGCAAGCCCTTCTGGTTCCGAGCCAACAGATTCTCATGTCCCGTTGAGAAACGAGGCCCTGTGGTCTGATGGGGGAGCCCTGCCTCTGTCACCTCCCTCGCTGGTTGCCTCTCTCATACCTCCATAAGCTGCAAAGGCAGCTGAGGCCCTACCGTCAGACAAGACCTCGTTCTCAATGGCAGAATTGCTCAGGAAATCAAAAAAGAAAAAGAAAACGTCTGCTCAGTAAACAGCCCAGGAAGGCAGCCGCCTAAGACATGAGCAGGGGCAGCAGGCAGGCCATTTCCTCCTCTTTCCTAGCCTGGCTTCCGGAACTGTCTTGACCACTACTGTCTCGTGTCTTTCCAGATTTCAAACCTCTACATATATGACACGGTGCTTCTGCTGGCCAACGCGTTCCACAAGAAGCTGGAGGACCGGAAGTGGCACAGCATGGCCAGTCTGTCCTGCATCCGGAAGAACTCCAAGCCCTGGCAGGGGGGACGCTCCATGCTGGAGACCATCAAGAAGGTATCATGGCCAGCCTTTCTCTCCCCTCATGTGCATATAAAGGAGGGCACCGCCAATCCATGTCTGGTGATAGACCTGGGTGGATGCTTGTAGCCAGGCCTGGCAGCACAGGCCTGTAGTCTCAGTACACGAGGAGCTGAGGTGGGAGGACCGGAAATTGGAATCCACGTTGGGTGACTTAGCAAGTTAATGAGAGCCTATCAAAATCAGATATAATCATGGGCTTGGGATGTAGCTGAGTGTGAACGCCCTGGGCCCAACTCCTAGTACAAAAGAAAAAAGTAAAAACAGGAGGTGTTTCTTACTCATATCACTACCTTTCCAGAATAAAGCAATGAAATATTACACAAACATGAAGGGTCAGAGCATTACAAACATGCCCATCACAGTGATACTTGCATACTTTACGCTTGTAGCCGGACAGCTCGTGGTCGCTAAATTAGCAGAGGAATGGATAGGGAAAATGTGGTTCGTATGTGTAGTGGAGTACTACTCAGCCCCGTAGACGGGCAAATTGGGTCATTCGTGGGGAAATGAATGCCCCTTGAAAACACAAGCTAGTGATAACCAGACACAGCTGGCTCTGCAGCGCACGGTTTCTTTATCCAAAACGTAAATAAAACGCAAAATGTAGGACTGGTGACCGGAAACTGGAAGTAGACCTTGTGATGCTGGAAAGGGGTCAGGACTACAGGAGACAGAGGGAGGACGGGAGGGCGATGGAAGCGGGGCGGGTCCAGGGCCATGTGGGTCCCAGCACCGCCCCCAGATGGATGCCATGTTATGTATCCCAAAGGTAGACTGGTAAGAAATGAACATTACGGTTAGCAAAGGAGGGAGAGCCTTTACGTGTAAGAACTTAAGCCTGTAGAGACATGGTGGCCAGGAGGCTCTGAATTGCTCAGGCCACATCATTAAGGTGAAGGACGCTCGTGCTTGCGTGGGTGCCGGTCCCAGGGCACAAAATGCTGTTGTGCTGCGACTCCCACCGTCCGGGGAGCCGCCGACTGTACTTAGGTGAAACATGGTGCGCCATGGGAGGTGGGGTCTTCTTCTGTGCCTTTCTCAAGGTGAATAACGCACAAAGACAGATGGAAACATGCCTCCCCTATCCAGGAGGGGTCCCAAAACAGGCTCCCCTGTTTCATCTGACGGTAAAGCAAAGCCCTCTGTGCTTCAGAACCGCCAGGAGCGCCTGGCGGCCCTGCCAGCTTTCCTCCTGGCACTGTCAGCGACCTTCCCAGCCAGCTGTGACCCCTTGGCTGAGCTCCCGCCCGGTTCCCAGAAGGCCACCCCGGCGCTCGGCCCCGGTGGCGCTGGGCCTGCTCTCAGTCATATTGCCGTGTTCTTCTTGCTGACCTCTTCCATTTGTCTTACACAGCTTCTTGGATTTATAATGAAGTGATTAATAAACAGACTTCTCCACCCCACTACAGGAGGGAGCAAGCCACCGCCAGCTTGCGTCCTCCCTCCCCTCGTGGTCCCCGGTGGGCTGGCCTCTCTGTCCCATAACTGAAGGAAAACAGAGCTGAGCATAGCAGATAAGCCAGAAAAAAATCTAAAAATTTGAACCTTAGAAATGAAATAGCTGTAGGAAAACAAAACGGAGGTGCGCCTCCTCCTGCCCTCGCCTCTTTGCAAAGAATCTCTTTGATGAGAATTTAGGCGGCTCTTACCTACAGAAGCACTTGAGAATTAGCAGCGCCGGCTCCATTGGCAGGAAGCATTTTTCAGCTGAGAAACGACTTAAGTCAAATAGAAACCAAAGCGCTGCCAATTCTGCCGGCACCGTCTCTCCAGAGCGCCGCCAGGTGCCGATCCGGGGAGGTTGTTGAACATGGTTCTGATCCTGCCAAGATACTAATTCCTGGTCCGGCGAGGACCCGGGACCCAGACCAGCTCCCTCCTGGGAAGCTTCCTCCCGAGGCAGCAGGGCCGCGGAGGCTGGGCCTAGGGAGAGATCACTAGGGAAGCAGAGGCGGTGTCACAGGTGAATGTTTCTTATAAAGCAATTCAACACACGCGATTTTTGCTGTTACAAAATGTGTGGTCAGGATAAGCATAGCTGGAATCCCAGCATGCGCAGAGGCTGAGGCAGGAGAATCAAGTGTTTTGAACCCAGCCTGAGCAGTTTAGCAACTTAGTGAGACCTGTCTCATGATAAAAAATAATAATAATAAAGAGTAGAAAGAAGAAAATTGTTTATAAAGAGCTGGATCTTGGCTCTAACTGGGCTCACTGGAGTAAGGCCATGGGCTCAATCCCCAGTACCACAAAAAAGAAAAAAAAAAACATATATAAATACACACACATGCGTACACTGAATGTTATAATGATGAACATTTCTTTTAAGAGGATTTTTGTGTATTTCCCCTGGTAAGCTTTCTGTCCATTTCAGAAACCCCGATTCTGTGGGAGAGAATTAGAGTTTGAACCTGAGGGCAGCCGCTAGCTTCCGGGGCCTTCTGTCCCTGCAGATTGACCTATCAGGAGGGAGCTGCTCTTTCTCGGTCGCATTACTTTTTAACTCCTATGACCGCGGTTGGTCACGCTGTTCAGAAACTGATACCCCTCCGAGTCTGTACCCCGAACCAAGAGGGAGGGAGCGTGACTCTCATGGAGAAGGCTGGGTGGCAGAGAAGGGTGGCACAGCGGAGGAGCGGGCTGGGCCTTGTTAGACAAAGGCGCCTGGGGAAGGGAGGTTTCCACCAGCAGCCCGTGGGCCCTCTTTCCCCAGGGCCAGAGACTTTTGGGCCAACATTCTACACAGGCCTCAAGTCAAAGGGTAGGGGCCGGCTTTCTTCTCAGCCTGTCCCGAGTGGGATGGAGGAGCGAACCTTGGAAAGAAGTCAGCAAGGTGGGCCTGCCGGAGCAGGCCGGTCCTCACAGCCCTCTGGAAGGCTGAGGCAGGAAGACACGCCTTCAAGCCCAACCTATACAACTTTGCAACTTAGTTCCTGTCATTCGTGACAGATAAAAATGGGCTGGGAACATAGCTGAGCCTGAGCTTGAGCCCCAGGACCACAACAGAAACAAAAGCGGAAGAGAGAGACAGCTAGCAGCCGCACACCACGAATGAGCTCAAGCTCTTTATTATGATAATAACATTGTACTGATAAAATTCTTAATGACATTCACATCAACTGAGCGCGGACCCTGCACGGTACTGTGGGCTGCTGCCCAGGGTACAGACCTTGAGTCTCCATGTCCGAGGAATCCTGTTCCCATTGCAGAGGTGAGCCAGCGACACGAGCAGAGAAGCAGGTCATTAACACGCGGACACCGTGGGTGCTGGGTCTCAGGGCGTCCCGCGCTCCTGCGCACAGCTTTGGAACTTAATGTGCAAGTCATTAGAATAAGAGCCTCCCTGTTCTTCTTTCAATTAAAAAAAAAGTTTTAATTCTAAAAACTCAAGTCCTCCCAGCTGGTGCCAGCTGGTGCTAGCATGGTGTCTCCGTCGTCACTTTTAATGTCCTTCCTCAGGGACATTACTGTCTTCATCTGTGCGTGCCCACGCTGTGTTTGCTCCTGACATCTGTGTCGGTGTGGCTTTGTCTGTGAGCTGCGTGCCACACACGCACTATCATGAGTGGGGTATGTTTCCATTGTGTTTTCAAAATAGTGAACTGGGGGCGTAGCTCAGTGATTACAGCACTTGCCTAGGAATCGCAAGGCACTTTGATCCCCCGGCACACACATAGCTAAGCATGGTGGTGCATGCCTACAAGCCCAGCATTTGGGAGGCTGAGGCAGGAGGATTGCTGAGTTCAAGGCCAGCCTGGGTCACATAGGGAGTTCAGGACAAGCCTGGACTACAGAGTAAGACCCTGTCCCGGGGGGGGGGGGCGGGGAACCCTTACCACAGGTATTCAAAAGAAGTTATTAACGTTTAACACATTTTTGGTCTTTCTGGTCAGCTTTCTTTGTTTGTTCATTTTTGGGAAAAGAGTAGTTTTGTTTGGAAGAACTGGCAGATAAAATTTCCTACAACAGGAAGGCGCCTGAATGAGGGTCGCCCTTGGTCAGCTCATGAAACAGTGGTCACTTCTTCCTTCGCGGCTTATTCCCTTGTGTCTGTGAGCAGACATTAATACCATCTTCAGTTAAATCCAAGTCGTCACCCTTGATTCTAATCACTTGTCTTTTAAAAAAAACCTTTCTCAGCTGGCTGCAGTAGCTTCTCCTTCCAGTTTTATATAATTCCGATGGTAACTATCATCCTGGCTTAATAAAAATGTCAGAATTGCTACGCTATTAGGTGCATCTGGTATACTGAGAGGACTTGTTTTTATAGGGGAAAAAAAGTCCTGTGATCTTTTTCTAATTCTAGACTTAAATTTTCTTCACTTTTTTGTTAGCCGTCGTACATTTCAGACCAGCCAAGAGCCATGAAGCTCACGGAACCTACTTTCCACATTTCTGAGGTGCACAAAACTGAGCCTCAGGAAAGTGCACGGCTCAGGGCTCGGCAGATAACTAGTTCTGAATATAGAAAGTTTTGGCTTCTGAGTCTGTGTTCTTTGTTCCATATCATTTACTTTTTTATCGTTCTCAGCAGGGGTTTACCTTGCACGCCTGTTGAAATCATTAGGCTCACAAAAACACACAGACAGTGAAACACCATGTGTTAATGTTATGTAAACCACATCTACATTTTAATACGGCTTCCCAGATCTTTCCCTGGTTTTGAAAAGCTACGCTTACTTTTATTTTAGGAAGGAATTTTCGTATTGCGTAAGTCAGTTTGCTGATGTTACGTAACCTGGAGCAAGTTTTCAGGCTGTTGTAATGAAGGAGGTAGAGTCTGCAGCACTGAGCACTGGGGCGGGCTGGAGGGCCTCCCCTGCCAGTCCCCACCAGGATCGGTTCAGGGCCACTTGGGGCGGCTGTCCCACAACATTTGGAAACCGACCTCCCTTGTGCACAAGTACCTTCTTTCTCGCTAGTTAGGGGCTGGCATCCCCTGCATGCAGCGTGACAGTGTGTTTCTGTGACGCACACGGGAAGAGTCTTGCTCCCCGTGGTGACACAGAGGGACCAGCTGAGCCTTGCCTCCTTCCTGCAGCAGCGTGTGCCCAAACAGTGGTCACTGTTGACCCAGACAGGCCTCTGTCCCTTCCCGCAAGTCGGGGCGCTCCAGGCCGGGTCGGGTGTCGCCTGAGCCGCTGGTGGGCCTGCACCCTGCTTCTTTGCTCCCTCAGCCCTGTGCGCCCCCCCCCCCCAGCCCCATGCAGGGCCGTTGGCAGGAGGGCCTCCCGGAGACCCCAGCATTCAAGCCATCTGTCTCACAGCTGTTTCCCCTGGACTTGTTTGAAATAGAAAATAGGTGAGATTTACCTGAAACTGCCAGCCCCTAAAGGAAACCTGAAAGTCCTTGAGCTTGGGATGTGGACGCTAGGGGAGAAGGACGTTTGCAGGGTAGAACGCTGCAGCCATGGACTGGGTGAGCGGGTTTCCGTCACTGTGCCCAGAACACTTGAGAAAAGCGACGAGATGGGAGAGAGCACAAGGTGGAGGGATTTGTGCTCTAGGTAAATGAAAGGCACTGAAGAATTCTTTGCTGAAATTAGGCCTGAGTTTAGAAAGAAAAATACATTTGTCTTTTGTTAAACAATCCTCCGAAAAATATTGCTTTCAAAACCAGCTGATTACATATAAAACCACTGCTCAGTTTTCTCCCATTTTATGTGAAGTAGCCAATTATAATTCAGCAAATCCTTAAATATTCTTACACTGGTTTAATTGATCAATTTCTGTTAAATCCTGGGGTAATTATTTTCAGTATTGAGTCTACCTTCAATAGAAAATATCCCAAATCTCTAAGTATCGATACATCATCCTTATTGATGTCTTAAGGTGGCCTCTTAGTACACATTGATGTCTGAAGGAATATTCTTTAAAATAGTAAGAGCATTGGAATTACTCTTGTTCTTAAGTGGCAGTGCATTGACTGCACAGATCCTTATCGGATACCCTACATGCTGTCCTAGGAGATCACAAAATGTGGGAGGTAGAAATATCAAAAATTATAACATCTGTGAGTGACAGTGCACCTGGAGCCCCTCCCTGGGGCAGGGAGGCGGAGGCATCTAGGATGGCAGGTGCTGGACAGGAGAGGACAGGAGGAGGCGCCCAGGGTCGGGGAGGGAGGCGACTCCTGCCGGGGAAGAGGTGCGCTCTCACTTGAGTGGTAGAGATTTTCATTTAGTCCAGGTCAGCATCTTTATTTTTCCTTCAGCAATTCACTTGGATATACATCTGGTATATTGAGCACACCAGTGATACAGTCTAGAAGAAAACTTAGGAGCTGCAAGATAACATTTTAATCTGACCTCACTGAGCTGTTCATCTGTGCCTCTTTTTCCTCTGAGATGGGCGCACAGGATGGAAATGCCAGAGACGTCCTACATACTTGTCAGTGAGCCATGAGTCCCTAATTATGAATATTGCACATTTACGTACACACACCTGCACACACACACACACACACATGCAGTGCACTCCAATTTTCCTAAACATTTTATATCAGTTGAGTGTTCCGCTTTGAATCTTTGTCACTTCCGTCCTGTGTCCTGATGTTCACGCGTCTGTCATTCTGGGTCTTGGCTGGGGAGAAGCGCTGAGCTTTGCCTCCATCCACATTTCTGTCTGAAGCTTCCATGACAAGCATGCGAGCCTCAGGCGAGCTGCTAAGTCAGGCATCTCCCGGGCGCCCTCTGCCTCCTCCCAGGGCTTGTGGCTTTTTCTGAAGGCTTCCTCGGTTACCAGGCCTGTCCGTGGGTTGCAAGGACCCGAGAGTGTGTACCAGGAAATTAGATGAGTATCATAAATAGTTGATGTTCCATATGGCCCTCCAGAAGTGTCTTGAAGTTGCTTTGCAATATCCAGTCTAGGAAAAGATCCTTCAGCCTCCTGAACAGAGTTTGTCTCCACTTTCCTGATCTGCCCTGTCTGCAGGGGAACAGCTTACCTTTGACATCTAGAAACTCACTATCCAATCTTTCTGATACATTGTTCCTGTCTTTTCATTTTCCTTTTTAATTTTTTTTTCTTCTTCTCTGCCCTCTGTGGTAGCTGCCCGCTGGTGCTTCTATTCCAAGGGAATACGGTAAACTCCAAACTAATCTACTTGGTATTTTTTCTATAAAGGCTGACTCTGGCAGCAAGTTTTGCTTTCAGTTTTAAAGGACATTTAAAAATTCTTTGTGTTATTCAGTCCATCAGTGTCTCATTAGCTGGGTTGCTTTGAACCTGCTGCATCGCCAAGAGATAAAATACACACCCTGGCGAGCTCCAAAGTGCGCCCCAGCATTCTGCCTGGCCAGCGCACGCGCTCACCATGGCTCTGGTTGCAAGGTTAATCTGAGGATAAATGAGGAAAAAAAAAAAAACTTCAAAAGCCCGGGAACTTGCTAAGGCAATCAGAAATCACAGAGGTTAAATCCAGGTGGAAACGAGGCTGCATTTAGAGGGTTTATTTGCTTAAAGCTCCGACCTCCCCAGCCTGCCTGACATCCAATCACGCAGGCTGACAGCTCATTAAGAATGGAGCACAAAGAAGCAGCCTTGCGAGGTGGGCAGGGTGGGTACGGGCTGCCCTGGTTGCTGCAGGAGTCGTGGATGTTGCCTCTGGGCGTTCCTTCAGTATAAGCTCCAACGGCTCCCCGTGGTTGGTGCCAGCTAGGGATGCCCATGGTAGCCAGGGTACTGCCTGAGAATGAGGAGGCGGCAGAAGGCAGAACTGTCCTCCCATGTTTGAAAGTTTCAGAGTATTTTTGCTCTGTAGTAACCTTATTGGTACACACTCACGTTTCTTGTCCCTAGAAATGAAGTGCTAAGACGGAAAGTCAAGTATCTGGGGTGCCTGGGAGCCGTTACTGAGGTAGCCGTGTGACTGAGCACAGCAACAGCTCCTGACAAGGGACGTCAGGGTTTCAGCACCTTGAGTTGACTTGTGGACGTGTAAGCGACATTCGCCATTCAGACTCGTATACGACACGAGACATAACAGAAAGTACTGTACTTAGTTTTTAAAGTCTTAAGTGATAATCGGCGCGTTGAGCTAACACGTGGGATGAGACTGACTTGCAAAGCCTGGGTGTCCATTCCCTGTGTCAAGGAGCAGAGGCCGAGGAGGCAGAGGCGGGACGTTCACCCGCTCCCCTGCGTCTTTCCTCCATTGCATCCGCAAAGGTTTCGCACATACACTGTTCATAGTAGAAAGCAGCTGCTAGTTAAAGAGCTCGCCTAGCAAGCGCTTAGGTAAGTGCTGTGTACCTGGGTTCAATTCCCCAGCACCGCATAAGCTGGGAGTAGTGGCGCATGCCTACAGTCCCAACGCTCAGGAGGCTGAGGCAGGAGGATTGCTGTGAGTCCAAGGCCAGCCTGGGCTCTATACTGAGTTTAGGGCTAGCCTGGGCTATTGAGTGAGACCCTATGTCAAAGAAAGAAGGAAGGAAGGAAAGAAAGAGTGAGAAAGAAAGAGAAACAAAGTAAGAAATTACTCGATGAAACATCTCAGTTTTTGCCCTAAAGACTCTAAAACTTCAATGACATTCCAGGAAATATCAACCCATTAGCCCATACATAGATCCTAGATTTATTTACCAAACTAATCTCTTAGCCAGAATGTCTTGCCAAGGGCTTTGTGTACAGAAAGCCTCTTCCCTGCCACCATCTTCTCTGCTCTCTGTACGTGGAGTTTCAGTTGACAAGGACATTAGACCCACTCGCCTCCAAACACACCTGCCCACACCTGTGAGACATGTGCCTGGGTCCTAGGCCAGCTGCTTGAACTCTTTTCTCGCCAAGTCATAATCAGTGAGATGCACTTGAGTTGAAATTTGCAAAAATATTCCAAAGCCAGCTAAATATTCATGCATTGAATGCATTTTTGCAAACCCAATAAATTTTAATAAAAATAGCAAAACCATACCTGAAGTTTATAAAATTAGAAAGCCTCCAAACTTTAAGAATGACATGGTCATGGAGGGGAGGTGATGGTGATGATGGTGTGTATGCTGTTGTCACCAGCCACTCCTCTGCACGCTTTACACATGCTAGAAGATTCTTACAGAGTTGGCGCCATTACCTTTCTCAGTTCACACATGTATAAATCGAGGCATAAAGAATCTAAGAGGCATAGGCAGATTTCCATAGCTAGGAAGCAGGTTCTGAAGCCACGTGAAGTCCAAGAATTGTGGCCTCTTCTGTTGACTTCTAGGTCACCTAGGAAAAGCACAGGGCAGCTGAAGTTTGGCACATTTCCCATCAGTGAAACTGGGTAATAGCCACGCTGACTGGTTGGAAGATAACAGCGGAGGATGGGCTTTATTATTGTTGCAAAAATGAAATCAGTTAAATGTCACAACATCTGACGGAAGTAGATGAGCGTGGGTGCACATTGTTTGTGAGCGTGGCATCCTGCGAGGGTGTGGATGGCCCAGATGAAGGCGGGGAAGCAGGCAGCATAGTACTAGTGAAATTACGGGCGACAGCAAGTGAGATGCGTGTCCACATCCACTTCGTAGAGGTGACAATTGAAGGAGGTCACAAACTGAGATGATTTACTGTCCAAATTAATGTCACTATTAGGCCAAAAGTTCTGAGTCCGGCATGACTCAGAGTGAGATGCTGATGTGCAAAACCCAAAATAGCGTGGAGGTGGGGCGAGGACAGTCTAGTGTGGGAAAGAATGGGGAACACGGGAGAGACAGGCATGACCCATGTTGCCGTCTGTTGGGGAAGGGGCGTCTGATGCTGGGTGAAGGGTGAAGCCGGAAAGCCCCCGTGAACCGCAGCAGCCTTGCCAACAGTCAGGACTAGGTCAGGAGCCAGGCCCAATTTCACGTTCACATTTAGACGCGTGTGTGTGTGTGTGTGCGCGGCATGTGTGCATGTGTGAGTGAAATTTGCCAATTTATTAAACATTTTATTTTCTATCTGTAATATTAGGAGTCTGACCCAAGGCCTTATCGCTGAGCTATATCCCCAGTTCATTTTATTATTATTATTATTATTATTATTATTATTATTATTATTATTATTATTTATTTTGAGATAGGGTTTCACTAAATCACTAACTTACCCAGGTGTGGCCCAAACTTGTGATCCCCCTGCCTCAGCATCCCGGAGTACTAGAATTGTAAGGCTGTGCCCTGAGCAAATGTGTTTTCTTAACTGATACGTGAAAACACAAAAGCATACATGAAAACTGGGCACCCACCCCAGGATGTTTCATTATAAACATTCTGTAACATTCACGCCAGGCCAGACGTATCTGTCTCCTCTTACATTTATCATTTGTGATGAAACACGCAAATCCTTTTCCTCTGACTCTTTGAAATACACAGTACATTATTGTAGCAATTTGGGAAGCATATTTGCAGAAGAGGAAATGGACCTTCAATAATGTTTAAAAGCATAGATTTTCACAGGCCCCGGCATGAGCCCGGCATGAGTTTAGATCCAGTGGGAATGGAACTGAGCTGGAGCAAAGCCAAGCAAGTTTTCAAACTCATCCCTCGGGCAGATAAATGTGTCCCGGGGCATCGTGCATTCTCACCAGCGCACGTGGGCCAGCCGCGGGGTAACACGGCAGAACCGTAGCTGGCGTTCCCTCTCAGCTGTAACGCGAGGCCCTTTCAGGCAGACGTCGGCCCCGGTGTCCTTGCTCAGGCCCGATGGGTGATGCTGGGTGTGCGGTTTCCAGGATTCTCCCCGACTTGACTCTTCGCCCAGTGCAAATAGACGAGCGCAGGCTTCCCAGAGCGTCGTCATGTTTGTCAATTCTTAACTCTTTCTGAAATTTTACACGCGTACCTGTTTTCTGTCCTTCAGGGCGGAGTGAACGGCCTGACTGGAGACCTAGAATTCGGGGAAAACGGAGGTAACCCCAATGTGCACTTCGAAATTCTTGGAACCAACTACGGAGAAGAGCTGGGCAGAGGCGTCCGCAAGGTGAGCAGTGAAGGAGAGAAAAGTGGAGGGAAAGAGGGGAGGGAGAACAGGAGGCGGAGAAGGCGGGGAAATCTGGCATTGGCGCGATCCCGCCTTCCTTCCCCAGGTAGGAAACGGTAAGTCATGTTTAAGCCTTAAAGCAATTTAAAGAAAAAAAGGGAACCTGATGCTCCCCTAGGGAACTGGCGTTACCTTTCATGCATTATAATAATAATTTCATGAAGTACTGAGCTTAATATTTATATAGTACTTGATTTGCAAAGTACTTGATTTGTAACAGGTGTAAGATCAGAAAGGGCTTGAATAAATCTTGTGTTGTGGGGCAGGAATTCTACTAGAGGGCGTGCCGTGGCAGCCCTGCGCCTTCCGAGTGCGTAGCGAAGTAAGCAAAACGTCTCTTCTGGGAAATGAGGGCTCCTACATACCTCAGTGCCACAGACCACAGAGAAGGGAAAGCGACGTGTCAGAGAAAGCGTGTTCAAGAGCGTGCACGGTGCACCAGGACCACAAGTTTCTCAAGGACGAATTCATAGTCCTCAGAGAAATGAGTTGGCGAGAGTTTGGATTTGCCTTTCTGTGTATTTTCTGTAGAGAAAACCCAAGGTAGTTGAGTTTGCATACAGAGCTGGTCCAGTGAACTTGGAAGTGCTTGGTGCTGAGCCACTGAGGGTAGCCGATTCCTCGGGACTGTTTCTCTCCAGCGCTCAGATGTGACAGGCAGAAAACCAGAGTGGCATGAAGGCGGGGAGTTGTTGGTACCAGCAACGAGACTGTCTCTGCAGATTTACACTAGTGGGAACGATCTTAAGATATTTGGGGCTTTATTTTCTACTGAAGAATAAAAAACATAGAAAACCACATAAAACACAGGATGCTTTCTTGAATTGTCTTAGAGAAGGCAACCACTTCTCCAGTCAAGAAATAGGGATACCGAGAATACCTCACCTGCTTCCCCTCTCCCACACCCCTGCTTCCTCCTCCGTGGTAGAAGCTTGGGTCTGAATTCATCCTCGCGTTTTGTTACGCTTGAAATGCAGATTTATCCCCTGTGCATGCGTCCTGATACCGCGAATGGACACCATGTGGCATAGGTTCTTGTTACTTGCTTGTGCACTCAGAATTACATATGCGTTCACCGTTGTTGCTACCTGTGCCTGGAGCTTATCCGTTTCCCAGGATGCCTTGTTTCCTCTTCTTGGACAGTGTAACGTTTTGCCGTGTTGCGGTTACAAGTGTTCTTGAACAAAACCTCTTGTCTTTGTGCGTGGATTCATGTATCCAGCCCAGTGCGAGAAAGCACGCCTTGAACTTGACTGAATGACATCAAATCTGTTTTCATAGAAATGTACTCCTTCGCATAGCCACTTACCATTTTCGTAGACACTTCCCCGTCGCCGTGCCAGCAGCAGTGCGGGCGACCTTCATTGCACCTGGCTCTGCCCGGGTCTTGGGTGAGTCGGACTTCAGATCGCTATGTCCTTGTGGCTTGAGTTCGCGTTCCCTGCTGATAGGAAAGTTCTTACGTTGCTTCCTGTATCTGTGGCTGCTCAGGTTTCTGTCCGAATGAATTGTCCGTTGGAATTTGGAGGGAGACGTTTATGAGAAGGTAGAAAAATATTTTGCTTTTCTATAATTAGTTTTAATAAATGTATAGAAATAGATATAATGACTACATGCTACTTCATTATGGCATCATTATGTTGGAAATGTTCTTCTCTATGGACTTTTATTTGCCTGCCACACATAGCACTTTTAACTTTAGTAGAATTGTGCATTTTCTGCCATGTGATTATTGATGTTTTATCTTATTCCAAAACCTTTTCCTGGGGCTGGTGACAGACACAAGGCGGCAGTCACAGGCCCTGCCTGGTGTGCGCAAGGCCCTGGGTGGATTCCCTAGTGCCACATAAAGGTGAGCGTGCTGTGGTGTGACACGCCTGTAACATCAGCACTTGCATTTGGGCGGCTGAGGCGGGGGTGCTGTGAGTTCAGGACCACAGAGTGAGACCCTGTCTCAAAAAGAAAAACCATTTCTGCCCTTCAAAGTCACAAGCATCTTCTTTTATTTTTCCAAAGGAAATACATTTTTTCTCTTAATTCGTTTTGATCGGATTAAGGCGGCTCCAGTCATTCTTGTGATATATGTCATAGATATAAAAATTAGGAAAAATATATATATAAAGTATGTTCACGCTTACGTAAGAAATCTTCGATTTGCTGCCATCTTGCTTAGGGTTCTGACGTGGACGTTCATGGCTTGGGTGTCCTGGCGCCATCTCTCTGTTGGATTCTGGTGCTGTGTTGGTTCTCCTCCAGCCCGAATGAGTGACACGAACCGGTCAGAGCCGAGGTCGGTTCATCCTCACGCGTCCGCATCCCGTCACTGCTGGGAGAATCTCAGTGCGGTGGGAATGTGCTACGCTTAAATAGCAACAGTATAAAAACAAGAAGGAAAAGAATCAAGATATTAACAGGTGTGGGCGACAATTAAGTGGCTTTGTGAAGGGGAAGGGGACAGTTTTTTGATATGGGAAACATGAGTGCATTGGACCGCTCACGGGCCAAGCCAGGACAGAGGAAGAGAGAGGTAGGAAGGAAAGTTGACGCCACATGGAAGTCTGACAGTGTTGGGGGTTAAGGGAACGGCTCTACAGTGTGTTAGGCTTTCCTGGAGAAGAGGGAGATGAGGCTATCTGCTAAGAGAAAAAGTCTATCAAGATTTTGGAGACGGTGAGGCTGGAGGTTGGAGGACAGCGAGGAAGGCTGGAAGCAGCTGCTGTGGCAGACGCAGTGGGCGTGACGGTGCTGACCGAAGAACTTGGGAAGACTGCCTGGCAGGGCTGTGGGCGCCGAGGAGGCTGACACCCCAGTGCCCTGCCACGTGGTGGGTGTGGGCTCGCAGGCTGGCCCCGCAGCACTAGCAGGCTGGATGGGGCGTGGACCGAGGCAGGCTTGGGATTGAGCGAGGGTGAGGTGACGAGGTAGAGGTCTAACATGGGCTTGGACGGCCACAGAGGCAGGATGAGCCTCAGTAACAGAAACAAATACTGCTCCAGAGGACGGCGGGATGCAGGGTGCCAGCGTGGGAGCCCACGCGGGGCAGGCGGAGAGACAGGGCTGTGCAGCCAGGAGGTCGGGTGCGGGGAGAGAGGCCCTGTGTCCACAGTGCTGAGCGTGGGGGACAACGCTGGGCCTCCCTGGGTTCCTCACCCCAGTGGGCTCAAGCGGCTTCCCTCCCTCCGCCCTCACCTGGAATGTCTTCATCTCTGCCGTTAGGGTGCCCGTGACTTATGGATATCTACGTAAGATGGCTTTATTCTTAGCAGACGTTACATGAATGTTAAATAACTCGTGCAATTATTTATTGATACTTCTGTGCTTCAGCTCCTGACTGGATCAGAATGTTCCCGTGACATTATGTAAACATGACATGACGGTCTTAGTATTTATACTATACATATTCATACTATGCTGGCAGGTATATTGTTGGTACTCAGAAAGCACATTTGTTCTTGTTTTAAAAAATTTAAACGCTTATAATTTTAAATTATTTTTATAACTCAAATGGTTTTCTGTTAAATTGCAATTTTAATTCACAATTGAATTTGTAAAATTCCAAATGCAACTTTTAAGGAACGTTTAAGAATCTTAAGAATGAGTTTGTGTATTACTAGTTCTGCAGATGGTGGGATTGTTTCTTTGTATAGCCATTAACACATATGAACGGTGCTTTTAAGAAGCTGAGGAAGAAGATTACAAGTTCAACCCCAGCCTAGGAAGCTCAGTGATTTAGCAAGGCCCTATGGCAATAATAATAATAAATAAAATCTAAAGAAGCGGATTTGGATTTAGCTTAGTACGAAGTCTCTAGATTGGATCTCCAGCATAGAGAAACAAAAACATACTTATGAAGAGAAACATTACCTCGTGCAGACAATGGCAGCATAGGCTTCCTGGATCTGTGTTCAGAATTACAGCCTCCCTCCCCGGTTCTCCAGGCCTCGAGACGAGTGGACAGCTCTCCGCCACCTGCTAGACTGTCCACTGTCGTGTTCACTTGCTGCCCAGGGCTCGGGAACACAGGGCCTGTGCACCTGTCACGTCAGGCAGGGAGCCAGCAGCCCTCATCAAGCTGGCCGAGGCTTCTCTGTCCAGGTTTGACTAGGGATTCACAGCCCTGAACTTTGGCCTCGTCTCTGGTCTCTTGGAATAAAAGGAATGAAGGTTTTGCTTTTCTGAATTTGGTGAGACAATAAAAAAGGCCTGTTCCATTCTCATCAGCGTCAGGCGAGGTGAAAAGGATGTCCTGCTCTGGTAGTTTTTGCATGTTCTTTCGTTAGGGAAAAACGTATTTCAGAAGAGGCTCCGTGGAAGGTTTTAACACACCTTGTATTTGTAAGATAAATGTGGATGAAACTCGATGCCAAATTTTGAAGTCATCAAGATTTTCTATATTTTAAAACTCTGTACAGGAAAATGGTTCTTTCTGTTTCCATTCATGGCAATAGAGAATTTCCAAGAAAAAATTAATTGCAACAATAACCATCCAAGACTAAATTGAATGAATATAAGAAGATATAAAAAAGAGGCTAACTTAGATAACTTTGCATTTAAAGAATCAATGTATGTGTTTCTTGAGAACAGAGATTTCGGCAGTGGCGCTTTGGCACATCTGAATTTTCGTTTTGTCAGTTTGCCGGTTCTGCTCACATCTTGCTGTGAAGTCTGAGCCCTAGCACTGAAATTTCATACTCCAACCTTAATGCTTTTGAACTTTATCACAAACAGGGAGCTAAGGCCAGGAAAAGTAGATTAAAACTAGTTTTGCAACCAATCTTAATTGCTTCACATCTTCATAAACGCATTTTCTCACACGTTGAAGAAATGCAGTGGCAGAGCAGAGATATTCTAGCTCCTAGGTCCGATGGTCGCTCGGACACTCGAGCTTTCCAACGTTAAACTCACAAATATAAAAATCCACGGCTTCGCACTTTTGGGAAAAACTAATGTACTGTTCTTCCAAAGGGAATTACGTAGATTATTATTGTCCATTTTTAATGAGCTGAAATCTCTTACTTCCCCATTCTCCTGAAGACAAAAGGACAACCTGGCCTTCCGGTAGCCAAGGGGAATATATCTTGCTGGCGTTCTCAGTGTTTATTTGTGCTCCGTGCCTAGACTGCCAGTCTGCAGCTGCTCGTGCCTTGGCAAATGAACCTACGTGTACATTTCTTTATAGCGTATTTTGCAGAAGTCATAAGCATGTGTGTGTAATTATAACCTACTATGCGTACGGTCCGTGTGTGACCATGGTCACTTGTCGTATATTCTGTCATTGTAGCATGTTCCAAGAAATAAGAAAAGCTGCTGTCCCGTGCTGTGTTCCACGTTGTGGTATGCGGGAGCTGCTAAGGGTTCAGGAATCGTGCGCGTACTGACATCCGAGGCTGTGGGAGTCTTCCCCGTATCTGAGCTCTACACTGCATCTGTTTCTCCACTGTGTTTAGGGGCCAGGTTTTGCCTATATTCAACTGGAAAGTAGCAAAGCCATGCCGATAAATTAATTACTCCTGTGCCACATCAGAATGCGGTGCAACTGCACATCTTCCACCCGTACCCTCAGTGCCCAACAGAGCTGGGCACTGGGCCACACCAGTCGTATAAGCAACGATCTGTTAGGGGTTACTCAGAGAGATGTGTCTGCAGTCTGTTTGCGGAACTCACGGAGAAAAGGAAACTGTGGGTGTTTAGGTTGATTATTCTAAGCAAAATGGACTCATGAGAGTACAAGCTCATTAGGACTCATGGGGTTGGTAGTTGGAAATGGTCTCTAACCAGGGTAACCAGGGGAGGTGGTGGGGGAAGCTCCGAGCCCTTGCTGCTGTGTATACCTCCGTGGAAAGTCTGACTCAGTTGATACTGACCATGTGATCTTAGGACTTCTAAAGAAAGTGAGTTTCAATCTTTCATCTGTAGTAATCCTCACCACTTAGGGTTGGTTGCAGGACTCAGTGAAATTGTGCTTGTAGGTTACATAATGACACAGTGCCATTAATTTACCTGATTCATTTTCAAGCTAATGCAAGAAATGCAATGCCTGGTGGCTCTTCTGCCAAGAAATTGCTCTGAGGAGCAACTTCACGTGAGATCCAGAGAGCACGGCATAGGACATTCACACTGATGGCATGGGGCACAAGCCTGTAGTGCCTTTTATTATTCCAAGCTTTTACAAAATTATTCATCAAAATTTGGAAATGTGGGTGTCTAGTTCTCTAGAGCCAGGCATGGTGGCACACAGTCGTATTTCCAGCCACGTGGAAGCCTGAGGCTGGAGGCTCTCAACCTAAAGGTTAACTCCAGCAACTTAAGGAGACCTTCTCTCAAAATCAAATAAAATTTGAAAGGTCTGGGGACACAGCTCCATGGAAAAGCACTTACCTAGCATGTGCAAGGCCCTGGCTTTAACCCTAAGTAATACACACAAATGTGCACGCATACGCAGGTACAGTTATACGGAAAGCTAATAGTGGCGAATCTGCTAGTGATATGCTCCTGATAAACCCAGTCTTACCCTTTTAAGTTCATGATGAAAAGTCCACCATCTTTACTGTCACACTTCTAACAGTGAATTTATATCTTGAAAGAATTATACAATACATAGAACTCAGAAAATGCTTTTACAGTTTTTCTCCCATCTTCTTTGTAAATAGTGTGTAGTCATCATGAATTTAAGTCCCTCTCCCTTTATTTAGATGTATCTTCAAGAAAATGTGCACTGCAATCAAGTGGTTGGCATTCCATCTAATACTTTGTAGAATTTCTGTGATGTTAGACTCCAACGCTTATAGATCTCATCAGCCTCCTGATGGGTAAGAAAACGACACTGTCAGGATGTGTGTACCGTGAGCCAGATCACTTCTGCTTTGAGGGAGTCTGTGCCCGTGACAAAGAGCAGAAAAGCTGAGGGTGCCCTGGGGCTTAGGGTGACCCTGACTTCTCGAAAGATCTGGCTGCTGCTGCTGTGGCTGAGGCCACCTCTGGGGAGGAGGGGGGCTACCTCCTGTGATGGATAGCTGGTGCCAGCTGTCTGGAGGAGGACAGAGAGCTCGGATGGATGCAGCTCCAAGGTTTGGCAGAAATTGAGCAGCATGTTTTCTGGAAGGATGACAAAACTCAGATCATTTACTTGGTGTAATTATTAATTTTAACTATCGACTTCACTTGGCTAAGAGACAGTCATGTTGCTGCAAGCATGTTGTTTGTGCGTATGCCTGTGGTTCCCTCCAGGAGAGAAGGGCATGGTCTCATCTTTTTTTTAAATTCTCCTGGGTAGACCCCACAGTGGGGTGCAGTGGACTCTGCCTCACCTGAGGTACCGAAGCACACAGACGCACACACAAAGACGCACATACACAGATACACAAACGATACCAAAGAAACTCGGGTCCAGCTTCAGTTCTCCAGCATAATGTGGTGGTGGCCACCTCCACTGCTCAATGCTACTCCTCACCTCAGCCACAGATACTGACCAGGGTCCTGATGCCTTGGCAGGATGGTGCGTCTCGAGGGACCCTGGGCAGGAACGTGAACAGCTGAAGAACAGTGACGCAACTCACAGAGGTCCTCCTTGGGCAAGTTCTCCTCGCTGTAATAGAATTTTCATTCACATTTTATTTCAAATAGATCACATGAAGACCTTGATGTGTCAGTAAGGGTCAAAAACTGAGTCATTCATCCATGTGTGTTGGACACTCACAATAGGCTGATGTGTTCTTCAGTGGCATTCTGAGCATGGAAGGCTGAGTTGACCCGCACCTCCAAGGGCTGTGCACGGCACTGGACCTCACGTGCTATGCTGTGCCGTCCTCCGGGTGACCCGGAGGCGTGCTCGGCTATGTAGCACGCAGCTCCCTTGTTCTCTCAGGATGGCCTGGCCTCTCTCTTTAGCCGGAATTAGCTGTCGTACCATTGGAATCACTAGGGAAACGCGAATAGTTTCGTCAGAAGTAGGGTAGTTGAACTTGAATAGTTTCTACTGGAACTTCCACACCTTGTGTGTGTGGACAAACATCAGGGACTTTCATTCAAAGGAATGTATGTGGTGCTCATGTCACTGAAGGGACTGGAACGGTGACCATGGCGTTTAGTAACTGCCTTTGCGGCTCCTCTTTCCTGCCTTTTTTTCCATTTTTCTGACAATTCAAGTTTTCTTTACCGAAACACCTAGTCCACGGCAGCTAGCCAGGCATCACCAAAATGCTAACCCGCATTAGACAGATTGTTCTATAGTGACTGGAAAATGAACGATATATATGCATTTCTTTTTAACAGAATCTATGGTATTAAGACAATCTGTTTTGGGACTTAGGGGTGGCTTGACTGTGTACGCACATCCTTTCAAAATTTCTGATATCAACTTGTTTTTTATTGACAGAAAGGTAGTAGATTGCTATTTTTGCTGTTTTAAAGCCTGGAGGTGATTTAAAATATGATTGTGAACTAACAGTATATTTTTCATTGTGCTTGATATTTTAGGGAAGAACTTTCCAGTGTACAGTATTTTCACTGAGATTCTTAAAGCTGGGAAAATAGCTCAGTGCAAAGGTGCATCTCAATATATTGAGGGAGAGAGGGAGGGAAGGAGAGAAGGAGCGGGAGAGAGAGAGAGAGAGAAATAGAGAGATCCTTTTACCAAATGGAAAATACTTATGAAAATTAAGAAAATTTCCCCTTGTGTTTTTGAAAATATATGTAAATCTATAGCATAACATATTATTTTTCCTACCTGCAGAAAATGAACATGCACTTATCTTTTCCTTACTGGCTGTAGAATCCTGTTTAGAGATGTGTGATACCTAAAATCTGCTATGTATATTGAGGGAGGAAAAATTTCTCCAAGTATATTAGATGTCTGCAAATAATTGAGACTTTGGGAACAAACATCTTCTTGCTTGTGACTTCAAGTAGAGGTTCTTCTCTAAAATTAGCATTTCATGAATTTTTTCATGAAAACCACCTTGCATTCATAAAGAATTCTGGAGCTCTGTTGTAAATGACAAGATACATTCCTCTTACTGCTTTCCAGATGCCACCTGTGAATCTGAAATTCATCCTTTGGGTTTAATATTGTGTAAAGAAAGACAATACCATTGTGAGAATTTGCCACCACACTGAGCAAATAACCCATTTAGCTGGAATAGAAACAGCTAAAGTAATGTTTATAGCATAAGAATCTTGGCATGGAGTGTAGTAAGTATAAAACCCAGAATTCTTGCTACTACTCATTTTTTTAAATAAATGTGACTTCAGATGACATCCATTGGTGAAATTTGATACTAAGAATTTTGAAAACAAACCCCTGAAAGCAACATATGCGTGTGTTCTCAATTTTTAAATGACTAATATTTGACCATAAAATTTAGTGAGATTTGAATGAATCATTGGTGCAACATAATTTCAGTCTGTTTCCATGCTAACATCAGTAATCTCACTGAAGCGTGAGTGTCCCCATTTTATTCTAACCCGAGGTTGGTAGGTAAGCTGTACTCCAGAAATTTCTAATCATAAATGATTAGGAACAGTGGAAAAAATGAAAACTGCCAAATAACCCACAAAAACTTCATAAACATGAGAAATCTGAAGTTTTAGAAAATCTTTGTCAAATTCCAAAGAATTCCACGGAGCAGCTTTTCAAAGCGATAGGTAAAGGCTTTATTCCAAAATCCCGCCTTATTATCCAAGCGCGTAGCGAGATCGCTGTGGGCCTTCTGTCCACGCGGTTCAGTGCTGCTGGCGTCCTCTCCCCGAGCCTCTCCGTGGCCTCTGCCTTTTCCCCATTCCTTCTTGTTGAGGAGAAGGGTGTTATCTAGAGGAAGAGCGATTTGACCTTACAGTGTGGACATACTCATTTGAAGGTCTTTTAAGCAAACTAGCTGTGGATTAACAAAAATGACCCACCAAAGCTCCAAGGGAAGCCAGAATTGTACAGAGCTGTTTCAACTAAGACAAGCAGATGCTGGGAAACAAAGACCCTCTCTGAGTCACTAGAGGCCTGTTATTTATTAACCACAGTCATAATTCAGGTGCAGTAAAAGGCTTTTACATTCATTGATGGTGAAGTCTGATTTTTCAAAAATCAGCAAAGGCGATTTTTCAGGGTCCTTAAATTCCATTTTAACAGTAAAATAGCATTTCTGGAGTTCTGTTTAATAATCCGAACTGAGAAATGAGTCCCACTTTTTAGCATAATTCCACAAACAGCTTGGATTGATATAGGCTGTGCTGTGAAATGTTTAATTAATGAAATGAATGCACGGAGCTGACTGTAATCACCCGGCGTCTGCGGCTTGGTGCTCATCGGGAGAAAAGCGCCTCTCTGCTGAAAACGGCTTGAAGCACTTCGTAATCAGAGGCTGGGGCAGAGTCCCACGGCCCGGAGAGGAACCTGGGTAACGGTGGTGCTGTGGGTGAGATGGAGATGTTGTTTGAGATGCTTTGCTCGAGAATTTCTTCTTTTGATTCCTTCAAGATTGAATGGAATCTGAGCCCCAAACTGTGATGAGAAATTTCTCAGCCCGGGGCACACATCTGACTCTCCCTATCTTGGTGAGATGAATACGCTGTCCTTTCATTAAATGGGAGGAATGTCCTTTTTGGATTGGGTAGGCAAAATTGTCACGTGTCTTCTCTTACATGGAAGGTGTTGTATTGATGTGTACACTTTCCTTGAAAAGGAAAGCGCACCCTAGACTGATTATTCTTGGGATAAATGCCGTGGTTAGGATACTGTAGGGGTTAGGTTTTCATTCAGGGTGATTTTTGTTTGTTCAAAATAATGATTTGTATTGAATCTTCTCTTCTGTTATATTCCTAGAAATCTGTTTCTTTCAAACAACAACAGCATAAATCCTGTTCCTAGATGTTGTACCGCTTCTGTCCTGTCGGTGTTAGCTAAGCTGAGTCCCTTCTCTGATGTGTGCCTGATGGTTGCCAGCCAGCCAGTCATGAATTAATTGACTGTGACCTTATGAGACTGTGAGCTAAAATAAGTCTTTTCCTCCTCAAGTTTCCAGATGTTAGGTATTCTGTCTCAACAATGAAAAAGTAACTAAGACAGGGGGGTTGCCCTAAAGCTAGGACCCTCAGCTCTTGACCGTCTTTTCTGCCATGTTGAATACAACCACGTGGCTTTGGCCAGGGTGCTGGTCCCGACCTGTTTGGACTCTGCAACACCTGAGTGGGGAATCAAATCAATCTCTCTGTAAATTTCTCCAGCTTCAGTTATTAAATAACAGCAGGATAAAATGGACTAAGGTACAGACCATTTCCACAGATTGCATCAAGAGGGAAATGGGGAAGCTAAGTTGTGGATGGGGTGCTCCGTAGTGTGCACTGCAGCTTCCTGACCAGCAACACGTGAAACAGCCCCTCACTGCCCTGATCTCGTGCTTAAATTGTGTCACCGGATAAGGTCCAGAAAATAAAGTCTTTCAAAACGCTAGCAGATTGTATTCTAATTCTGTATTGACATTATAATTGTACTGAAGCATCTAATGTGGAAAGAATAGCTTATTTTTTGGTGCATATGAGCCAAAAATATAACAGGAAAGCTGCAAGTAATGTACGGACTTCATTTTGAAGCCACTCGTAAGTAACAAAAGAAAGATGAGGCCCATTCTGGATGGATTTAGATGCCGAAAAAAGACACCTCTGTAGTGCCCTGGCTTGCTAGGCCTATTTATCCGATTTACTCAACATTGTCAACACTAGAAATTGCCTGTAGAAATAAGGAGTATTCAAGTTTTTAGCGAAAGCTCTGGTGGTTGTCTGATGAAGTTTGGTTGTGGTAATTTAGAGATCGTTGAAGAAAGGGAAACGTGTGTCCCGTTACCGGGAATGAGTGATGTATTTCAAAACGGTGAACTCAGGTGGTGCTTGTGGTATCCAGTGAGAAATGGAGGTCAATACCTCATTGATTACTCTGTTTTTAAATATTGAAGAAGTAGTATATGTTAGAAAATATTTTTATCAATTTTATTTCTAGAAAGTTTCATAGATGTTTTTGTGGATGGAAGGAATAAATTTACAAGAAATAAACTGATAATGGGTTTTAGGTCTGTGATTTATTGGATTTCTGTTAATATCCCTCACTTATTAAAAAGAAACTTATGATCAGAGTATTCCAATACATTTTTGTGTGCTTTCTTTAATATGTTATAGCAGTTTTTTACTTACCCTTCCTGTATTATATAACAAAAATATACCTCTTGGATGGTTGCACGGCATAGAAGGGTCCCTACCTGCTAATATCTATCTCTTGTTTTCCTCTTCCCTATTTTTTTCTTTAGCAAGGAATGTAAATAAAATAGCTTTCTTGTTTATTATTTTTTGCTAAGGAGTAGAATTCAAAATATAAAAATGTCAATTTTGCTGAATTAAACATACACACACATAGGTTTAATAATAGTTACTCTAAAATTAATTGCAAGCAACACTTCAAAAATATTGGCTACATGGAAGGATATAGTTCTTGATTGGAAAGATGGTATTTTGTTGAGTTAATGTAGTAAGTCTTTACTATCAGTTAAAAGATAAGTAATAGGCCATAAACTGTGCAAAGCTGGAGGCCTAATTTCCCTCTGGTGATTGTAAAACAACAATGATAAAAATTGGCAAAATATTTTTAATAATTTAGGTGAAAATAAAGAAAAATATTGGATATATTTCTTATCTTGACTTTCAAAATAGTTTTATCGATATGTACAATTCAGAAATCTTACTAGAGTGTACACTTCAAACATGTGAGTTCATGCCCTGGTCTTATCAGGATGTCCCCAGAGTCTCAAGTGTTTACAGGATGATGGAGAGGTCATGGCCGGCCGGCTGGAGGCCATGTGTGGGGCTGGGTGGAGGCGGGCGCTGGGTGTGCCACCTGAGAGGGTGCATCTCCGTCCTCGGCGCCTCCCTCTGTCCCTCTCTGCGTCCTGGCTGCGTGGGCAGCACAGCTGGCCTCCACCAGGCCCACTCTGCCTTGGAGCTGCCCACGAAGGGCCTGAGGCCTCAGAGACTGTGAGTGACAGTGAACTTTTTCTCCCTTAAGTCTTGGGTGTCAGGTACTGTGTCCCCCAGGAAGACAAAACTGAGTGAGACGATTGTCAACGACACTTCAGTGACAAAACTTTTTAAAATCAAATGATAAAACTAATTAAATAAGTGAAAGATCTTTGACCATCAGAACTTATATTTTAAATTTTTTATGCAAAGTTTTTAAAGATGTCCTTAAACATAGCAAGGACATAAGCAAAATATTCAGTTTATAGATTTTGCTTCATATTTTATAAGCAATATGAACGTGTTTGCCACGTAGGAGGTTCAAAACTGCTTTCCCAACTTGTATTATAATAGAAATTACACTAGTCTGCTTTCCTGTACAAGGCATAAATACCATTCTTCTAGAATTTCAGTTGCTTTTCTATTTTCTGAGGGTTATTGTTGTCTCAGAGTTTGCATTATTTCTCCATTACTGTAACAGAATACTGAAGGTAATCCATTTAAAATGAGGAAAGGTTTTCAGCTCATAGCCTCGGAAGCTTAATTTTGCGGTCAGTAAGTACGTCATCAGGAGACTGTATACCTGGGCAAACCCTAATCACCTTGTGGCAGCTAGGAAAGAGAAACAGGCAGACACACACATACAGGGAAACACACGACTGTCCCACAGCCCCCTTTGAGGACACACCCCCAGTGACCTAAGTGAACAGCTGTCCTAAAACACGGACTGTCGACGCCATCGTAGGTCCGAACACGGCAGTGTTTTGGGAGAGTGTGTGAAGCGTAGTTACATGCGTGCCGCCGTTGGCGTTAGTAGAGCCCGTTGAATGAGTCGGGGAAGGGTCTTTTCCAAGCAGGGTTCCTTGGGAGCGCAATGTTAAGATAGTGATTTTCTCCTTTGCTTTCTGTGGAAAGATCTTCGTGAGTTATGTTTTTATAGGAGAGTTATTTGCAGAACGATGTTAGCTGTGAAATGCGCCCCGCTCGAGCTGCCCCGCTGTCACGTGTACTGGATGCCTATTGAGAATTGGGGCACAAAAGTCGCTGGGGCGTGGCCACACGTGGAAGATGACTCCTGCCAGCGAGCTGACCAAATCTGTGCCCACCGTTTGTTACAGAATAAATTTTAAATGACTTTACTTTTGGAATATATTTTCCTTATGTTCCAAATTCCTCTTTATTTTCTATGTCACCTGTATAAAGGGGAACAGATGAGACTTATTATACAATCGTATCCCATTTCAATGGCAGAAACACATTTGTTGCATACATTACCTATAATGTTTTTCTCAAAAAGCTGAGAAAACGTTGAAATGAGGAGGAAGATCAAATATTAAAACACCAGCAGAAATATTATCTAGATGTTTCTTTTTGTTTATTAGAAGTTAAAGGGGACTACCTTTGTGTACGACTCCATTGGGAGAAGTTAAGCAACTCTAAGCAAACCGAAAGGAGAAAGGAACTGAAGTATCAGCTGTTGTTTATCCTCGGCCACCTGAGTGCTTGTGCTGTAATATCTGATCTTAGAGGAACACTGAAAATCGTTGTGACCCAGCAGGTAGGGTGAGAGGATGTGCGGGATTATGGCTCACATATATGTACTTTTTAACATTTCTAGGCTTGCTCAAAAAGAAAACATAGAGGCTAGAGGAGTAGCTCAGTGGTGAAAGTTTTCCCCTAGCAAGCTCAAGGCCCTGAGTTCGATTCCCCAGCACCACATAAACTGGGTACGGTGGCTCACATCTGTAATCCCAGCAGTCGGGAGACTGAAGCAGTAGGATTGCCATGAGTTCAAGGACGGCCTGGGCTATGTACTGAGTTCAGGACCAGCCTGGACAGCTGAGCCGGACCCTTCTTTAAAAAGAATGAAGGAAAAAAAAGAAAAGGAAGGAAGGTAGGAAGGAAGGAAGGAAAGAAAGAAAAGAAAGCAAGTTGGAAGTGAGCATTCTCCAAATACTAGGCTTCTATGTTATCCATGTTGGTGCACAGGAATATGTATTATCCACTTTGATATGCAGAAAATTGAAGTCATTTGCTTTTATCTAGTAAGAATTACCTTGGATAAGAAGTTGGAAAATGAAAAGGAAAATTACATAATCTTACAGTCCTGGATAAAAGCAGCTCTGTTTGTAGATTTTACTTTATTTTACAAACTTGAGACTGTTAAGTATAGGGCAATAAAATTAAATTTATGCAAATAACCAACATTATTAAAATGTGGGGACTTTGTTTTTCTGTTTGTCCTCTTAAATATTAAGTCGAGGCTGGGCTCAGTGCGCAGGCCTGTGATCTCAGCGCTCTGGGATGCTGAGGCGGGAGGTTCGCGGGTGTGAGTCCAGCCTGGGCAGAAGAAAGCTGACCGAGCAAGGACTCTGCCTCCAAATTAAAGACGAACTTGGGTGGGGACTGTAGTTCAGCGCGAAGACTGGGCTCGGCCCCCGGTGCCACAGGGTAGGTAGGTGGATGGAGACATGGTGCGTGGATACGGGATAGGCAGATAGAAAGAACACTTTGAGTAGATTTTTAAGTGATGCTTTCATACTAATAACGTATAACACTTTTTAAAGTTTGTTTTGTGTGTGTCTGGGAATAGGAAAGCAGGTTTCATGTAGAGGTAGGCAGCCTGTCAAGAGCTGTATCCTCAGCCGTGGAAGTTTCATAGGAACGTTGCGTGTAGCTTGTTAGAAAGGTTTCTCCAAATTCGTGTTTCCACCAGCAGTGACGAGAGTGCTGATTTAAAGAAATGCCTCTGCTTAGTCACCTCGTCACTTCTAAAGACACACGTTGTTATGAAAGTTTGGGAACTACAGAATTAATTTAAGTTGCTATTACTATTTGCATAAAAATACATTTCTTTTTAAAGTTGTCCGTACTTTCGTTCTTTTTCCTAACATTTTTTCTTGGTTTCCATCTCATGGCAAGGGTATTTCTTTATCCTATTTCTCTAATGAACATAATTTGTTTTTTTAATATACTCTGTTTAGATTGATGCAAAGTAATAATTTCAATACAGTCAAGTTATGGCCTTTGTGCTTGTGCCTGTTGCCTTGGCTGCAAGGAAGGTCTTCTGAGCAAAATCAGATTTATACCCTCCCTGCCTCCACTCCACTATGGTTTGAATATTTACAGATATTTTTTCAATCTATCCAGGTTTTTGGGGGGATATGTATGGCATCATATAAAAACCTCAGTGGTATTGCAATTACATAATAATAAAAATATAATTCAATAAAAAATTCTCAATGGATATTTTGTTCCAAAAGGATTGAACAATTTTCTACATTTTGAAAAGCCAACCTCTTTTCATTGATTTGTGATGCCTTAAGTATTCGTGGCATATGCTAAAAATCCTTTGCGTCACATATTTAGATTAAATTCTCAGCTCGGCTTTATTGCCGGCTAACCAGTGAGTCGCTTTCTCAGATCAGGCAGATAGACAGCCTGAATTTTTAAGTGTTGAGATTTTCATTTTCTTGTCTTTATTCTTAGCTGTTCCTGTTCCAGTGGATAGTTTCAAAAAGCGCAAACATGCAGATAACAGTCTCCGTGGGAGCCAGCTTCTCTCCCTCCCGCAGAGCAGACACAGACACGGGCCAGGGCCAGGGCTCCAGTAGGACAGTCCTTCTGTCATTACAGGGAAACACGCTTATCTTAATTGCTGTGAATCAGGAGCATCAAAGTCCAGGGAAAGAGTTCCTGGGGCATGTAAGTGAATTTGCTTGATTTAAGGCCTTTCAGGAAAGAACCCTGTTTTGTGTTGCTGGAATGGTTATGTGATCTGTGGGAGGCTGTTCCTGCTGAATTTGTGTTTTCCTGTATTGTTAAAATGCACGTTCAGGCAGTGAGCCCTCCTGGCACTGTACCACGGTCACATTTAAGATACAAAGAGTTCTCCACACAGTCACAGACCTGTGGCCATTGCAATGTGCAAACAAGGTGTTATTATTTTTGGCCTATTTATAACTTTAACCACACACAATCTCAGATGCAATGCCTATAATTATTCTTCATTAAAGATCACGCCAAGGACCCAGTAGCTTAAGTAATTTGTAGACACAGTGATGGCTCTGTCATTTTTTAAAAAGCTGGTTTCTTTATCAGCCTTAGATTATTGTGTGAACTTTTCTGGGTGAAGTCATAAAAAAAATCATGCTTCATAAGGTGACGATTAGACCCCTTTGGGCTTTAAGCAGTGGCAAAATAACCTGATACTTACTTCACCATAAGCTTTGTCATAAAACAAAGTATTTTTGCTGCTGTTGGTCCTGTGTTTTCCCCCAGCAGTGGCGGTTGAACCCCAGGCCTTTTCTGTAAGCTACCTCTTGAGGCACGTCTACAGTTCCTTTCTTATGTAAGAGGAGGCTTGCTGTATTTTTTCTTTAATAATGACATGAGTTTGTGACTCACAATGATTGCGTTCATCTTGGGGACCCAGGACGTATCACATGTTTCTCGTCTTCACTCCCTGCATCTCTGGATCTTGATTGCGTTCATCTTGGGGCCCAGGATGTATCACATCTTTCTCGTCTTCACCCCCTGCATCTCTGGATCTTGATTGCCCCCCAGAAGCCTAACGTTTGGAGGGTGAGTGGATTACGGCAGTTAGCTGGATCGAGTCCATTAATCCATTGGTGACATCATGTGCTCCCGGGGGGTGGGGCCTCGTTGAAGGGATGGGCCTTCGGTGCGTAACTTAGAAGGGCACGTGCTCTGATCCCCAGCTGCTTCCTGCTCCTTGCTTCCTTTCTACCGCGCCAGGAGCTGCTCCCTCACGCCAGGCCCTTCCGCCATTGTCAGCCAGCCATGACTGCGCTGAGACCTCCGAAGCTGTGAGCTAACGTGAACCTCTCCTCCTGTAAGTAGTGATTTCAGCTGTTGTGCCCCGGGGGATGAGAAAGTGACGACGTCCTATGGTTTCTGTTGAGTGCACGTCACTTTTGCACCACCGTGAAGCTGAAAACTCGTTGGTTGAAGCAGCGCGAGCTGAGGATTGTCCATACAGGAAAGAGACTCCCATAAGGCAAGTCGGAGCCTTTACCCGTCGCTAGCCCAAGCTGGGCCTTCTCCCATGATTTTGGACAAGGAGAAAGGATTTCCCCAAAATGTAGATTTCAAGAGCCTCTGCCAACACATGCATGTTCCACCTCACCTGACTTAGCCTGAGGGGACCACAGAAGATACGCTTATCCACACAGATGCACCGCATACGTAGGAGGCTGGGTTATGATTAGGCATGTGTGCTGATAGTGTGTGTCTTGGCTGGAAGAAGATAAAAGCACTGAGCCAACGCACGTCTGTCTGCTTCGGTGCTGACTTAGGATGAGGAGGAGGAAAGGCTTGCCGTGGAATCCTCAAAACCCGTTGCAGATTCAGGTATGCTGGAAGAGAGCTGAGTCCTCTCTTTCCTGTGCCTGCCTTCAGCTGCTGGGGAGAAATACGCATTTTATGACCAAACATCATAAAGCTGTAATAAGGATTGAATTCATTTCCTGAAGTCATCTGTATCTTTTACAGATATATTGTGAAATAAATAAGAAAAATTAACATATCACTATCTTTGAATTCGAGATCACATCCAGACATAATTCAGGAAACCTTGAGTCAGTGCCAGGAGGGCTCTCAGAATATTGCATGTGCAATCAAATCTCTGTCAGCTAAGGTCAATGGATCAGGCTTAGATGCACAGTGTGACCTGCCCAGCCGTTAAAGATGCTCTATGCCTGTTCTCATTCCAAATCGATTCAGTCAGCATTTCCTAAGATGGAATCAACATGTCAAAAGCTTCCACATCCTTCTGTAGAGAGAACCCCACAGGCTTGATGTTGACAGGGTGTGTTCTGATGTAACCAGGAGCTAAATCCTTTCATCTGAAGCCAGAAGTCCCAGAGTGTCTGGACCAAAGGATTCTTTTAAGCCAATACATCGATGAAGGAATTTCATGTAAGGAAGGACAAAGTTCACTGAGGGAAGCGGCTAGACAAATATGTAGAGTCAACTGGAAAGTGACAACTGGAGACCCACGCTCACATCTGGGGAAGGACAGTAAAGTGTTTTCTGAGACTAACTTGAGCTCTTTGTAAACTCTACGAAGGTGGCAGTTTTTCTCCAATTATTCCCATTTGGAAATATAATTAGAAGACTTAGTCATAAACAGCGGCGACATTGAAAATTCCCAGTAACGTGGAACCTGAATCCCAGCCCAGGGTCCCCCAGAACTGCAGGCTGCGTGAACGAGTCGGCCATTCTCTCCTGGGCGAATGTGCGTCATGTTCGGCAAGATGAGGCTGAAGAAGGAAAAGCGAGGAGCAGCAAGATCAGCTGGGAAACCACGGTAACAGCTGTTCCAAGGTAGCTGTGCGTCCGGCTCCAGCCACCTAGCTGTACACACGCACGCTCGCTCACATACACACGGAGAGTAACATAATTTTAATAGAGACGCAACATGATAAACGGAAGGGTTGTAGTTATAAGAAAATAGAATACAGATGAAACTTGAAAAATGCTTCAGAGTTATTGAAGAAGGGCTGAACAATTTCATATAATATTCTTGCTTGCCTTGTACACCCATAGAAGGCATAAGCATGCCAAAGATTAGAAAAACATTGGAAGTTTCCTTGGGAGAGCTGTTATTTGACGGTCCATCCAGAACCCAAACCCCTGCCCCCTACCCAGCACACACACGGAGAGCTGGAGGTGATTTCTGCCTTCACCATGGATGAGAGACAGGGTATGTGAAGTCCACTTTGAAAACCTAACAGGTATTTTGTAAGGGTTGGATGACCCAGTGGCCTAGTGACTGACGCCTTCACGCAAAATGTTAAGTTGAGAAGCAGATCAGCCAGCTATTTTGGTGACTAGTTGAAGACAAGGTTGATGCTGAATTCGGTATTTTGAGCTCCATTCCTGTGTGTTTATAGCACAGAGTGATCATGGGTCCCGGTAATGAGTCATCATTTTGTATTGTCGTAAAAACAGACAGGTGACCAATGAAACAGAGCTGAGGACGCAGAAACAACCTCAAGTACCCTCTGCCCCCTGATCTTGAGCAAGTGATCCAAGAACATACACTGGAGAACACATAGCCTCTTTAGCAAATGACGTTGGGAGGACTGATCGTCTACATACAGAAGAATGGATCTAGACCCACACCTTTCACCCTGTACTAAAATAAAATCACAGTGGGCCAAAGACCTAGATGTTAAGTGGAAACATTCAAAATTGGCAAAACTCTTGAAGACAGAGGTGTAGGCAAGGTCTTCCTCAAAAGAATAACTGCTGCACAAGAGATAGCACCAAGAATTAGCAGCCGGTATTATATCACATTGTAAAGCTTCTGCACAACAAAGAAAATAACAGAGTGAAGAGAAAACCTAGGGTCTGGGGAAAATCTGCCAGCTACTCCCTGCACAGAGGGCTAATATCTAAAATAAACAAAGAATTGGAAAAAATGGACTCCTAAAAATAAAATACCCAATTAAAGATGGGCAGTTGAAATGAACGGACAGTACTCAGGAAAGTACAAATGGTGAAAAATACATGAAAAATGCTGCATGTCTTTATCCTTCAGAGAAATGCAAATGAAAACAACACGGAGGTCCTATCCTACCCCAAGAGAGTGGTCTTCAGCACAAACTCAAAAAATGAAGTTGGCAAGGATGTGGGGAAGAGGAATCCTTCTGCACCGTTAGTGGGACTATAACCTGGCACGACCATTATACAAATCAGTTTGGAGATTCCTCAAAAGACTGAAAATAAATATTCCATTTAATATAGCTCTACTTCTCCTGAGGATATCTCCAGAAAAGTTAAGAGCATCATACAACAGAGATACGATGTTTGCAACAGCACAATTCATATGAGCGAAGTCATGAAAGATGCCAAAATGTCCATCAGCAGAGGAATGGGTGAAGGAAATGCGGTGTATGTACACATTGGAGTTCTACTCTGCCATAAAGAATGACAACTTTGATTCATTGATAGGAAAATGGACGCATCATAAGACCTTTATGCTTAGTGAAGTGACTCAGACTCAGAAGATGAAATAGTCTATGGTTTCTCTGATATGAGAAACCCAAAGTATAAATAAGACAAAGAAGAAAGCAAGAGAGATGATAGGAAGCACAGGAGACGGATTTGTAGGAATGGAGACGGAGTAGGGTACCGGGTGGGAGAAAAGGGGGTGGAGGAAGGGGGTTGTGTGAAATCAACGCAGTGCGTCTGTGCACGAGTTCCTCACTCAAATTCAACATGACTCTTGTATACCGCAGATTCGTACTAATAAAAATGATAAGTCTTGGGGAAAATGGCCCAAAAATCTTTCCTTTACAGTCCTTTTCTATATAATCAGTTTAACATAAATGTAAAAATGAAACTATGAAGGTTTTTGCCAGTAAAATAAACAAGAGGGCAGTCGGTCTCTTGTCAGAGTTGTGTGAGATCGCCTTCTGCGTGACACAGACAGCCCACACCTCTGGGTCTCTTCTGGAACCAGGAAGCACTGCTTAAATCCAGGCATCAAGACAGAAGTTGGTGACCTGCTGGAGTAATATGAGCACTGTGGGTTAAGGGGATTTGGGCCAGGTGGCTATCACCAGGGAAGCCATGAAAGCTGTCTCTCTGTCCTTACTGGGACACAGTACCTCGCACCTGCAACTCCAAGGAGGAGGAAAGGCTCGTGGGGACCCACAGTCCCTATTCTCTGTCTGCTCATGGCCAGCTGATAACAGCAGAAGGGCATGGGGTACGGCCTCGCTGGAGAAAAGGGGTTACAGCAGCACCAGCCAGGAAGTAGAGGGGGAGGGGCCGACCCAGCAGCGGGCCTGGCCTTGAGAGTCACACCCCCAGGGGCCAGTCCCCTAACCCAGCCCCGCCTCCTAACACCCCAGGAAGTTATTCCTGATTGATCCCCTTGATCCGATTAACCCCCAGGACCCAATCACCTCCCAGATATCCGAGGCACATTCCAGATCCAAATCGTAAACTCCAGGTTTCACAAAAACAGAACAGGAGCTTTCGTGCAGCATTTTCTGTCCTGGCTTCCTGAGTCCCAGCTCAGAGGGCGCCAGCAGTCCCATGCGTAAGCAGAAGCCGTAGAAATGGAATAACTGGTAATGAAAGAAAGAACGGAAGAGAACAGCCAACTGCATTTCTCCAGCTACATGCTTCTCTCTGCAAGAGGTCCGACCTAGAAAGGGGAGGAGCCTCCATTTCTAACCAAGGCCAGAATGTGAAATTTTATCAGGGTTGGAGATTTTACAGTTGCTGAATTAAGTATGTGACCATAAATACTGTAGTGCTTAGAAATAAAGAAAAAACTTCAAAAGTCCAAGTTGTATCCGAAAGTGAAGGATATCTATCCCTGCAGAATAAATTTTAAAAGATTTTAAGTCTCACGAAGTAAAATTTTCATTGTATTTTAGGAGGGTTTCTTATGAAATCTGGCATTTGTAAAACTAAGTTAAAAGTCGTGAATTACTAATGACCAAGAAAGTCAGAGACCAATGATCACATTAAACCTTTGTAGAATTATTTTATCACCACACAAATATGCCATATTCCTTAATATCCTGAAAATAGGTAGTAAATGACTTTCCCCATCTTTTAGAAATAAAGGTCAGGGTTAGCAGGTGATGTGTACGTGTTGACCCAAGCCTTAACATCAGCACCAGGATATACAAGTACACGTATGTGGATTTGTAGCACATACGTGTTTAAACAAAATTTTAAAATAAATAACTACTGTATCTCGACTAAAATCATAGCTCATGATCTACAGCCTTCGAATTTTCCCTGGAAGCTGGTTTCTTTAACGCACTTGGGGAAAATGCAGTGATTGGTTGACTTTCTGTCAGGTGCCAGGCACTCCTCAGGATTCATTATGGAAGAAATCAGAGAATTCCCTGCTCGCGGGCTTCCAATGGAATAGGGACGGGAGGGTAATGCACCGCAAAGGGAACAAGCAAAAGGCCGTGGCAGCTGGCAGATTTTATAAAAATGTCACGGTAGCAGGACAGCAAGTGTGAGCAGCCAGCCGCGGCGTGCCCTGGGTGGCCAGCAGAAGCAGCCGCGGAGGCCGAGGCAGGCGTGCGCCGGGGCAAGCGTTTTGGATCGCACCCTCCCTGGGCGCCTGACCTGCCGGGCCGAGACTGGAAGGGAACCGCTGTTCTAGGTGCAGTCAGGTCTTAACTATGCCCGTTGTTTAGGAACGAGGCGCTTGCTTCTAACACATCTGATCGACTGTGTTCCTGGAGTTGCTGTGCCCGCCTTGCTGTTGCGGCCTTCCACGGCCCCCCAGACGCGGAGTGTCTCTGGGGGCTCTGAGTTGGATTTGAGGACCCGAGAAGTGGGGGAAGGCAAGTTGGATGTGTTCCGTACTGTGACTTCTCCGAAGATGACTAGCAGATTTTGGAGAGAAGAAGTAATTCCCCTTGACAGAAGCGGGGCCCTGGGCTAATCCACAGGTCTCCGGTGCGCGGCTTTTCGATTCCCGCAGGTGGTAGGAGCTTGAGAGGCGCCCAGACGCTACCCCCCGGCTTTCCGCCTTTCCGCCGCAGCCTGGACTGAGCTGGCGTCTTTGAAGCCCGGTCAAAGAATTGTATGTCCTTGGTAGGAGGTCGGTCTAGTCCGTGAGATCTTATGTGGTTGGCTGTTACGTGTTGAAAAAGAAGTCTAGCCTGCTTCCTGAAGCAAGTGTAGATATTGTAAAGTGCAACAGTTTTACTGAGTTATGATGCAGACACCATACGATTATACTTTGGACATATGAATTAAAGGGTACTACGGCCTGACCGCTGTTTCTGTGGGGGTGGGTACATCTCCCGCCCATTCCTTAGTTTTGATTTTGAGACAGGTTCTCACTAAGTCATTAATTTGCCCAGGCTGGGCGTGAGATCCTCCTGCTTCGGCTCCCCAAAGGGCGGAGGTTACAGGCGTGTACTACCAGGCCTGACCAACCTTATTTGAGTCTACCATGAACACATAAACAGGTTTTAAATTGCTCCTGTCCCACTGAAGAAAACTTTTTTTTTTTACAAATAGAGGAAACCTCTCTTATTGTAAGTAATTGGGAGGAGAATAGCTTCACATAAGGAAATTAAACATTGCTGAAATCTTTCTTTTTTTTTCTTTCTTTTTTTTTTTTTTTTTTTTTTTTTTGAGTCAGGGTCTCACTCTGTGGTCCAGGCTGGCTGGCCCCAAACTCACTATAAACTCACTATGTAGCCCAGGCTGGCCTTAAACCCATGGCAATCCTGCAGTCCTCCTGCCTCAGCCTTTGGAGTGCTGGAGTTACAGGTGTGCACCACCACATCCGCTTTGTGTAGTGCTGGGGAACTGGGCCCAGGTTCTTGGCTTGGGGATCAAGTGCTCTAGCCACTGATACACACCCCGTTCCCCTTTTTTATGACTTTTTTTGTAGACAGAGAAGACTGTGTAGGAGTTGCTTTGGCATTAAAAGTAAATATGTGATTTTGAGTATCTTCCCAAAAGAGCTGAACACGAGGTATAATAGAGTTACGCGTGTACCCATGTTTATAGCAGCGCAACTAACAATAGCTAACTGTGGGAGACACCAGAATGTCCACCAGCAGACCGAAGGGTACAAGAACTGTGGGTATTTACACAGTGCAGTACTGTTCTTCTATGAGGACAGACACATTTGAAGCTTTGGTAGGTAAATGGATGTAACTTGAGACCGTCGTGCTTAGTGAAGTGAGTCAAACTCAGAAAGTAAAATACCTCACGGTTTCTCCAATATGAGAACCCAGAACACAGGTGTCTTACAGAACTAAACAGGCGTGATAGTGGGAGTCAGGGTGAGGGGGGAGCCGGAGGGGCAATAAGGGTGTGGGAAGGGTGGTCATGTTGCTGTGATGTATATGTACACAGAATCCTCAAGCTCAGTGGAATCCTCGTATGTCACACATACACACACACATATGCATATACTAACCAATATGGGGGAAAAAACAAATCAAGAAATCTCTTATTAAGCTTTCGACTTTGCTTCTCTCTCCCTTTCCTTGTCACCGTCCTGTTTCAGCAAGTGCTTGTAGGTCTTTAGGTAACACTTGGTCTCATCCAGTGAGCCAAATGTGGTCAGGTATCTTAAACTTCAATAACAAATTAAGTATACTTAGTTACCTTTTAAGTTTTCTCTATTTATATGATTAATGAAATGTTCCAACAATTTGAGTAATTCTAATAATTGACTCTATGGCTGCTTAAGTTTATTTACAACCTCCAACATCACATATACACTTACACAGTTTATATTTTAAAATGTGAGACGAAAACAATTTTTCATTTATATATTGCTCCGTGTTGACACATTAAGAGTGCATAAAATTTTGAACATAAAGTAGTACATATGTTATGGATTGGATCTGGAATATTCCCCAGAGGTCTCATGTATTTGGATGTTGAGGGATTCATGGAGAGCCATGTGATTATTAAGAGGTGGGGCCTAATAGAACCCGGAAGAACAAGGAGGCTTGACCTGGAAGGAATGGATCAATGGGGCTTCCTCGGAAGAGGAAATCGGTGGGACATGACCCGGAAGGATACATACTAGCTCCGTCCACGCTTACTTACTTGATTTTGGTCAGCCACGCTGCGAACAGGTCCTCTCCTGCCCTGTGCTTCCACCCTAGCCGGCTGCCCATGAATGGACTGAGACCCTTGGGAACTGTGAGCTAAAATAAACCCTTTCCCTCTGAACTAGTGGATGTCAGCTACTGGGTCCCAGTGATTAACAAAAAAAAAAAAGTAGCAGAGACAACGGCTAACACCTGCATGAGTATGAATAGAGGTGAGTTTGTCCTCTTAAATGGTTCTGCTAATAATTTGAAACCTCTCTAGGATTAATAGAAGCTTACTCAGTAACATAATGAGTAGAAAAATGTAAGCAATTTTTTCTTATTTTTTATTGTACCGGGGATTAAGCCAGTCACGTCTCCAGTCCAGTTTTTTTGTTTGATTTTGAGACAAGGTCTTCCCAAATTGTCCAGGCTCTGCTTAAATTTGCCATCCTCCTGCCTCAGCTGCCCAGGGTGCTGAGATTACAGGCCTGTGCCTCTGGGCCTGGCTACCTAAGTTGACAGACTTCTTTTGTTTATATTATTTTGGGATAGGATATGTTTAGGTATAGAACTAATCATTGAAATAACTGTAAATTGGAAGCGCTCATGTTATATGATTTCCCATAAATCTACAATCTTCTCATAGCTTTATGTAATTTAGTTGTTTCAAATATTAATAAGCAAATACACATATATTCACATACTTCTGTTGAACATTGAAGACCTTTGAACTTGATGGCGTTCTCTACAATTCCACCTAGTTTCTAATCATACCCCGTTATGCATTAAGAACGAGAGACAAGCACGTTCCAGATACATGCCACTGTTACATGTGTACGGAGAGAAACATGGAGTCACATAGCCAAATTAAATCCACAGCTCTGTGGAACTTTATATGTCCAGATCGTGGTGTGGGAAAAGCAGGTAGAGTAGATACACTCGGTAGAATCACTTCAAATTGTAAAGGGCGTTACTTGCCAAACTGCAGAGCTCGGATTTTATCTGCCGTGACGGATCTTTGCGTGTGGGAAGAAGGTGCATGTGACAGCAGAGGGGCGCTCGCGGGTGGTGGGAGGGATGGAGCTGTCGGAGAAGCGCAAACTAGAAACCAGGCGAGCTGGGCCGCAGCTGGGCTCCCAGGGTGGGTCTGGACCGAAGCAGCAGTGATGGAATTGTGCGACCTGCTGGCAGTAGGGTGGAGAGGAGAGGAACCTAAATGATACCAAGGTTGATGGTTTGGAAGATTCAGAAACCACCAGTTCCCCTGAGCTGACGCGTAGGGAGACCCCAGCCTGTGTGTATGCCCAGGTAGCCACGCCACCTTGAGTCCATTTCCCCATTTATTTAAGGATGACTGTTGCTCAGACCTCACCGTCTACATTGACGTATAGCTGAGACGCTTCATGTGACCCCAACCTGAGGAAGGCAGTGGGGTGAGGGAGAGTTCCACCAGCACAAGTGACATCATCCCACTGGACGTTTTTAATGGGATTGAGTGAACGTGACACACGGGAAACCGAGGACTTGAACCCAGACCCTGTCTTTCCTAATTCACCACCATGCTCATCATAATACAGAGAAGTATTTTCAAGGTACCACAGCTCCCCCAGCAAGCTACCAAAATCCGTTCTCATGAGTGTAAGTGCTGGAGATAAAAACAAGCTGCTTAGATTCGCTAGACTTAGCCCAAGGTTTGGAGTTTACATGTATGGTACGGGTTGGATAACAGGGAGTCCCTCTTGCGTTTGTGTTCTGTCGTTGGGCAGTGGTGTGAAGCAAACATGGAAAATGGCTAAGTATTTATTCCTTTTCTCAAGTGCCCTTATTCACTAAAATAAGCTCACAAGGCTGATTCCACTACTTAGGCCTCTTGTCCTTGTTAGCATTAGCTTAAACAGGAGGAAACTGAAGCTCATTTTCTTTAAGGATCTCTTTGCTTAAAAAAAAAAATCTTGGCACAAAATATCAGCTTTTGAACAGTGCTGGCCTCAGGGAATGCGGACACCAACTTCCTGGGCAGTGAGACAGGCTGCTGCTGTAGCTGACCTCACAAGGCAGTTTTGGAAGGTGTGCCTTCCCACACATACAGGAAAGCAAGATATCATCTTTGACGCCAGATACTCTTTGGTTTCATTAATCACAAATGCATTAATTGCAGGTGTTTTGCTTACACAAAATTTAAAAAATTAGTCCCTGGAAAGAAATGTTGCTTCTGTATAATCTCAGCTCCCGCATTCTCGCGTCATCTCTGCTCACAATGAGTTAGCAAAGTGTGGCTTAAGCACCTGGAGGCTGGGTCAAAATTACAAATCTCCAATCACACATTCCAGAAAAGTGTATGAAACACTGTGGGAAGGAAGCCTGGGGACAGGCCACGTCCTAACACCAAAACTATCTAAGCCTGGACAGCTGTCACGTTGGGGACGTGTAGGGGCAAGCAACACCTATAGCCCCTGGAGGTTGATGTGTAGGCGCTGGGTGCTGGCATGGCCCTGGCATAGCATGCGCAACGCGTGTGTGCCACATCTGCCTGTCCTCATCTACACCTACTCTTCCAGAGCACTCCAGGCCCAGGAGACAGCCGAGCCGGAGCGTCAGGTGCCTGTGTAACCTGAGGGGTTAGTGACCTCTTGCGTTAGTTATTTTTTCATTGCGCAAAATACCCCAGGGAGGAGAGAGTTATTTTGGCTTGTGGCTTCACGGCTGGCTAGCTCCAGGCAGAAAGGGCATGGCAGAATGGCTGGGTCAAGGACAGGTGCTCAGGCCATGGGAACCAGGAAGGAGTCTCTGGGGGAGCTATACCCTGCAGAGGACACCCCCAGCACCCCTCCAGGCAGGCCCTACCCTGGCAGCACCTTCTGCTTCTGGGCTCCCCGATGCATGAGGCACCTGGTGCGCACAAGAGCCCGCACACTGCAGCCACCTGCCACACACGTGGGACTGGTTGGGGACAGTTTAGATCTAAAGCTTAGTGCCACTGAAATGAGCTGCCTTTTCTAGAGAGCAGCTGAGCTCCGGTGACTTCACAGAACTCACGAACAGTTCAGAGCCCCATGTCAGGTCGTACACATACGGAAGGGCCCGCACTCCGTCCCTGTAACTCTCCATGTCATAGAAGCGTGTTAATAGCTGCACTCTGTGGTCGCCGGCATTACACGTTTGCTGGCTGGGCTCCGCCGTCACGACGTCTTCTCTGACACTCATTGTCCCCACATCTCATCTGATTTGTCTTTCTTTCCAGGGTGACAGATTTTCTCCCATTTCCTCTCTTCTTCCTGGTGGTGTCGTCTTTTATTAATGTTTCAGTCTTCAAATTTTTGCTCTAGTGTTTCCGCAGAAGAAGGGCTTGATCAATTTGCATAAACAGAGAAAATGAAAACACAATCATCTTTTTGCCTCTTTCGAGCTTCTTGTTTCCCTAAGTATTAGTTGAAGATATTGGAGGAGATAGACTCGGCCTCTCTGGTTCTACTTTGGAGTCTGGAAGTGCAGTTGGTTCTTTCTGTAGCCTAACAGAGGCTCTGTGCTTCCTTCCCTTCAGCACAGCCCTCTTGGAGGAGAGAGCAAATCTTCGTATATAAATGTAGATTGGCCTCAGTCGTTTGCACAGTCACACCAAAGGCACTCACGGTGTCAAACAAAAGCTGTAGATTATCTAGGGTAAATAATGTATTTTTATGGAGTAGGCAGGTAAGAATCACAGCTAGAATATAAAGAGCGTGGCTTGCGGTGGGGGGGGGGGGGTATTTTAAGAAGATCTTATTCTTCAAAAATGAAACCAAGTCATCGTGTGTGCAACACCTGACCAACCTAAGTATGGGGTGCATTGGGGGCAGCTGATGAATGGGTCGTACGTGCAGTGTTTATTCTGGCCTGACTAGAGACAGGATGGACAAGGTGGTCGTGCTCACATGTTTTATGGTTGATTCCAAGGACACACGTCCCCCTGTTTGTGCTCCCTCAGACTCCCAGCAATCACGGACACAGGTGCCGATGTCACTGGCATCCAGTAGATAGAACCCACTTTTCTAAAAAGAATGTTGTAATAAAAATGCCTCTCACATGCGTTTTTGTGACTGGACCCCCAGAATGACATTTTCACATTACTGCTTGATTCTGTGCCCGTAAAGTGCCTTTAAAGATCAATGCTTTTACACAATATTAGAATTTTTCAAGGCTGAGCAACTGTCACTCCTGCTCCTCCACTGGCCGAGCCTGCGTAGAGACCACCTTTTTTTTTTTAAATATTTCTACATAAGAAAGATGTTGAACCTTCAATGTAGAAACTTTTATCATGAAAATGAAGCATGTCCATTTAAAAAAGAAGTATCAGGAACTTCATGTTTAGGTCCCAATTCTTAGCCAAAACTTGCAAGTCTAACTGGACATCGTGAAGCAGTGCCAAACAATGAATGATACAAAATTTCAGGGAAATTTCACACATGATTGGTTATATTCCTTCCTCTGTATTGTTTGTATTTATAAAAATTTTTATGTAGGGAAAAAGTAAACATAAGCTCCTGAGAAGTCTAAAGACAAATGTGTGTTAATAAAAAATGGAAGTTTGAAAAACTTATTTAAAATTAGCAAAATTATAATATATCGTAAGTGCTAAAGATGAATTAAAATTCATCCCACTTTAGCAAACATTTGAAGCAATTCAAGAGTCAAGACTTAATAGTGACAGTGTAATTCTCCCGACTGCCTTAGGAATAAGATTGCATAATTGGTAATCAAGGCAATTTCTGCTGCTTGGGAATGAAATCTTGCCTCTAAACTGGATTTACAAAGACATCTTTCCAGATCCTGGGAAAAGAATTTTTAGTCTACCTAACTGATTTTATGTTAAGATTTTAATAGACTCTAAGTATCAATAAACTGCATAGTTTCTTTGAAGTAAAATTATAATTTATGCCTAAATGTATCTAAATTTCAAATAGCAATAAATCTCAGAAGAAAAACTGGTTTTTTTTTTTTTTTGCTTACTGAGAATATGCCCTTGAATTTACATAAAATACTGCAGTTGTGAGTGATGTGAAAAACAAACAAAACAGAACTGTTCTGTAAGCACAAAGCTCAAGTGTTCTGTAAAAATAGGCCTGAGCTCCAAGCAAGGTGATCCAGCAGCCTTCAGCTGTAAGTCAAGGTGACTGCCATGGCAGCCTGGCGATGACGGGCGAGTGGCAGCAACCAGCGTGGCCTTTGAGTAGGACGATTAGGCAGGGAGGCTCAGCATAAGCCCGGAACATTTCTACAGGAGCATGGCTTCCCAGCATTGCCACACTGCCTGATTATCCCGTGTCCCATGTCCAAGCTTAGCACCGCGCACAGATTCATCTTCTGGCATCGTACAACCTAAATCCACATTCTAGTTCCGAGGACTACACGTCCTTTCTTGAGCATATACATCACTCTTTCTCCCTCGCTTCCTTGTCTGCATCGGGGCCCTTGACACCCCCGGGAGCTCCCGCCACACCTTTCGCAGTCTCGCTCTGTTGCACACAGCATCACCTCACAGAAAAGCACCGTCATTCCACCGCCATTGCAAATCAACTTTTCCTTGGGGGAGGAAGATCTTCCACCAGGAAAAAATTCTCATGATTATTCTATCAGTGTGTGTTTGTAATACATCGTAACCACGTTTGAATTAGGGGATGCGCGTGTGTACATATTGCATCTTAATGCTTTCTTAATTATTTGTTTGTGTTTGGCTTGCAAAAGACATCGTAAGTTGAACTTAATTCGGCCAGCGTAACATACAGTCATTAGATCTGCTCCTCATGCAAGGAATAGATCTAATGATCGCCCTATCTTGTGAAAGGAATTATTTTCCATATTGTATTCTTTCTGTGTGAAGCTCATAATTCCCCTGAATTTGGAGGACTAAATTCAGTGTAGACTGGATTAAATGATGGTGAGATATATGACCACTTCTACCTGAGAATTCCGTATTCAATACTTTTTTTTTTTGAAACAAGGTCTTTCTATAGTCCAGGCTCCTCCCAAACTTGCTAAGGCTGGCTCCAGACACACAGCAATCCTCCTGCTTCATCCTCCCAAACGCAGGGATTAGACGTGCACCACCACACCTAGCTTATATGGCGCTGGGAATAACACCCAGCACCTTCTACCTACTAGATAGGTGCCCTAATCACAGAACTGCGCCCCCAGCCTGAGACTTCCGTATGTAAGGCCAACAAAAGAGGACAGGTGCCGCGAAGCCGAGGTAAGAAACACAATAAAATCCCCAGCACGGCCCTGCAATCCTGATAAGGGGTCACGGGAAGGTCACTCTTCCCTTCCCGTTCCTTGTACCCTGAGTGAAAAAAGAGTAAAAAGACGTGAGCTCATACCACAGCCTAGCCACACGGGGGTAAGTCACACCACTGGAAAAAATAATACATCCATGTATACGTGTGTGTGTGTCTGTATATTTATAGGCACACACACACATGCATTGTTCCTGTTTAAGAGAGAGACTGGAGTGTGGGGGTGAGGAGAAGGCCATGTCACACTGGGCACCCAGGGCGCGTTTGTCCAGCCGGCAGCTGCCAGGAGGCCCAGGCGAGGGTGGAGGAAGCAGCGCCTCAGTCCAGGCAGAGGGAACGTCACGACGACAGCAGAGCCCCAGCACTGGGCACACGGGCAGAATCTCAGAGCCACTCTCAGCACGCTGCCCTGCGCCACCGCCAGCCTACACAGAAGAGTTGCTGTGCCCCGGGAGCGTTTCCAGGGACAAGAGGGAACTGGACGCTGGCTTTAGAAGAGATTAGAGGAGTTTAATTTAGCTTTTTAAAAAATTGCTGCTTTTTATTTTGCTTGAGGTGACATTGAAAAGGCCTTACTGGCACAGAAACGTGTGATGTCAGCACTTTGGCCTGATGGTGGTGGGTGTGCTTGGCTGCTGAACGGAAGGCCGAGTCCACTGAAGGAAGTGACGGTGCGGTATCCACGTGCCGATCGGTTCGGTGTTGCAGTGCTGATCGGGGAGCAAGAGCTGTTTCGTAGGTGTCATCAGTGGCAGCCTGTGAGCTTTGTTCAGGGAGAGAAGCTCCTAACGTGTTTGGAGGGGACTGCGGGAGAGGCGAACGGATAACTTCGAGGGCCTGGACACCCTTTCTCCTTCCTGTTCATCAGCCCTAGTAATTCAGCCCGAGGGACCCAAAAGCCTCGTGCATTAGGCTGTATGGCTTATCTGTGTGCTGCGAGGAGCTCTGGGCCTGGTCTGGAGGGGAGGATTAGGTCACGTGGTGGGAGATTAAAGGCCTGTGGGTTGGATTGCAGGCAAGGGCGGAACTCGGAGGCTGGACCCAGAGAGGGTGCGCCCCTGGGATGAGACGTGGAAGGATGGGTGCTGCTTCCTGCCTGCCCGTGGGGACGGAGACTTGACAGGGTTCCACGTGGCCTCCTGTCTGCTGTGCTGTGAGGCGCTGCCTCCGCCTCTGCCGCGTGCTTTCATTGCTAACAGCTGCCCACGAGTGCGCTGCGACCTTCTGAAACTGAGCTAAAGTAAGCTTTCCTTCCCTGGAGTTGTGTGTGTATGTCAGGTGTTGCATCAGAGCGGCAAGAAGTTAAATAAGGCGATGACTTACAGTGACCGTTACCTAACCCCGAGAAGTTGTTTCCACATGTCGACATTTGCAGAGTTTGTTCCTTAGATCTGAGGTTTTCTGACAACAAAGATGATTTTACATAGATCTGACATGTTGCCCCAGCAGATGGATGGCCCTGTCATGTAATGTTGGACAAAGACACAGGAGTCACGAGCGCACTGTGTTCAGAAGCTTAATCTGAGCACTTTTTTCCCAGTAAGATAACTGTACTGCAGGTAAGACACTGAGAGTTGGCGCAGCGCTTGGAGTTACTACTTACGGATAGGTAGGGTAACCGAAATCATCGGTACACTGTGTACTTGAGCCACCTCGAAATGCAGCACGGCATGCCAGCTGGGGGACTGGTGTGCAGGGCTCAGATGTCTTGCTCTAAGTGGACGCACTGCCTGGGGCATCCCCAGCGCTGTTGGCGATGGACAGGTGGTGTCCTGCCCCTCGTGTGCACCAGCCTTGGTCTCACGTGGCCACCATCTTGCAAGATAAATGGACTCTCACCGCCTCGGGTGCTCCATCTGTCCAAAGAGAGCCAGTGCTCACATGACTCTGAACTTCGTTCCACTTTTTTTCTGTGCTCATTGAAAAGGAAACACTTTCCTCTGAAGAGCTAATCATACTTGAAAATTTGTATCAGGGTAAAAATTTGTGTTTATAAAAAAATTCTGACTTATTCTTTCAAAGCCTTTAAGATGCTTGTTCACATCAGCTTCCCTAATATACTTGTTTTCCTGAATTTCCTCCAGTGACTGTTTTTGATGTTAGCTGCCGTGATTCCCCTCATGCTGCAGGATCCTTAGGCCTGTTAAAATGAGACACTGTCTTGCTCTTTTGAAATATTAGATTGATTTTCTATTCCTTGACTGGCGCTCTTGTGGTGATATAAACTCTTTCAAATAATTTTCCTTCCTGACAGATACGGAACTTGTTTTATTAAGTGTGAAACCAAGTGCACTCTTTTGCCAAAATGCCGTAGTATAACACACGCCTTTCCGAGAATTGGGTGCAGACATCTTTATGATGATAAACTCATTGTATGTGTGGGTCAGGAGAAGCCGTCGTTCGTGGGCCTGCTGTGATTCGTGGACACCGTGGTGACTTGGGTGTAAGGAAGCCACTAGTATCAGTCGATGACTGAGCACTGGTCACTTTGCCCTAGTGAGAGCACCAGGAGCTCTGGGAGCTTCTCTCAGCACCCTGGCCCAGTCACATAAATTGATGGGAGAAAAATGCTTGTGGAGCAAAGACAAGTAGGCTGAATGTTCTTGTTTTATTTTGTTTTAATAAGAGAACGGATCCAGTGAAAGTGCTGGGATTTGACTCTTGATGTCTGTGTGTTAAATAGGCTTGGGCATCAGCCTGTCAGTGTGTTGGGAGGTGGCGGGACGCGGAGGTAGGGAGGGGAGAGTGGAGGGAGGTCGTTGGGGCTGTGCCCTTCAAGGGGACGTCCCTGGCCGCTCGTGTCGCTTCCTCTCTGCTTCCTGGCCACACCGTGAGGTGAGCAGCCGGCTGCATCCTACTCACCACCCTGAGTACTCTGCTTCACCTCAGGCCGAAGACCAGTAGGGCCAACTGATCACAAGCTGAAAACTAGAAGATCACAAATGACTTACAAAATACCTGTCTTGGTTACTTTTTCATTGCTGTGACAGAAATACCCAACATCCACAATCTAAGGGAGGAAAGGTTTATTTTAGCTCTCAGTTTCAGATGGTCACAGTCCATTCATGGGTGACCATGGTGGGTTAGCTCACGGTGGAGGCACAGCTCCTCACGTCATGACGGGCATGAAGCCAAGTTTGGGAAAAAGGATGGTGCTACCGTTCTGGGTCAAGGGTCAAGGCCCTTCCATCCAGGCCCCACCTCCCAACAGCACACGGGGCTCATAGGTGATCACGACATCCAAACACACAAGGCTTTTGGGGGACACTCCAGATCCAAACCGCGGTCTGTGAGTGGTGTCCTCCCCAGTACCTAAATGGCCCTCGGCAGGCACACAGGGTCCCACTCCTGGTCCAGAGCATTGCTGACTTGCATTTCTGTTCTTCGTTTTATCTCACGTCTAGAGGCACTCAGCCGGGGGCCGAGGGGACCAGTGTGAGGGCCGTGGGTCCTGCCTCTGGATGTGTAGTTACTGAGCTACTTTGGCCACTGCCGTCTCTTTCAGTTCTGTGGTACATGAAGCAAAGAAAGTAATAGAACTTTCTGTCAGGTTTCATCAGAATTCAGTTGTCCTCGCAGTGTCTGGTGAAGAACAGACAAATATTAACCCAATTAAAATTTCCAAAGCCTAGCTTCGAAGAGTGACGTCATCAAAAAGGTAGAATCTTGAGGCACCTAAGATAAACTGCGGTGGGCTTTTCAACACTGATAAGAATCATTGAGATTTTCCAGAGACATTAGAAGAGTTAAGACTGAAAAGTTTGAAAAACATTGAGACTTTTTAATCTGCCTTTCTGAGCTCTTCAAAAACCAGATTATTTTGTGTGACAAATATATGGATTTGTGTCTTCTTTATTCATTGTACCCCTTATCAAGAGACGCTTTGCAAATGTGTGTGTTTGTATGTGTGTGTGCATCTGTGTACATCTGTGTACATCTGTGTACATGTGTGTGTATATCCTCAATGTCTTACTATTTGAATTGACAAAACTACATGTTTATCATGTAAAATATGATGTTTAAAAATGTATGTGTATATATACACACACATATACACATCCACACATCAATATACATATGCACAGAACCACACACACTGTGGAAGAGTAAACTGAGTCACGCCTGTTAGGAAGGAGACAGTGGGATGACTGCCATCCTGGTTGAGCTGCCCTAGGCTAGTCTTCTAGGCTACCTGAGGCAACAGTACGCCACTCACTCACCTAGTGTCCCTCCTGTGGGGCAAGCCCTTCCACACGCCCTGTCGGCATTGCCCGAGAGAACAAAATGTGGCTGACTGTGGCATCGGTGGGCATCCCTCGTAGAGTGGGGGAACCGGGCCCAGGGAAGAGCCCCATCCAACCTCAGTTGCATCATCTGCTCCCCAGGAAGGTGCCCGGAAGTGCCGTTGACTCTGGTAACCAGTGACTTATAACTGTGGATATGGAGAGGGAACTCAGAATGTTGGGCCTGTTGCGCGTGTCTGGCTCTTGCTGTGGCGTGTTCCCAGAGGAGCAGCTCTGATCCTTCTCCCCATATTCGCAGGGAAAGATAGACGCTGCCAGGGCCTGGTCTTTGCCTAGCGTTCTGCCCGGCATCCTGTCTCACACCTTCCCCTTTCTCCTCCCCTCTGCCTACCCCTCCCCGCTTTCTCGCTCAGAGCTCCCTGGGGGTGCACTGGGTTCCACGTGCTTGGCGTGCTGCCTGCCCAGGAAATATGTAAGGCGAGAGAAACGTGAAGCCGCGGGGGAAGATCCCGGCTGCCAGGAGAACTGGGAAGCCAGGGGTCCCGGGGGTCCCAGGGGTCCCAGCAGCCTCTCCTACCTTTCATGACAGCACAAGGCCTCAGTCACTGGTCCAGGCTGTTTTCTCTCTCAAGCAGAGCTTTGACTTACAACAAAGTTAGGGGCAGTTTCTGAACTCCCGTAAATATGTGCCAGTGATGAAATGAGTGTTGACACTCAAAGATTAAAAAAGAAAAAGCAACACTAAGCAGGGCCTTGTGGTGCTGGCCTGCACCCCAGCACGAGGTCAAGGCAGGAACACTACAAGTTCAAGCCCAGCCTAGGCAACTTAGCAGTTCAGAGAGACCTTGTCTCAAAATCAGAAATAAAAATGGGCTTGGGGTATAGCACTACTTGAAGGTCCTGGGCTTGATGCCTAGGACCAGAGAAGAAATATAAAGGAAGGAAGGGAGGGAGGGAGGAAGGAAGGAAGGAAGAGTTCATCTTTCCTATCAAATTGCACTTAGTTGCAAGTTTTCAAGTCTTGGGGTAGGAATTTTTAAATTAATGATTTGATTAGACAACAGTTTTGGTCCCTCTGAGATTCAGAACTGCCCCATTTTAAGAACAGGCCATTACTGGCACATAAAGTTTCTCCTGAAAGTTCACAAGTGCTTTCGCTGCCTGCTGCCTGTCTCCACACGGGTCCCCTGGGTGCCATGGGAAGGCACGGTCTCCTCTCTCGGAGACGCGCACCACAGCCCGCCCTGGTGCACACAGACGGCCGGGGCCATCGTTTTCAACAGCCCTGCAGATGTCCATATGCTGCACAGTCATGTGCCCCCTGCGGGGCCCGTTAGCTGCGGTGTGTTCTCTAAACATAAGCAATTTTTAAGCAACAAGGTGTCAAACCCTCCATCCGTGGGAGGCAGATCAGGCCCCCTGCCCCCCGGGTGCCATCAGCAGGAACCCCAGTGCTAGGAGCCACCCACGCTCCATAGGCACGCGATATGTTCCTTTAACACGACCTCGGTATCATGCCTCCAGGTCCAGAGTATCCTCACCCAGTTAACAGCGCAGTCACGACGGTGCCGCTGTGCTGGGACATCCCACCGCCAGGCTCAGAGCACGCGAGGCCTAGGAGCATGTGAGGACTCAGAGCACAGGAGGCCTAGGAGCACGTGAGGACAGAGAGCACGTGGGGCTTCTGGGTCCAGCTCCTCAGAGCCACCTACGGCCCAGTCGACTGAGGGACATTCCATCCTATTAAGTCAGTGGAAACTCTTTAGGACCAGGGACTTTCCCCTAGATTCAGTCTGGCTCAGGAAGCCCGTGTTTCTTCTGTCCTGAATCTGTAGCTGCAGCAGCATTTCATAGCACCCTGCCTCATTCTGCAGGGTGTCCCAAAGTTCTGTTGACTTTCCCACATGAGGCAATTTTGGGGTGCTCTGCACGCTAAAGTTAGCAGGGCATATTTTTTTCTGTCGGGTGTTTTTTAATCTCAGATATCATGACCAATTAATCCTAAGCAGACATTGTTATATTGTTTAATTTTTGTATGTTTTATGCATATGGTGATCTAATATGTTTGATACATATGGTGTGTGCTCTTTCTCTTTGAGTGTGTGTTTTGTCTCTGTGTGTGTGCACATGTGCACACATGGGTGTGTGTATGTGTGCATCACTTTTCGTTGTTTTAATTCATCCATGCCAATGCCTTCTACATATGCAGGTAACCAATACCGATGCAGACACAGGTAGTCAACAAATTTTGATGAATGAACAAGTAAAAATAATAAAATTACTAATAAAATCTTTTATATCTGTTCTTGCTATTAAGGGCGTTTATAAGCATTATACTTTTAGCTGATCTGTATGAGCAGATGTTTAAGAATATATATTTCGTTACATAAGAAAACTTAAATGCAGAGCAGTTAGTTAGAGACCTGGACTACTTACCAAGACTTTGTCTCAAAACTGAAGATCAAATCAAATCGAGTAAAATGAATAAAATAAAACAAAAAGGGGCCTGTGAATGTAGGTTAGTGTGAAGATGGTGCATTCAATCTCCTGTACCATGCAAAGAGGGAAAGTTTTAGTCCCAATCATGACCATTCACTCGTATGACCCTGCCACCCCCCGAGGCCCTGCCTGCTGCCACCATCACAGGGGTTAGCCTCCTGTCTGAGGTACAGGTGGTGAAAAATTTTCCCATACTGTCAGTTCTCTTCACTCTGTTAATAATTTCCTTTGCTGTGCGGAAACTTTTTAATTTCATATAATCCTGTTTGTTGATTCTGGGGGCTACTTCCTTTGCATCGGGTGTCTTTCTGAGAAAGTCCTGGCCTACACCTCAGTCCTTTAAATTTTGCCTAGGTTTTTTTTTTTTTTTCCCCAGAAGGTTCACTGTTTCAGTGTTAGTATCTAGGTCTTTGATCCACTTTGATTTCATCTTTTACTCTTGGTTACGTAATCCACCATCATGTCAGGTCCGTGTTTATGAAGTCTGCAGTTATTTGAAATACTGAGTGTCTTGCAGTGTCTTACTTTTCTATCGCTGTGACTCAGTACCCGACATCCATGACTTAAGGGAGGAAAGAAGATTGATGCAGCTCACAGCCTCAGAAGGTCTCAGTCCATTCACAGCGGCTGACGATGGTGGACACACATGGTGGTGGCCTAGCTGGAAGCCTGTTCGTGGCATGGTGGACAGGAAGCCCAGTGAACAAGGAAAAGTGGAGCTAGCACACATCCTTCCCGGTCATGTCCCAGTGGTCTGTCCTTTCCAGGTCAAGCTCCAGTATGCCAGTCCTTCCCGGTCACATGGCCAGTAACGTGCCTCATGCCTGTGACCAACATGCGTGTACCCTGCCCCATGCCTGTAAATCCACCCCTCCTGACCAGGCCGCACCTCTTCACAGCCCGTGGTTCCATAACTGTCCCACAACACACAAGAACATGAGGCTTTCAGGGAACATTCCAGATCCAAACCATAATGTGCATTATAAGGTTATTTGTTATCAGATTTGAACAATTATAGCCACTTTTCTTTGTATTGAAATGTTTTCTACTAAAAGATTCACTTATTGCATCAATTAGTAACCAGAAAACCAAGTATAGTAAAATAAAAATAGAACTCATTAATTCAACAAATATGTCTTCAGAGGCACCTGCGTAGAGCCCTGTTAGAAGCTCTGATTACACAAAGATTGGCTGGCAGCCCTGTAATCCTGCGAAGATAACCGCATTGTACCATGTGTGGCAGGCCATGAGACACACTGGTGAATCCCATGAGAGTTCAGAGAAAGGAAAACCTACTTGCCAATGAGGAAAAATATGCTTTTCCCAGAAATAATGAATTTGTTGTTTCGTATTCAAACATGCAATCCACGCAGGATCTCTTGAGGGCCCGCCTCTTGTGTTGCTCACCATTTTACACACGCTGTTCAAAATATTGTAGAGTTGGCAAGTGTCGTGGAGGCTGCATTATGTAGGCAGGCCTGCAACTGAAGGAGACGCAATGCTCACTTCTCACTAAGAGTCACGTGGGAGCCGCCCGGGACTTAAAGATGCTATCATGTACCTGGAATCAGCCATAGGACCCTGGGTTTTCATGGGCACATCACCCCGGGGTCCTCCAGAGGCGCTGTGTTCCAGTCCTGCTGCTCCACAGACTAGCAGAGTAGCGCCAACCAAAAATACACGTCATCCATCCATTGTTTCCACATGTACATACCCATATGCATGCCTGCACACACGTACGTACACACACACACACGCACGCACACACACACGGCTCAAAAAGTGGGAATTAAAAATAGAAAAAGTGACTTGACTGTTCATATACATTCATATTCTGTATTCATATTTGCTATTCAGAATCTACTTGTATACAGAACATGAGTATAACCTTCTGAGGCAGTTTAATACATCGCTTTGTGGAGCTTACATGGGTTTCCTAGTAAAACCAACAACACGTGCAAGTCCCCAGTGTTGTGAAGAAGCGCTCTGTGGTAGCTCCCACTGTAGGCAGGTGCTTCCACGTGACCACTTTCACTGAGCTTCTGAGCTGAGGGCAAAGCTAACAGCTGGGTGGAAGGAGAGGGCGTGGACAGCGTTGGGAGCGGGACGCCTCGCCTTGTTTGAAACAGACTCGCAACTGTGTCTTTCCCGGACCCTTGTATCCCAGGGGTGGACACAGGGACTGTCCCTGCACTTCTCAGAGGTTCGTTTACCTCCCGCAGTCAGTGTGTCGGGAGAGGTGAGGGCGTTGGGGGTCATAGGTGGGTCTCTCTCTCTCTCTCTCTCTCTGGCAGTACACGAGCCAGAGTGCCACCTACCCACCATGAGTGCCCCTGCCGGCACAGGGGCCGTCAGGAGCTCCGCACAGAACCCCAAGGGGAGGAGGTTGCCGGAGCCGGTGCTAAGGGGGTATGCAGTGAATAGAGAGACCGGATCTCAGATCCAGTCTCACACTTCCGTTGGCAGGCCTCTCTCTCCCAGTGTCCATCTGTCCATAAACCCACAACTCATCCGTCTATGCATCCATCCATCCGTCTGAATATATCAACTGTGACTTCTGGTACCACTTGAGATTCTTCATACATCTTATAACTTCCTTCGTTTTTCTTCTTTATCAAAAAAGACAAACCAGGCCTACGTTATGATTTCGTAAATCATATATTCCTATTTCAGTCAGTTTAATTTGAAGGTTTTAAAAATAATCCCTCTAAGCACAGTAATTAATTGGATTATATTCTTTTCTCAATGTTTACCTTGTGTAATAGCTCAACAACTTCAGGCAGACTTGTAGATATTATAAAATAACATTTTAAGAGCATTGTCTAAAGAAAAAAGTTTTTTAAATTATCGGTATTCTAAGGTACTAAAAAGAAAATGAGCATACTTATTTAATTTTATTTTCGTAAACTCTTAAACTCAGTTTAATTTTTAAAAATATTTTCTCAGGGCTGGAGGAATGGCTCAGCGCTTAAAGCGCTTGAGCAAGCGCTAAGCCAAGCGCTAAATACCCGAGTTCGATTCCCCAGCACCACATAAGCTGGGCGTGGTGGCGCACGCCTGTAATCCCAGCACTCGGGAGGCTGAGACGGGGATTGCCTGAGTCCAAGGCCAGCCTGGGCTCCAAAGTGAATTCAGGACCAGCCTGGACCACAGAGTGAGACCCTGTCTCAAAAAAAAGAAAAATATTTTCTGAGTGAAAAATATTTTTAAAATATACCTGTAAGAAAATTCTGCTTTCTGTTTTTATTTACTGGGCTTTGAATAAATGTGTGAATCACAGAAAAAGAATGACATGTATGGTGTTAAAACACTACTGCAAGAGACAAAGCACTTGTCTATAATCTGTCTGGTGGGATTTCTTTTCTCTTTCTTTTCCTTTGGAAAAGCATAGCTTTGCTTGGGGAAAATTTAGCTTGGTCTCACTTCAGAGCCTTTGATAAGTACTTTGACGTTCCACAAAAAAGAACAAAAAGAATGTTGCTTTTGCAAAGAAAATCAAGAAAGTCATACAAGTGTCTGCAAAACAGTAGTGCCTCACCACCACTACCGGGGATGCACAGAGGTACTTCTTATTAAAGTAGTATAAACACTTGTTGTTGACATAAGAAAGCTGACCTGAGAAAAAGTGAACGTGCTAATTCCCCTATATAAAATAGCCCATTGTTTTAAAACTGAGCAGGAGTACAAGTACGTGAAAAGAAAAAGAGGGTGGCATGTGTAGCCAAGATGGCTACACTGCCCTGCACAGAGAGAGTACAACCTGGTGTGTGCCGTGTCCATGGGTGCAGATCTCACGTGTGATGCTTTGTTAAATTTAAGCAGTGATATCCAAGAGGGTGAGGGAATCTCTTTGCGTAGAATATTTGACAGTTTTAATAAAATAACCACATTCCTAAAGTGATAGGCAGTTGCGGATGCAAAATGTCTGTTAGGAAGGTTCTTTTTAAAGGCTTTCTGGGAACTGGTAGATTTGACTAGTCCAGAGATCTGGGGTTTTTTCCCCAATATAAGCCAACTACTTTATATTATAAAGAGGAAAGTTTTGGAATGAAGTATTTCGCTGGGACAGCTGTACGAGGAGAATCTTTCTCTCCAAAATCTGACTGCAGAACAAGAATGTAACTGCAGAGTTTGCAGACAGAGAAATGCTCGTAGTGATGTGTGAAGGTAACCTGAGTGTGCCAGCAGCTTCAGAGGTGCCCAATAGCTATGACTTTAGGGTGCATTTCGTGAATTTGGGGCGGGAAAGAGGAGTTGCCTTCAGAGCAGAGAAGGTGGGCGTGCTGGATAAGGAGACACCAGGGACTGGAGATGGGGGGACCTGGCAAAGGGGCTTCCAAAACTGAGAGAGGATCGTTCGAAAAACATGCTAGACCAACAGAAAGCTCCCAGAAGTAGCACGCTTATTTGGGTGGGGTGAACAGTGCAAGAGTTACTGGAATTTAGGATGTTAATTTTTTTTTTTAAATCTGCATCAGAGGATCCAGTAAAGGCTGGTCAGACCAAACTGATGGCCCACGAGCTGTCGACACAAGTCCTTATTTAACAGTGCTGATGGAGAACCAGGAATTGGCCTCTGCCTCGTACCTGAATTATGCCAGCAACCTTCACCCGTGGTTTCTGAGCATTTACTGTTTCCCTTCCGGTTCTGAGATGCTGGGGATGCAGCTTCCTCAGGCACGAATTTTGGAATTTCACCTGAGCACAGGAACCACGCACTTTACTTTTACAGACAGCTTATATTTAATGATGGTAATCAACTTAACGAATTAACAATTTTGCTTCTAAATTTTCCAGATCTTGTTTTAACTCGAACCACTCAGTGTGTTGCTTATTGCCCAGACTAACCTTGTGATCCTCCTGCGTCAGCCTCCCAGAAGGCTGGGATTACAGACCTACACCAGTAGGCCCAGCCTCTGGTTGGATTTTAATCGTTTTCATGGTGGTTCAGCATGCACAAACATGTATCTATGTATTAATTATTTTCTGGGTTTTTTTTTTTTTTTTTTTTTTTTTTTTTTTTTTTTTTTTTTTTTTTTTTTTTTTTTTTTTTTTGCTCACCTGTTGGCCAGCATTACCTAGCCGGTCTGGGAAGCTGACCTCTCTAATGCAAACTAGCCACTTGGCTGTGTTCTCAGAGATGGCTGTTCCATGGAGAGGCCACACCGTCTACACAGCCTACTGTGCAGCAGCACAGCTTACCGAACAGACTACATGGACATCACACCGGAAATGGATTCTTCATCTTACATGCCCCAGGGACCCAGTTAAGCCAGGAGCCCTCTGCTCTCCCCCGAACCAGGCCCCCCCAGAGACCTGGCTGGGTTCCAGGGTCTCAGACCAAGACCCTCTTGGTCTGTTTTCCTTGTTGTACCTGTGGTGATGGGTGCGCCAGGAGTGGCTGCCTTGACTTGTGAACCCATCACAGACTTAACACAGTTCTCTTCCCGTTTCCACAGTGCACATTCATTCCCATGACAATTAAGGCCTCCCCAGAACAGCAGTTCTGTTTTGTTTTTGCTTCTGTTTCTGAGAGTTGGTCCTGGCAGAGAGAAACCTCTGCAGGAACAAGGCCCTGGTTCTTGTTATGGAAATGGGCACTTGGTGGAGGCGGCCCTTGGCCACAGCTGCCACTCCCCTCTTCTGCAGGAAACAGGGCAGGCTCTGTGTTTCCCATACCTTGCGGAAGGATGTCTAAAGCCTAAAAATAGGTTTGAATTCATTTACATAGTGGAGAGAGGCAGTGAGGAGAAAGGAAAAGAAGAAAACAGCGTCAGGACTGTGTGAATTCGGTGGAGGAGCCTCTAAACAGTAAGACCCTCTGCCAGTGTAAACAAGGCTGGCCGTGACCAAGGAAGCAAGACTTTTGCCAGAAGTTGTTCTTCCAAGGAGAAGCAACGGGAGCGCAGCTGCCCTGACTATCTCATGTAACAAAAACAGCCGCAAGATAAAATAGTTCTTGTTCAGGGAAATTTGTTACTGGGATAACTACGAGATAGTGCCGAGTGGTAGTACTTCAGGCACCGGTGACGGGGTTCTCTTGCCGCATTCTGGTCTTTACTAGACAGCCCGTCTGTCTGAAGTGTCCCACTGTGTCCTGCACAGGCCCGGCTCTCCCCACCCCTCCCCCGCGGTGCTCTTTCAGCCTGAGCAGGTGCTGTTCTGGGTGTCCAGCAGAATGTACGCGTGAGGACACGCGCCATTGCTTGCTTATCATCTTTGCGGACCCAGTGCCCACCCGGCTGTCAGCTCTTTGAAGGCCAGGACGGGTTCCTTTGGCTTTGCCATTGTCTCCTCGCTCCTAGACTAGCACTTGGTGTGAAGTTGTGCTCGACACATATTTTTTGAATGAATAAATGAGACCATGGAATCTGCTTCAAAAAGAGTCCTAAGGTTGTTGTATGACCCCCCCCCCCCAAAATAAAAGAGAGAGCAAAGTATATCAGCTCTTGAGGGAGCCACCAGCTTTTGCACTGGGACTCGGAATCAGCAAAGCCTCGCCCTGGCTCCGGGACGTGCTTGCCCTTGGGTGTGGCCTGCCCTGGACACGCCCCAGCCCCGAGCGTGCCCTTCCCAAGAGCAGAGGTAACAGTTTTGAGGGTTCAGTAGCCAGACCCCTTCAGGTGAGGCTGAACAGCTGACGAGTAACTGCAGGAACGCTGCGCGAGGCCCGTCTACCTCTCTGGGACAAATACCTGTTGTTGAAATTGTTGTGCAGTGATTGTAGTGGAATGGAAGGACAGACACACTAGAAATTACTTGCTAGTGGTTTAGACATCCATTGCAGAGAGGAAATGCGTTCTCATTGCCCGGGCAAGGCACGCTGCTCTGCGCTGACTCACGTCTCTCTACTCCCCTGTGCCCCTACAAGAAGGAAGAGGGATGAAGCCCTTTGGCATTGCGCGCTTACACATTTTTTCTTATTAATCCATCAAAGTGATATTTACTGGAGAAGTAAAAAACAACGCAACTTAGTTTCAGAACTACGTAAGAAAGGGGAACACTGTACACTTTCTTTACAAAGTCAGGTGTATCCGTGGGTTCGTTGAGGTTGCACACCTCAAGATGAGCATACCTGTGCCAAAAATCTTCGCGTGTGTTCTTGAACAAGCTGAGTTGAGAGTGTTCAGTCCCCAGATTGTGACAGGAAATCAAGCAAAGCTCAACACACTGAAGCTTCCTGCAGTGAGAAGCAGTCCCAAGACGGTCTTTGTGTCTCACAAGGGGAAGTCTTTCGTGAGGGGATTATTAAGTCCTGGGACCTGGGATCAAGAATTTTAAGGCGTTGTTCCAAGCAGAGAACTAGTGGGAATTTGCATCATCCACGAACTTGCTAATTAGGATTCCTGGGCACAGACAGGCGAGGATGGTGATGCTGGCTGTATAAGTACAGCGATTCCTCAGCTGAGCCAGTTGCTATCTCATAAACTCATGAACGAGAACTTCCTGAGGCAAACGGGAGTAATTTATAGGATTACAGTATTATCTTTTCTGTATAAAGGTTTACCGGAACAAACAAAGAAGACAGTTGACCAATGTGGTCTCCGTTCTCAGAGGCATCTCTGGGAATATCCAGGCACGTATGTTGAATAAACAAAGAGTTGGAGCGCAGAGGGGTTGTGAAACATTTAGGAATATCATGATATAGACCACCGTACAAATCTGGGTATGCTTCTGTTCGAGATTATTCCAAGAGACAGGAAATAATGGGACAAGAGACCTTCGGCTAACTATTAGGGAACTTCACCAATACTTAACATCTTGATATTGGCTGTTGATATGGACAGGAGATTGAGAAGTAGGCAGAAAGGTTGCTGCTGAAGGTACTCAAGAGGGAGAGAGTTAGCAGAGCGAGCCGGGCCTGGCGACACGTGCCTCTAATCCCAGAGAGATTTAGCGACTGAAAATGGGAGACTTCCTCTAAGAAATAAATAAACAAAACAGAAGCCTGGCGCCGTAGCTCCATGCAAGGGCCTGGGGTTCAAACATAATGCCAGCAACAGCAAAGAAAAGAAAGAAAAGGAAGAGGGGGCGGAGGAAGCCGGAGCAGCCGCTGGGACCAAAGGCTGCTGTGTTTTCAGGCAGCGTGCGGACACTCAAAGGACGCGGAGCAAGCGGAGGTCACCAGGTCATCGTTACCCCAGAGTGAGCTGCTGCGGTGCAGATGGAGGCCGAGCACATGTTAGGGACACGTGAGGAGTGAGTGAACCGAGTGGCACGTTGGCGGTAATTCTAGGACTTCGGCTAAGAAAAAGACAGACAGACTCGTTGGTAGTTCTGCGAAGAAAGCCAGGAATGCACTTTTCCTTGCCCTGCTGTTCCCTGTCCCGCCCTTCCGCGCGCTGAGTCGTTCGTGGCTGAACGCGAGGAGGCAGGCCGACTTCACCGTGGGGCGGGAGGCCGTCGCGTGTGGACACCCTGTCGTGCTGGGGGACACCGCTGAATGCAGTGAGCTTGAGCTGTGCGTTAGACCCCAAGGCGAGGAGCCTGCTTCGCCTTGGAGCTGTGCCAGCGTTTGACTAAAAATTCGATTGTGTTGGGAACCCTCTGAGCCCAATTTCCCCGGGTATGGCTGGCCCGTGGAGGTGCAAAGACTTTCGACCTTGAGCTCATTAGCGAGATGAAGCGATCAAGGAACAAGCAGATACAAGCCCAAGACAAAAAGGAACAGCCTTTCTTTGTATTAATTGCAAAGGTCTAAACTGAGAGTAGGGGAATGAAATTTCAGTGGGTCAAGGAAGTGTGCACTCTCAGAATCACCTGAAATTACTCTTCAAGCAAACCTGCTTCCATTTCACGCTGAAAGTATTCATTTTCTCAAGCCCCTTAAGCCAGAGGTGTGGAGAGCGAGCGGAAACGCGCACAGGAAATGGTGTTGCAGTCTCGTGCTGCTAATTGGAATTTTGATGAATCTAATATTGAAGCAAGACAAGACAAGAGCGCAGTGTTTTCCTTCTTCTCGGGACTCATGTTTCTGCATCTTAATCAGAGCCCTGTTAATATTTAAATATGCACTTGAAGCCCCGTGCATAGGAAGGCGTGGAGGTTTCATTAGTAGCTGTAATTTGTATAAAAGAACATATGCCAAAGACAGATGTGCAGATATACCATTTAACTGGGGTTTTAAAGGCGGACTTGTGTAGATGGGGGGATTAACCGCAGCAGGAAACGAACTTGGGTCCAGCTACAGAGAGCCAGGACAGGCCGCCACCGACGGGGAAGCTGAGGGCTTGATCTCACAGTCCTGTTTCTAAGCTCTGTTCACCACTGTTTGCTCGGTTCTTTGGAAACAGGCAAATAGGAAAAGGCTCTGCAGGGAGCAGAACTGTTGACATCACCTGAAATGCCATCTATTTGGCAGATCTCTGAGCTGTGCGGCTTTCAAAAGGGGCATAATGGGGCCAAGAGAGCTGGCACTTTGCAGCGGTCAGCAGCCATGCCTCACAGGGCCCTTCTGCGGAGGGGTGGCTTCAAGTGACAGTTACCATGCATGTCTCACAGTGGGTGGCCATGGGACCAAATTCCCGGAAGGATGGCAGCTGAAGCAGCCGCGCCTGCCTCTGCACACGCCCACAGACACTTGCTGATGTCCTCTGCAGGAGAGGGCAGAGCTCCCTGGGACCAACAGCTCTGAAGTCACCCTCGCCCCCTGACCCGTGCTCTCTTACTAGGCAGAGGAAGGAAACCCAGGAATTCGGGCATGTAGCACACACATTCAAACTGATTTTTTTTTTTTTAGGATGTGCTCTGACTCAAATGTTGGACTTTTTTTATAACTATTAGCACAGAATATGTGCTCAACAATAAATTCACAGAGAATAAACATATTTTAGAATAATATGTCAGTAAGTTATGAGTCAGTAGATAAGCCCACCCAAAGGTTTATGCAGAGAGGCAGAAAGACACTTAAACCCAAAAGAAGCTGAGTTCCTGACGTAGGTCTGTTGGTGTGGGGTTCCCACCACAGTTGGTAAGTTAACCTCTGACTGGAAGGGCGGCTCCTCCGATGAGGTGCACAGATTGGGCAAAGTCAGCGAGGTGTGTGAGCAGCTACCTTGTGTGGAGGTCGACCTGCCTCCGTGTACAATTCCTCCCAGGCTGCCGCATGACCAAGCGCGTGTGCAACTACTCACAGAACAAGGTCCCAAGTCCTGCTGCCACTAGGAAGCCAGGCCCTGACACTGCAGAGAACCAACGCCAATCTTTCCTGGGTCACTTAGACCTTCCGTGAGACCTCAGTCAGGACACACACATGACCGTGCGGTAGACACACAACTGTATGAAACAGAGAGCTGCCCTTTCGCACGAGAAGGTGACCGGGCCACAGCAGTGTCTGCACCCAGTGTGAGATAGGCGCCAAGGTGATTATGATGTGTGTGGGCGCTTAACTTAGAGGTGACTTGGAATTGCAAAATACCTTCCTGTCCTTTACAGATGGTCACTGTGCCTTCAGGGGCCTCAGTCATGGAAAAAGCTGATGAAGGAAAAGTTCCAAATTTAAACCACATCCCAGCCAAGGTCTGCAGAGACCTGCCGTGTCCTGGTATCTTTGGACTGCAGGCTGTGGCCACCGGGAACGCCTTGCCTGTTGGCCTAGAAACGGAGGTCCTGAGACCTGAGAGGGCTACGCACGAATTGTGTGCTGGAATCCTTGTTGCTTTACTCGTGACTTGCGAAGCACACTGAATACAGCATCCCTGGTCTTCCAGGCTCAGCAGTGTCTAACTGCCTGCCTAGTCCTTCCAGGGGCCCAGTAGGCCACACTGGGGCCACCTCCCGGGTACCCTTCACGCTTCTTCCCACTCCTGAGTGATCTCACGGTAGGCACAGGCCACCTCACGGGAACACTTTTGTCACAGTCCCATCTGAAGTGCTGTGCCTGCAATGCTCTGTCCCCAGAAGGCAGATTGGCAAACTGTGTTATCTCCCTTGTCTTGTTAACTTGAAGTTCCCTTTCTTAAAGCGCCCGTTTTGGTTGGCTATTCCCTCTCTCCTCCCTCCTCTCTCTCTCCTCTCCTGTGCAGCCTTATTGAGGTATAATTGAGAAGAACAGTGCAGCGACCTGATGTGTGTTAAGAAATATTTTCTACCGTGGTCATGTTAGACGACATTTCTTTTGTTTTTGTTTTGGGAAGGACACTTTTGAGACATACTCTGTTAACAGATTTTAAGCATAAAACAGTATTATTAACTAGGCACCTTGGATCTCTAGAAAGCATTAATTCTGAAACCAAAAATTTATACCCAGTGTCCAGTCACTCCCAGTCTGCCCACCCTCCAGCCACTGGCCCCACTGTTCTTCTTTTCTGAGTGGCCCCAACACGCTCCAGACCTCCCTCATTGGATGTAGTATTCTTTCTCAGCACCTGTCACCGACATAACATAAACTCTCCATAATAGAGGTGCTCACTGGTAATAGCCTCTTTCCCTCCCTGAGGCTCTCCTCCCCCGCCTCGGAACCTCTGGGCGGGCTTCCTGCCAGTCTTGCTCCTTGGTGGGTCTCAAGTGCTAAGAACTGTGCTTGATGCTGTGGGCAGTCCCTCCATATTGAATGAATGAGTGAGTGAATGAATGAATTTGTGAACTACTTTTTTCCTCATTCCCTCCAAAGACCCTAGTTAGCTGCATACTCGCCTATACAAACTTGGAAAGGGGAGATATTTAGTAGCTTCATCTTGTATTCGAGGGGTCCCATTTTTCATTCAGGCTGTGACACCAAGATTAATCATTACGTAATACATTCTGATGACTGATCTGGCATAACACACATACTACTTCAGTAGCTATTTGCATTTTTGAGTTTATCAGATTACTTAAAAAGACCTATTTCAGAGAGCAGGGGTCTAAGAGAATCCCAAGTTAAGAATACAGTTCGGGTGAGGAGACTTTAAGAAAAAGTTTGTTACTACAGTTTGCCAAAGATAGGAAAGGGATTGAGTATTTTAGGGCCCATTCATTAAAAAAGAGTTGGGTGTGGCGGTACACACTTGGAATCCCAGCACTCTGAGAGGCTGAGGCAGGAGGATCACAAATTTGAGTTCAGCCTGGACAACTTAGTGACATAGTAAGACCCTGTCTCAAGAAAAAAGAAAAAGAAAATAAAAATGATGGTGGAGGTAGCTCAGCTTCCCAGAACGCTGGGATAACAGGCCTGAGCCACCAGTCCTGACTCATCTATATCCTTTCATAAAAAGCTAGACCAGGGCTCAGGAGGATTTAGGAAGTGAGAAGCCTAAAACTCATTAGCTTCATTTCCTTTCGTTATAGATAAGCTTGGCAGAATCGCTTTTAGATTCCAGTATTTGATGTCATATTTCATAATTACCAAGGGAGTGTGAGCGTTTGATATCTGAGGGTTTTTCCATTTAAATCAGTGTATCCATTAGAGAACATATTACTGGTGTCCAGATGGAAAGCAGTGAACCAGTGTGTGGACATGCGTTTTCACCTCCGGCTACCCGCAGGTAATTACCTGAGACAGCTCCCAAGATGCTCTTCGTAAGGAATTAGCTTTTCCAGAGAGACGCGCCTCCGTAAGAGAGTTGCTCCTCCATCCTCCGGGGAACTTTCTGTGTGGATTTCCACTTGTGACACCTTTAGCCATGTTGGAGTGGGGACCGTCCTGTTCTGCCCACCGTCGTGGCCAGAACTGATCCTGAACTACATGTGTTGGTGGCAGAACACATGGGCAGCTGCTTAACAGATACATGAGTAGACCAGAGACTGGTTCCCCGAGAGGACACCGCTGTGTGCCAGCTGCACCTCGATCGTCTGTCTCGGCACTAATCACACAGAAACATGGGGATCTTTCTTTGTTGACCAAAGAGGATTTCCCAAGGAATTGAGTCCCAGCCAACCCCCAGAGCCACATCTCATCTCCTGTTGTCGCTTTTCACTCACATCGTTTGCGGAGGAGGGGTGTCCTGTGGGGACATTTCACGGCCCCCTTGGTTTTCTCTGTCTTTGTTTCCTTTGTTTTCTGGAAAAGCTAATTCCTTACAGAAAAGCAGAAGTAGATTCACTGTGAGTCTTCTCTTTGAGTGGGGACCCCACCTGCTGGGTGACTTTGCTGTCCAAGTGCCAGTCCCCTCCTATTCTGTCTCCTCCAGTGGTGGGTGAGCTGTATGTCTAGTTCTTGCATGGATGTCAAGTGTACAGGTTCCTCACACTAAGGAAATACGTATTTTTACTATGGGAAGAATGGGAGTTCTGACTTGCATGGTCAACTCTCCGTACTTTGTACCTCCAAATCACAAATTTGCTCCACTATTTTTTCAAGCTGTTGCTGCTTCCTTAGAGCCAATGATGAACAACATCTCATCTGAGGCTGTGAAACACCATGTTTAGTTGAAAAAAGCGATTTATAACTGTATGTTATTTCATGTAGTCTTTGTTTCTTTTTTAAAATAAGTGCAAATTTAATTTTTAAAAATGCCTATTCATTTCACAAATTATCCCTAAGCAATAACATTCTGTTAATAAAAGAGAGGTGTTAAATCTTTTTTGTTTTTTTATTTTGTTTTGGTTTTTTTTGTTTACTTATTTCTTACGAGCCTTGTAAACGTTCCAGTGAATCCAGCGAGCCAAATGACGAGTCTAACTTTTTTTAAAGGGACTGAGTGGTGCTTTGTTGCCATTGGCTTTTAGTCAAGCTAGGTTTGCATTCCCAACTTCGCGATGATTTAGAAAAATAAGTAATGATGAGTGAAGACGAACTGTCTTGAGATGCGTATAAAATATGTACTATATAAGCACAAGTTACAGAAGAATTCGTGATGGTTTCAGCGGGTTGGGGAACTCTGAGGGGCTCATTCGGAGCCATCCTGCGCCCCACAGGGCTGTGGCCCTTGGTTGGACGAGCCCTGTCCGAACCCCGCGTCGTCTTCCACTCTAACCTCAGCCACTTGCTTTCAGTTGCATCGGATGAAACTGTGCTGGTCACTCTTTCTTTCCTCAAATACATCAAACTCTTTCTTGTTTCTGCTTATTTTTTCTGCCCAAATCGTCCTCTCTTCTGTAGTTCTCTGGGTCAGCTTCTCCAAGGCTTGATTCAAAAGCCTTAAAAGAGGGTTATTTTCTCATCGCTCCTATAGTTTCCTTGGCCACGTTCCATAGTTTGGGACAATTCACTGGGCAGCCGCGTTCCTGTGGAGGGTCGCTAATCCCTGGTGCCTGGCCTCGTGTCGGGACTCAACAAGTGTGCGACGAGTGTCGGAAGTAAGAGGAACGTGAACAAACGAAATGACGCTTATGTGCAGTGTGCCGTCGGAATGAATTTTGTGTTAGAAACATGAGAACTGGCCGTAAGGTGAATCAGTTTTTTTCTTAAGCTGTGTGCTTTCATATTCAAACAACATTAAATCAAGCCTTTTCATATCTAGATATTTCCAGGCTGATCTTGCTTGAAATTGGAAGCATTTTTAGAATAATTTGTGCATCAAGAAAAGAGTATAATGCTGTGGTGGTACAAGGCCCGGAGGGCAGAGTCTCACGTAAAATATTCATGAAGCGTAAGTGCAGAAGACATCAGATTGTCAGAGGCATTTTAGCGCCGTGTTGCTGTGCAAGGGAAGTGTAAAATGCAAAGACACTAGAGAAGATAAATGCTTAGGACAGTAAACAAGGCCTAGAAAGGGAATTCTTGCCTTGCCGGTCTTAAGTTGTTATCCTGCAAAGTGCATATGCATGTGTGCATGTGTGCATGTGTGTGGTGTGTGCATGTACTTGCACGTATGTGTGTGTGACCCCCTCATATTGGGCCAAACAAGTCTCCTGATAATCATTATAAAATTAATAATCAGTATAGTTTGGGCTATTCCTATGTGAGTTAGACTGGTTTTTTCATTCACTTTTGACAATTTGAAGTTAAGACACATTTTCTTCAATAATGTCTATGACAAAGTAGATGCAAGACAGAGTGGGTTAATAGCGGCATGCATTTTCTTGAGAATTTTTGAGTTCCACTGGATGACAGATGGCCTTCTTTCCTTCAACTCATCATCCACACTCAACGGTACACTTTCTGAGACATTCACCATTTCCTGAGATGTCCAAAGAAGACATATGATGAGAATAGCATTAGAAAATAATTAATCATGCAGTAATCTTTTCAGACTTCCTAATGTTGAAAATGATCTCTAAAAGGTAAGTAAGCAATAGTGTAATAAAATTTTCCATGAAATTTTTTTATAGGGATAGGTTACTGTTCTCATATCACCGATTGATGATTCATCATCAAAAATATTTGCTAGGTTTTAAAACAGAATATTCTATTAAACACTCCAAGCTACCTATTTGGATCTGGAATATCCCCCAAAAGTCTCATGTATATTTGGATGTTATGGATTTTTCTATGGAACTGTGTGCCCGTCAGAGATCAGGGCCTGGTCTGGAGGAGTAGATCCAGGTGTGTGGATTGGATTAGAGGCATGGGGATTGGATTAGAGGTATGGAGTGAGATATTAAACAGAAGGGGCAGAACGCTGAAGCTGGACCCGGAAGGGGTGGTTCCCTGGGATGGAACCTGGGAATCGACACGCTGCTTCCTGCCCTCCTTCAAGGACTAGACTTGACTGGACTTGACTTGACTTGACTTCATGTTTTCAATGTTGTGAGAAGCTGCCTCCACCTCTGCCCCTGCCATACGCTTCCACTGATGTCAGCTGCCCATGAATGAGCCGAGATCTTTTGAAACCGTGAGCTAAAATGAACGTTTCCTCCCCTAATTTGTGCGTGTCAGGTATTGAGTCACAGAAACTGAAAAGTAACTGAGACACTACCCTTTGCCTCAAACCCTTTGTGAGGACACTTGACCCTTGTCCCACCTATGACGACCTGTCAGATTTTAGGTAACCATGCAACATGCAGAATATTGAAGGCACAGAATATTGAAGCCCAAAAATCAATGTATAGTATCTTCATTGTGTGATATTTTTGAGCGCTTAATCTACGGATGACAGGTGTGTAGTGGCGGCTTACCACACCTTCCACACGTGGATCCAGGAGGGGCCGATCACTGGGATGAGACCTGGAGGGATAGATAAGCTGCTTCCTGCCTTTCCTGGAGGACTGGTCTCAACTTGGCTTGACTTGGCCTCCTGTGTGTGATGTGCAGAGATCCCTTTGGTCCACATCCCTATGGATATTTGCCGTAGTTTGCCTTATTTCCAACAACTCCTCTCTTGCTTGTGAGGTGATAGAATATTGTGATGTTAATTTGAATTTTCCTACTGATGAATGAATATCTCCGCCATTTTTATCCTCTTTTGAGAAATGCCTGTGAGGTCTTTTCTCCAGTTTCCGATCACGTTACTTACTTCCTTGCTGTCTAACTGTTCAAGCTCGATCTGAGTCTGTGATACTGCCTCCTCCTGGGTGTGCACTTTGTGGGGCTTCTCCTGGTTGTCGCTTCTCGGATTGTTCAGCTCCTGTAGGAATCTTTTCAGTTGGTCTCAACTGGTTTTGGTGCCTGTGCTCTTGAGGTGATAGCAAAAGTTTCTTCCCCAGATCAGTATTACAATACCTTTCTATAGGTTTTCTTCTCATTAATGTTTAGGTCTTTGTTTAAATCTTCAGTCCATTTCGAGTGGATTTTTGTTTTGGGTGTGAGATAAGGGTCCAGTTTCTTCCTTCCACAGGTGGATATACAGTTTCTGCAGCACAATTTATGAAGCTTTTTTTTTCCATTGTGTATTTCTGGAACTTTTGTCAAACCCAGGTGATGATAAATACATGAATTTGTTGTATTTTTGAAGAAGTTGATTTATTCCAGAAGACTATTTGCCTTTTTTTATGCCAATAGAGTGCTGATTTGATTAGCAGAGCTCTGTGCAGTCTATTTTATAATCAGTTACTATAACGCCTTCACTTTCATTTTATTTTGTTGAAGGCTGCTTTGGCTATTCAGGATTTGTGGGGGTTCCATAAGAAGATTAAATTATTTTCTTCCTGCACCTTGAATTTAACATTAGTACTTTGATTTTTGCCTTTAAACTTTGTGACCTGCTTACTTACAGCACACACACAAAAAAAAAACTGTTCCCAATTGTGTAGTAAGAAGTCAAAAACATTGTTATTTGGCACCTGAGTTCACATGATTATGACTGTTGAACGTTTGGGAGCCATGTCGTGGTCAGATATATGGGGAGATGGAGAACGTTCTGGAAGGTTTCATTTCTCTGTCTTCAGCCCAGTGCTGTACAGCAGCGTCTCCTCCTTTCTCGCTCACATTCACCGTTAGTTTTCCTCTCTTCTGATCTCATCCGCCCAGTGCTGTACAGCAGCGTCTCCTCCTTTCTCGCTCACATTCACCATTAGTTTTCCTCTCTTCTGATCTCATCCTGTTTTCATTTTTTTCTTTGTTTCAGTCTAATCATAGCCCAAAGGTGACAGATGGGTGTGGGTGGAGGGCGAGGCAAGACAGGGGAAACCTTGATACTGTCATCTCATTAAACTCAGTTTTCTCATCAAAGACTGTTCCATGATTTAGTGACCATGAAAATCGCTTCTCTTCTAGAACAAAATATCTTTCGTGGCTCATTTGAAAGTCGCGGTGTTGGATGTTGTGGCTTTATCTGAAATTTGAAAATAATTTCAGTTCTCCTAAATAAATCTCATACCCACAGATTTTCAGTGCCATATCAATGTCAAAGAGATTTTAATAGACTGGGATGAGCCTGGGGCAAATGTTAGAATATTACAAAGCTGTCATACCTGCCTACTGTCCTGTTTAAGAACTCAAAAGTAGGATTCTTGCTAAGTGTTGATAAATACCATCCCCATGGCGATATTGCTGTGGTGCTGGCCTCTGAGTTCTCCTGCCGGAACCTTCCCGGGTCACCTCAGGATTTCTGGAAAGCCTGGTGCGTCATGTGGCTGTTGCTGTAGAGCAGGCCGGGGTGCCGCTGACCTAGCAGCCCTCTGTTCTCGCTCTCTCACCTTGGACTTGCTTTCCTGCCCAGAACGGTACCCTGTTGTTGGGGCAGCGTAAACATGGTCCAGTTATATTGTCTCCAAATAAAACCCAAGTCCTTAAAACACTAGTCACTTCCGCAGTACTGGATCATGTACAGTGTTTGGGCACATTAATGTGCAGTACTGGACTGTGTATAGCATTTGGGCACATTATCAGCTTTCCTGGTATTCACTGATAAGCTGGTGGGGTTGTATTCTGAGACACTTCCCATTCAAATACTTTTTTTATAAGTACTCTGAAGCACAATTCTGTTACATCTTAAATGTTTTCATTTTGTTAATTGTTCAATAAAAATAGTTCATACAAAATTTATGCAACAGATGATTTGCCACACATTTGTTTTCTAGATTTGCTGAAAAAAGTAGAGACTATTTTTCCCTCTTCTGAGGAGTGATTAAAGAACAGTTGTTCTTTGTACTGTAGGTTCTTATGTAACGCTTTGGCGTTTATCACGAATACGATATCAGACAAAAGTAACCCCAACAAATATTTTATAACTTGGTACGTTTCATGTGGTCATAGGGCCACTTTTCATATGTACTAATTTATTACTATTATAATTACCAATACTAAAGGGTAATTGCTATTATTTTCACTTTACGAATGAAGAAACGGACACTATATACTTTCTGACTTGCCTAAAATCATCAGATTAGTGAAAGGGGCTGAATTTAGTCCCAGGTGGTCTGACTACAGATTCTCCCACTTGCAAACCACCTGTTAATGCCTTGATCTTTAAAAATAAAAGCTTATCTCTGCATTGAACAGCATTTTAAATTTTTTCTGTGAACGAATTTTATGTGTTTCTAAAGCATGAAGTCACCTGTGGTCTCTGGGAGCGAAGTTGTTGGAGACTCATTGCAGCATGAGCCTCAGTCTCTGTCTCATTGTGACTGTTTTGATCCATGAATCAGAAAATTGAAGTTTACCTTAATTAAGATTTCTTTAAAAGCAGAACTATTTTCTAAGAAAACATCCCTGAGGACCGATGTGTTGGTTTTTGCTTATACATGAAAACGTCAACCGTATTTCTGTAATAATGCATTGCTTAGCATAAGGACACACTCTGAGACAGGCATCATGAGGAGAGCTCATCACTGTGTGAACATCCAAGCACTTACAGCTGCGATGTCGTTAGGCAGCAACATCAAGGGACCACTGTCACGTGGGCTGTCTGTTGCTGAATAAAACTTAGTTATACAACACATGACTGTGCTACCGGGCATCCCAAAAGTTTGTTCATTTTTCCCATATATGGTAAGTTTGGGGATGCTAATTAAGAGATTGCATAATTTTTCTCATAACCTTAGTTTTACTTCAGTATTACAGTAGATTAATCCTGAGCAAACACATTTTTGTGTTATGTTTTTTAAAAGATTTTTTAAAACAGGACACCCTTTGGGATACCCTGTGGATGGCTTATCTATCCAAGTAAAATTACTTGAAAAGTTGTTTCATATAACACGAAGTAAGTCAGACTATGCTGCCAAAAATTATTATCCATTTTGCACACCGGTTACAGAGAATTAGATCTGATGAAGTCCATTCTGCATACTCAGTGTACAACAGAATTGATTGCTAGGTGCATCTGAGCCCAAGCTGAGAGTGACGCGTATCTGCTTGTAAAGATAAGCATCTTCAATTTGGATTCAAATTTGAAGATCATGATGACTTATTAAATGCACCATGAGGTACAAGTCCACTGGACAGTTTATAGCCAGTGTCAACACAGCTAATGAAAACATCTGAAGCGAAGTGTGTAGATCACAGCTATGGCTCCTCGGCTCATGGCCCTCACCTCAGCTTTGGGAAAGGCACCCTCTCCTAGAGTGTCCCTCCTGGAAATTGCTCTTCTGGAGATGCGGCTCTGGACTGGCAGTGGGACTGCAGAATTTCAGGGACTCTGGCTCTCTAGGGCTGTTGCTCACCCAGGTCCTGGGTGTGTTTATCTTTGCCCTGGACGATGACTCAGGAGAGTCTGCATTCTTTACCAGTGCAGTGCAGAGGACCTGTGTTGCGTTGAGGAGATCTAAGGAAATATGCAGACGTGGTTGGACTCCGGGAGGCCGAGACAGGAGGATCACAAATTTGAGCTCAGCGTAGGCAACATAACAACTTGGGAAGACACTGTCTGGCATCAAAAAATAATCAGTCGGCTGAAGATACGGCTCATTGTGAAGCACCTAGGTTCAGTCCCTAGGTTACACACACACAGACACACACACAGTATACACACATACACAAAATATACACACACACAGATGATTGGTTTTATAAAGCAGCAAATTTAATCATCTGTTCCAAGTATTAGGTATCTCCAAAAAAAAAAAAAAAAGTAAAGTTTGAAATCTCCGTAGAAGCTGAGCACAATGGACAGGAGTGGAGGATTGTTTCAGGCTTCTCCAGGCCCCGCCTTCTTGGCTGTTGCTTATTTGTTAGTTTCAACTTGTCAGTTTCTTATCTTTTGCCCCTGGAACCCCTCCAGAGATCTAACTTCACTCGCACCTTCCCTCGGTAGATGCAGTCACTGCAGCAGGAGAGAATAGATGTCAGAGTTCGAGGAGAATGCTGATGCCCCCTTATGTGGTCAGGCACATGTGTGCGCGCACACACACACACATGCACACACTTGCCGTCGTAGAAGAGTTGGAAGAGGATCCCACAGATTCCATGTGCGTAGCACCTGTATGGACAGTTACCACGTGAAAGCAAAGCGTGTCTTACGGCAACAGCGGAGGGGGAGCTCCTCGTGCGCACGTCACCAGCTACCCGTTCCTCTGGGTTAATGAAGCAGTCTTTCTCAACCTCTGTTTTGAACTGGACGACCGTGAGAGACAGCACAGAACTACGTACATATTTCAGCCGCCTCTTCTTTTACCATACATGGGCAAAATGAGTAGTCGTTTTGCTGACTTCTGAAAGGTTTCTAGATGTCTTTCACGGTCCTCCATTTCTGTGTAATGACGGCGCACTGAGAAACGTGCGCCAGGACGTAGCTTCTCCCGTCTCCATACTTTTTCTTAGTTAATGTTTCTGATAAGAGATGGTTACGCTTGTCCGGGGAACAGAATGTCCCTCATTTTAAATTCACCCGTTGCCCTCCCCTAATTCCACAGCGAACCCTTTTCGTTTTATAGAAATTAGAGAACTAGGAAATCTGAGGTGCTAGAGCTACCAGGCAGCAGTTCTGGGGTGGACGTTGTCGCTGCCTGTGGCGCGTGCTGTCATTATCTGGCTCCATTCTGCCAGTCTGAGCCAGGCACAAGTGTCAGATGGCAGGGACCCCCTCAGCATAGCCAGGAGCACTCCGGAACCCGAGTGTGCTCGCTCGTGTAGCTTCCAGGACGGTCCTGCAATTGTGAGCCTCTCCTGATCTTCATCTCAGGGATAATTAGGCTCAGTCAGAGAGACAACAGGGGGCCTGCCTGCAGTTCCACGTCTAGAATAGAGCGGTGCACCTGTGCGTCAAGGCAGGCGCGCCCCCTCCTAAGCCCTGTACCCTCCGCCCACCAGTGGTTTTAATAACAGGTGACACCCGGCTCTTGAGCGCCATGCATTCCCCATCATTTAGTAATAGTCAGGCCGTAGGTCCAGGGAGGCTTCAGCCACCCAAGCTGAGAAAAATAAAGCGAGCAGGACGCTAGACACCAGAGCCAGAGCTGCTGGCCGCGAGGCTGCTGTTTGTTGCTAGTCTAGACCGTGTGCGGTGGACACCCCTGCGCCGGAGCTGGCCTGGCACTGTGAGCCCGTCAGTCCGACAGAGGGAGATAACAAGGCAGAGGCAAGTCGGGGTTGGGGCAAGCCACATGTGGAAGCCGTGGGACTGCGACGCCGTCCGGGGAGGCTCACAGGAATCAGCATAGGAGTGGGGTACGGTCAGATATACCCCGGGGACCCTGGCGGCCCTGGAGCCAGTCTCCTCTGCTTCCGGGGCAACTGGCTGAGAGAGGAGACGTAGTGACATGCAACTCCCACTGTTCACTCATAAGACCACTGCGTACAAACTGGGTGTTTTGACCAATTCTAAACTAATCGTGGAAACCTGTCGCTAGATCCAATCCAGGAGCAAAGAGGAACTGTTAAGAAGCAACAAACCTTAACAACCATGGCGGGGAAAACGAATCGTGTCTTTCTGTGATCAGAGCTAGAAAAAAAAAAAAAAAGCGGCACCCACACTTGTCAGAAGCTAACACCAGGCCCAGGCTAAGTCTGTAAATCCAACACTCTGGACGGCTGAGGCAGGAGGGTCCCAACTCTCAGAGCCCAGTCTGAGGAACTTAGTCACTTAATTAGACTTTATGTCAAAAATCAAAGTAAGTATGGCTGGGGATGTAGGTCAGCGTGAAGGCCCTGGGCTTGATGCCCAGGACCAAAAGTAAATAAAAATTTAAAAATAAAGAACCTGTTAGAGAATAAGAAACTGGATGATAAATTAAATAATAAATACATGATTAGTAAAATAAATGATAGATCTAGGTAATAAAAATGTCAGAAAGCTTGAAGAAAGTACCGTTAGGAGTTACAGAGAAGACGTGGCTGACGGAAAGGGAGTGCCAGCCTTGGCCTGGCCAGCACAGCCGCAGGCGGCCCTGGTGAGGAGGGCAGGGATGGGACATGGAGACAGGGCCACTGCCGGGTGCTCCCCCCCTACCCGCGAAGGCGCGATTGGGTGAAATGATGGGAGGGCCGGGTACGCACTGGGATGCTGGCCCGGGGGAGGCGGACAGCTGAGGAAGCAGCCAGCGAGTTTAGAGCACGACTGGACTGAGGGCGGTGACAGCAGAGGTCTGCTGCCTAGAGCACGGGAGTCCTCTCCAGACAAGAAAGGAGGGCACCTTCCATGTAGAAAGACGGTGCATGCCACCCACACGGGTGTGCACCTCTCTGCCCTGACAACGTCCGGCCTTGGTGCCAGGACTGAGTTACAGGTGATTGTTGATGTTATGTGCAAGGTCTGCATGAAAAGCTTCACAATTATTCATGTATTTCTCTTCGGACCAACTCTCCAAGGGTTCTGGTCTTCCATGATTCTGGAGAACAGAAGATAGACGTCACCCTATGAGGGCACCTGTCACTGCAAACCCACCTGTCCAGGGACTCTGATGCTTCCAGTGAGATTATTGGGCATAGCTTATTCTTACTGAATTCACACTGCCCCGGGGACCGCCACTTAATTGTTCATGATTTGCACATAATCTAATTTACACTAGTCAGCTGAAGAATCTCATGCTGCTTAGGGATTAAACTGACCAGTTACTGAGAAACAGAGACTTGGTCACGCTTATTAAATCTGTAGTTGACATGATGTTGGGAATGGCAAAATCTAGAAAGGGAAAACACCTTAGGGAAGAATGTTTCATAAGTGTGACTTAGAGAACGCCGAGTGTCCCCAGTTAGGAAGGGGATGCATTACCCCTCTCTGTCACTGTTGTCTTATGCAGTTAAAATAATGACTTTCTATAGCTCAAAAGTCAAGATGCTTTCAAAACTAATGTAATCTTAGACTATACACAGATAGAGGGAGAGTTCAATTTGCTCATTGTATGTCTATACTAAACTTACAAAATATTCTATAATTGAATTTTATTAAAGAAGAGCAAATACATAAATGGGAAAATGTAGCAAGAGTAAGAAAAAACACGGAAATTTCACTTCTGAAGTGATGGCATGTATTGTTCCTGATCTACCTTTGTTCATATTTTGAATAATGGATCCATTGTTCATGTTGCACCGCCAATAACTTCTTTGCCAGCAATTTATTATCATGTATAAAGACAATAAATTAATGTGGGTGTGCTTTTGTGTGTCTTTTATTTCAAAAGAGGACATTTGGTTTTAAGGATATATCATATTTTATTTGACTGGATCTAAGGTATTAAATTCAGTCATCACTAATAAAAGCACATTTGAAATATTCATATTTTATGTAGCATATTTTCAAAATATTTTATGAGCTATATTATACATAGAATTTCAGGATGAAATAATACTTAAATTTGAAGGATTTCAATGTCAAAATGGCCATTTTCCTCTTTAGAAGCTGCAATAATTTAATCTTTACTACCAAAGAAACTACCTTTTTTCTGCCTAATATCAGTCTTTTTTAACTTTTATTAATCTAAAATAGGGAGAAATAATGTTCTAATAATATTAGCGTAATACTCATTTTCTTTTTTTTTTTTTTTTTTTCTGTTTTGGTACCGGGGATTGAACCCAAGGCCTTGAGCGTGCCAGGCAGGCGCTCTGCCACTGAGCTACATCCTCAGCCCAGTATTCATTTTCTAATTGCTAATGCCGCTAAGTATTTGGACCTAGTTAATTCTTTATTTGATTATGTATATTTATCTTAACACTGAATATTAAAAATGTTTTGTGTGCTATATATGTTGAAAATTTTTATTTTCAAGTTTCCATCTATCTTTAAATTTTTTCAACATAATTTTTGGTACTGCCAAATATCTTTTGAATTTTTCATGCAACTAAACTATTAATCTAACTTATAGTTTCTTCTCTGCCTTTCATATTTCAGAAGGCCTTCTCTTTTTGGCTTCAAGTTTATGCTCATATAAGGTTTCGTATCTTTCTGTAGGAATATGGTTTATATGAAAATATTTTCTTTTACGTGTTTAAAACATCTTGATTATGTGCGACATAGGAATAACATTGGAGCCTAACTTCATTTGCCAAAACCGGGTTGTTCAAACACTATTTAATGAGTGACCCACTCTTTTCCATCGCTTTATATATTAAACACTTCAGTTTGTGTTTTATGTTTTGTTGATCCAGTTTGACATGAGTACTATAAAGTGTTTGTTGCAGACTCAATGAACTATTGAATGAAATCGACACAGAAATCTCTTACCACATTTTCATTGATATATAGTGGGCTTCAGATTGACTGTGGAGAAAAGTGGTGTCCTCAAGTATTCCCGCCTGTAATTTAGGAAGACACCACCTACATTTTGAGTTTTCCAGTTGGCAGTTAGACCCTAGATGAGAAATGATAACTGTAGTTCCTTTTTGAGTTTTTGAAAAAAATTTGTATCTCATCAAACATTGTTAGCTATTATTTTTAAAATACTGAGTCATGGCAATATAATATCTCTTGTTCCGAATTTTAAGGAGAGTTGCTTCCACATAATTTGATAGTTTGTTGCAAATTGGTCTATATTAGCAAGTAAGAAAAATAATTCAATTTTATTTTGAAATTTGAAGATAATATTATGTCAAAATCTACTCCAGCATTTTCTCAAATAAGCTTTCCACCAATGGTCTAGTCACAGAATATCTTTGGAACAAATATTTCATTACTGTGCTATTCTAGAGTAGTGTTGGATTTGCTACATTATTTCTAATGTGTCCATTTTGTGTGAGGGAGACTAAGTTTCTGTTTTGTGCCATTTTTGTCAATTTGATGCCTGGCTTCTCTTGGCTGTACTTAGGGAAGAAAGAGAATCAGCAAAGCTATAATAATGCTTTGCAAGAGACTTCACTGAAACCACAGTATCATGTAGCCCGTTACGATTCCCCATGGACCTGCGGTTGATCAATTGGCTTGCGGACCTGGCTTGGGCAGGACTCTCCTTCCTGGCCTACTCATCACCCGTGTGCAGGGGACCCTGCAGGAAGCTGACGGGGGTGCCCGCCCTCACATGGGCGGACTTGCCTCCCTTCTCACAGTGCTCACACCCTTCAAAAGTCTGGCCCACACGTCTTGTGCTGCGGGCACCAGGATTCCAAGAGACAAGACTGCAATGTGCCCTGGAAAGCCTCTGTGTGTGTAAAGTTTGATACTGTTTGTTCCACTTGCTAAGCAGACAGCACTGCCAAGCCCCAGGTTGCTGCGCACAGTCACCACAACACGTCAGTCAGGTGGGAAAACGCAGGCCAGTAGTCCGGCCAACCCCCCGGGCAGGATCGCCCCCTTTCCTCTCTCTGCAGTCTTTTAAAGGATGCAAGATTTATATATACTTTTCTACTTTTTATTATATAGCCACTATTTGTGGACATGTCCCGTGGGACCTATGGGGCCACTGAGAGCCAGTCAGTCTTGCTGAAATTCATCAGGCCTTTACAGGGACTTTGTGAGTCTGATGACTGTCCCATTCACTGGGGGCAAAGCTGTGGCATGAGGCGTTCATGTAGGAGGTCTAGGTCCTAAAGCTTCTAAGTCCCAAGCTGAGATGTGAGCCCACGGTGTCTCCAAACTGTGGTTTTAGTGACTGTCTCTGTTGCTTCTCTCTCTGCTGCTTGGGCTTGTGTTTCCTGGTCTAAGTTCACCAAGTCGCTTCACTGCTGTGTCGAGCCTACTACAGAAGCCATAAAAGGCGTTTTAGTCTCTGGTACTGTGCTGGTGACAGGCATGTCTGGGACTTGCCGTGACCCTCTGTCCTGGAGCCGTGTCCCGTTTGCTCATCCGCCTTGGCTCCTTTTGCGCTTTCCCTCTTTCTCTCCTGGCATCCGCTGTGCGCCGTCGCCTCCGTCTCTCCTGTGAGCACATGCTGCGGCCCGTGACAAAGAGTCCGTCACCTGGGCCCAGCGGCCTTCATGTCACTGAGTCCTCTTCGGGTGGTCCCCCACTCTTACCACACGAGTGCTGTCTTTTGTGGCACCGGGGATTGGACCCAAGACCTTTGCGCTAAACTACATCCCAGGCCATTTGTATTTTTACTTTTATTTTGAAACAGGGTATTACTAAGTTGCTAAGTTGCCCAGGATGGTCTCAAACCTATGATCGTCCTGCCTCAGCCTCTCAGAGTGCTGGGACCAGTCTTGGCACCAGCAGGCCCAGTTTCAGGCTCAGTTTCATGCTGTGATCTTGTGCGCATTCTACCTTCACAGAAACCCACGGTGGCTCAGAAAATTTATTTTAAAAATTAGCAGACGCCTCTCCCACGCTCTTGTGGTGACTTTGTGTTCCCTTTGCCCTGCTCCAGCCATGCCAGATCTGAGCTCCTCTCTGCCCCCGGGAGAGCTGCCTCTCCTGTCTCAGGAGAGGGATGGGTCCGAAACCTGGCTCACAGAGGAAGATGAGAGTAGATAAGACTCTGAATTGGCCAGCTGCTCTTCCTGGCTAAGAAGAAAACATCTCTCTACCAGCCTGTGTGACCCAGGAAGGCAAAAGAAAACTAACGTAAATCCGAGTCGCCTCTGTCAGTGTTACACGTAATTATGTCCTCCCCTTCTCGCACCTGTTCTGCTGTTCCTGTTGTGTTGTTTGCAGGCTCGTGACCGGTCCTTGTTTTCGTAACGCGTGCACTTATTTTGTGACTTAGGATTTTGACTCCTACTTTTATCCAGTGAATGTATTTAAATCAGTTTAACATATAGCTAAATTACTTATAAATATTATTTATGCCTCATTTATCATTTATAATGGTATTTATTTCCTTCTCCCATCACACGTGGATTAAGGCATCCCTCTACTTCTTCATTACTGCCACACCGAGTTGTGTAGTTGTGGGTGAGAATCTGAGTTAGTAGGAAATAACTATATTATGCAGGTATCTACATATCATCCTTCAAAATGTTTTTCAAGAACTTTGTGTTCGTGTCTGTGTTGCAAAGATTTTAATGGTATTTTTAAGCGTAACTTCATTTACGTAATTGCTTCCAACTTTCCTTCCAATTCTTCTATACTTTTATATGTTTTCTCTTCTGTTATAGATTCATCTTAGTCACTTCAGCTGAATTTTCTTGCCAAAAGAGAAAGAAAGGAGGGAGTATTTTTATGCATTGCAATTCCAAAATGCTTCCCCATTGCTTTTTCTCATGAATAACTGTTTGGCATTCTGGGCCTTATTTTTTATTTTCCTAGAAACATGAAGACATGTCATCTGACATTTACTGCTAAGGAGAAGAATGTTGAACTTGGCTTCAAAAAAAAAAAAAAAAAAAAGGCTGGGCCTGGAGGAGGTACAGGCCCCTAGCTCCATGTTCTGGGAGGTTGAGGCAGGAGGATCACAGGTTTGAGCTCAGCATGGGTATGCTAGTGACTTAGGGACACCCCATCTCAGCATCAAAAATAAAAATGGACTGGGAATGTGGCTCACTGTGAAGACCCTGGGCTTGACCCCAGTACCACAAAACAAAACCTGACACTAGAGCTATGCTTATTTCTTTATGGTCCATTTTTGTGCTTAGGAACATGTAGAAAAAAATGTAACTTGAAAATTAAAAAAAAATAACTGGGCTAGATCTAACATTGAGCTTTGAAGAAAATTCAACTTTGCGAGTGACTTAACTTTTTATACATAGATTATCTTTCTTGGCTTAAAAATATTTTCTTCCATTATATCTTTAAGCATGAGATCTCCTTTTGCTGACCCAGTTTCTTCTAGAATATCTAAACACCTTAGTTATATTTCTGTCTCATCAGGTTATATTTTTCACTATTTTTTGTTGGGACTTTTTTTCCTGAAAGTCTGAAAATTTATTTGTGTAATTAATCCAATAATCTTAGTGTCTTCTTCTGCCACACTAGACACTAAGATTATTGGTTTTCTGTGAAAAACATGTGAGAATTTTTTAAAAGCCATATTTAGAGGAGGAACATCAGAGCCAGTCATTTCTTATGTCCCCTACTGCAGTTATCTTCAATTCACAGCTGCCTCTTTTTTTTCCTTAAATTGGACACCCTTTAACAGTCTACAGAACTGTTTATAAATGGTGCAAACAGAAGTGACTAATTTATTTATTAGGTTTAATTAATCCTGTTGATTGAAATAAGAATGTACCAGACTGGAAAACTCGTCTGAAAATGCGACCATATCCGTAGTTTAAAATAACCGAGGAAGACGGCACAGTCATGAGAAAGAAATGAAACAAGGAGTCTGTGCCGGACAGCGTTGGCTGCTTTCTGATGCTTTCTGATGCTTCCCAGCCTGAAAAGAGCCCTACGCGGAGGTGTAATGCACCCCAACTTTTAGCCACGGACTGCAGACGATGCCATGTGCAATTCTCATTGCAAAGTTAATTTGAGCTTGCTTGAAAAATACCATGAAATAAAATGCAAGCCAGTTAGAAGGACATGGAAAGAAGAGTGCCGACGGCCACCACCGAATGGGTGGATCAGTTGAGAATTCCGGTCACCACCCAAGGTGTTAGTCTTAGGTCAGGTTGCTTCTTGCAGTCCAGGTTACGTCTTTGGGAAAAGAAAATTGTGTGGTTGATTTAGAAGAGACAGTGATGTATCAGGAGAGTTCAGTGATTACAGAAAAACTATGAAGATAGCATTCATCTTAGAGGAAAGATCTATTCAGAGTGGCCATCTTTTCATCACAAAAAAAGAGAGAATTCTATGTAGTGTCAATGCTAAAAGACCTTCCAGCCCGAGAACTTCCTAAAGCCAGTTGGAAAGCCAGTTACCATTTCCCAGCTAACCAGTTGACGCCCCCGGGTGTGATGTCTCAGGAAGCTGAAACGCCCTTTCAGCCCAGGTAACAGCAACACTTTATCCAAAATGAAAAAAATGACACAGGGGAAACGCTTTGCTAGAAAAGATGGTTAATTTTATTTCCAGTTCCTTACCGGAACTGTGGAGTGTAACTCAGAAAGCCAGCTTTCACTAAAAGATACTGGACATAAAACGAAAGAGAGAAAATTACGAAAGGAGAGGTAATTATATTTTATCCATGGCGTTAATATGGAAGAATAAGACTGTTAGACAATGGAATTTAAAAAAATATTTTAATATATCTAGGTGAGACATAATTGAATGCAATCACAGCATTTTTCAAGGTTGGTGTTTTGGTACCCACGAGAAGCCAGTCAGCTAGGTGTAAACAGATGCCCAGGTGCACCATTTCAGAATGAAAGTGTCACAGCTGTTGGGCAGCAGTGGTCAAGCATCCTGTAGCCTAACGGAGAAGACAGACGATCCGCTGGGGGACTTTGACGTCTCCTGCTCTGTCTTAGCCCCAGTGAGTCAGGAGAGGTTTCATAACTCAGAAGACTGAGTCTGTCCTGGGATGGGCAGTGGTGGCGCACACTCAGCACCTGTGGGCCGATGGCTATCTGGCCCCGTGGGGGCACGGGGCGGGAGGGTAGCAAGCCTGGTGAAAGCACAGTGTGTTGGTTTTTCTGCGATGCCTCTGTCTTCGTTACTTTTTTACTGCTGTGACACAGTTCCTGACTTGTATGCGTTTGGAGAAGAACGCTTACCTTAGCTCACAGTTTCAGAAGAAGGTCGCGGTCCGTTCATGGGCAGCTGGCAACAGTGGAAGGACGTGGCAGAGGCAGAGGTGGGGGCGGCTCTTGTCCACGTTGCAAACAGGAAGCCGAGTCAGGCTGAGTCAAGTCCCCAAGGAAGGCAGGAAGCAGCACATATCCGTCCAGGTCCATCCCAGGGACCCGCCCTTTCTGGGTCCAGCCTCAATGTTCTGCCCCTTTCAGCTTTAAGCCCCCCTGCACCTAGTCCACGCGCCCATAATCCAGTCTGCACACTTCTGTCCTCTACCACACACCCATAATCCATTTCTCCAAGCAGGCGCCCACGTCCCAACAGCACATGGTACTGTAGACAATCCATAACATCCAAATACATGAGACTTTTGGGGGCATTTCATCTCTAAACCACAGCACTGCTCCAACACATTAACACCAGTGGAGTGTCTGGAAACAACACACGTCTATTCTGTGACACTTCTAGAGGCCAGGAGTGGAAATCAGTGGGCGTACGGGGCTGCGTCCTGGGCGGGTCTGGGGAGATCTACGTGTGGCTTTTGTTGTGGTTTGGATGTGCAATGTTCCCCAAGCCCTCGTGTATTTGGGTGCAGGGTAAATCCTCCCTTCCTGGTTCAGCTGGCTTCCCGTCTGCCTCGTCGTGGCACCCCCCCCCCCCCCCTCAGCACTGTTGGCAGTGCACAGATGGGCGATGGCCTTCTGAAACTGGGCCACAACACATCTTTCCTCCTCTGAAGGCGGAGGCCTTGCTTTAGCCCACAGTGTCAGAGGGGATGGCAGGTGTCTTGGTGCAGCAACAGCTTCCCTGAGCTTCTGGCGGGCACCCTCTGAGGCAGCTCAGCTCCAGTTTTTGCCTTCGTGGTCCTGGCCCCTCCTCATCACCACCCATTCGTCTCTCTCTCTCTGCCTCGCTCAGGAGGACAGTTGTCACCGCAGTGCCGATGTCCTCATAGAATCCAGGGGGTACCTTCATCCCAGGGTCCCTACATACGACGGTGGGTACCCTTGGTCCACACAGGGTAGCGCTTGTAAATTCTGAGCTTTGGGATTTGATGTCTCTGGGCAGCCGGGGTTCAGCCTGCAGCAAGAGGGCCTGCTGCTGGGTGGCTTGGAGCAGGCTGTGTCGCTGCGCGGACATGGACCCGAGGCCCTCTCACTCTCTAATGTCTCCCCGGCGCAGAGGCCATCGCTAGCACAGTAGTGTGTCTCCTGCTTTACAAAAAGCCGGGTTATCAGAAGGTGCCTTGTCTTATTCCACGTTAGAATCCAGCTGTCCGTCGTGCTAGCTGGCCCTCTCTCTCCTGCTCCCCAGCTGGTGTGAAGCCGATTGCCTCAGAACGGGCCTGCAGCGCCTCCCCTTGCCGCTAATTTTCTCTGCAATGCCCTTAAGCGCAAACCACTTGCACCAGGCCGTTGCCTGCTAACTGGTGTTTTGTTGCCAACACGCTGTCCTCAGCATTCACCTGCTGCATAAACAGCAGAGGCACGCATGTGTAAGCGCAGATCTTGCTGTGAGCTCCCCTTAGCAACCTCTCCAGTTTCTAGAAGCATCTGAGACGACCCGTGTTTTAAGAGCACACGTGGATCCTAACCTGCTGCTTGTGCCCTCGCTGCAGTTCTGCCCCTCAACATTTCTCTCTCCTGAGTACTAAGCACATACTAAGCACACACACACACACACACACACACACACACACACACACACACGCTTTCCTGATGTTTTCAGTCAACGAAGTTGCTCACTGTTCACGAAAAGCTTACCTACTACATTTGTTCCTGTTGTTCTCCAAGACCAGAATGTTCTTTCCTCTCAAGTCTGCATTTAAATTATCACATCAGGATTGAAACTCAGGTGCAATTGTGACTCTTTTTCTGTGGCTTTTGCACACCCTACATCTGCATATGCCTCTAATGTAACTTTCTGCGTATCACTTTGTGGTGACTCATGATCTTCTGTATGATTTTTGTTTTATGCAGTGATCCCCTTTTACCCCATGATCTCTCCTGATCTCATGCACTTTTATCTCAAGGTGTCTGATGTGTTTAAGTGACACAGTTTGCCACAGTTGGGCCTGTCGTCATGCATACGGTTAACTGGTTTAGCAGGTCCAAGGAGAGCCAGGAAATCCTTGTGGAATATTTATCTCCCATGATGAGTGAGAAGGAAACACCAAGTTATTGACTCTCAAAGCATCATGTGTTATTACAGGTTCTACATAAAAGCTGAAAATCTCAAACTGTAATTTGGAAAATATTGATGTGTGAATACTAGAGAAAAATGCATCGTATTTGTCAAGGCTGTTGGGGTTGTTTAAGGTAGACTAACTCAAAGTTTAAACCAAAAGAGCCCTGTTATCAGTAGATAGTCGGGAAACCCTGCGGCTGAATTTGTGGCTCTCACGGTGCGGTTAGGAACGCAGCCCCTCTGATCGTCCCTTAGATCTGTGGTTGCTCGTTTCTAACCTCTTTCTTGGGCAGATGCTGCCCCTGCGCTGAGAGCAGGACCCCTGCAGACGCTGTGCCCGTACCTAGCCATCACAGCAGAGCGGCTGTCCGGGGGTGAACGGAAGGCTGCACTCTGTGTTATGTGGACCACGTGTCACAGGATGAGCTCATGTGAGCCTCCAGAATGACATTCATGCTGCTGAGTACTGAGGCGGAGATTACACACAACTAGCAATAGGGACAGGGGTGCATGAATGACACCAGACAGGACCCAGAGCAACAGCTGCACCAAGGTCACACTTGCACACGCTGGGGTGCTCTGTCCTTCATGGCTCTGTCGGGGGAGCGTGTCGTGTGCCCCCAGCAGAGACTGAGGCACAGAGAGGCCAGCAGAGCAGTCAAAATCGTATTCAGCTCCAGATGGCCAGGGAGCATTGGAATTTTCCCTCTCTGACTTGACCAGTTCGGCTTATAACAAACAACAGGCTAAGTTGTTGCAAACACAAACTACACAGAGATCTTACAAAGATGAACTATGAAAAATAAATTACATGCTTTTGAAAGACTGGAAGAACACCCTGTACCCATCCCACCCCTTCACTTTCTCTTCTGTCTTTCTTGGAATATGCCTTCTAGTGGTATACACAGTTTCCGTGTAGTTCTTTTGCAATTAAAATCAAGCTCACCTCATGTTTTGATGCCACTGTGAGAGATGACTTCTACCGTAAACCTTTGATGGTACAGTATCAGTGATATACTCATGAACCGAGGTAGCCGCAAACACGGCACAGCTGCAATATGCCTTCAATATTAAGAGTGTCAGGAGGGACTCGTCCTTCCAAGGAGTCCAGAGGGCACACCTCACCCCAGGCAGTTCACGCTAACCCTCACTCTGCCCTTCTCCGTCCTCCAGCGCCCTGACCAGCTCCGTCTGCGTTGGTCGGTCTCCTGCTGCCCGCCGCTGGGGCGCGCCGTCCCTCGCAGGAGCCTTTCCTTGACTCCCGGGTGGTTTCCGGGCCTCTGGTGCCCTCTGCTTGTCGCACTTCCCGCTCTGCTTTTAGACCCATCTGCGAACACTGCCTTCCTCGCAGACACATGCACTGGCACCTGGAATCAGATCTCCGGTGCAAGACACGGTACAAAGGCCACGGCCAGTTCCACGACAGCAGGGGCCAGGGACATCGGCGGGCCTCCTTGTCCCCTTTGTAAGATAATCATGAAAATACCGGTAGGAGGTCTGCGGCTCTCAGCCCCCGCTAGGAGTATGATGGGAAAGCGGGTGACCCTGTGCGTGCGTCCGGGTCGTCCCTCTGCCCAGGGCTCTCCAGGGAGCCACCTTGCTCTTTGGGAAGCGGAGTGCACACAGGGTGCCCACTGCAGACTGCCCGCTCCTCCGGATCGCCACCCCGACGCCCTTGCTTTCTTTTCCCGCCTTCCAGGTAGAGCCGTACTGTCCCGTCGTTCCCGCAGGAGGCGTCCCCGTCCCTCCGATCCTGCCCCCCCAGAACTTGCCAGTACTTACTACCCTTCGACCTGGTGTTCTGCTCTTGCTACTTATCTGTCTGGAGATTTTCTTTCATCTTTTGCTCCTATCCACTCTTTGTCTCATGACTCAAATTTTATCTTCTTAAGAATTAAGGTTTAGTTTTTTCCCAGAACAACTTAAAAATATTTTTTTCTCTCTGTAATTTACTTTGTATACCAGTGAGGAGTAACGTGACTTGCAGGCTGAATCTCTTCTTATGATAATGCGGTAACTCCGTGAGCACGGAGCATGGTTTGCATACCGTTTATTGACTGCCTTAATCTCATTTATGATCTCTCCTGCAAGATGCTATCAGTGAGAGGCAGGGATGGCATCTTCCGCTCCTTGTACCCCACAATGACTTCTCGGTTAGCGGACCTTGCTCGTCTCAGGAGGGGGAACTGGCACAGAGTATGGATTCCGCTGCATGTGCCTTGCACTAGAAGTGGCCCTGGTACCCTGCTGACCAAGAGCAGGAAGCCTTACTACCCGCAGAGCCCTTCGGAGCCGGGCACAGTGGCCAGGGCCTGGGCATGGGTGGCTGCGGAAGGAGTTGCATCTCAGCCTAGGTGGAAAAAAAGGAAAAGTAGGGAAGCCTGGGTAGGTACAGCTCAGTGCAAGGGCCTTGGGTTCAATTCCCAGTGCCGAAAATCAGAAAGAATAAATTCATTGTACGTACCTAATTAATTTTTCTGTGTCATCTTGACTGGGCTAGCCACACACCAATCTTGAGAGAAATGGGGAAGCAGTCAGTAAAATAATTTTTGTTGTTTCATAGTTCAGATGAGAAATGCCAGTTGGGAAGGACCATTGGTGTCTGTAACAGGTTTCCTTCATTTAAACAATAAAAATATTTGCAAGGACATGGATTCAGAAGTGCTTGAAACAAAAATTATATTTTCAGAGATTTATGTAAGCTATGAAAGACGCGTTAGAGCATATTCCTACAAGACTGTGCATTGTCTTAAGTGGAAAACTGTTGTTCCCGTGTCAATTCTTGGTGTAAAACCCATCGCGCACCTGCTAGGTGTCCTCTTCCGCTTAAACGCTGAAGACAGGCAAATTGTGCTGTCAAGTTAGGTCATTATAACTCCAACAGATGCAGTCATGCATATGAGGAAAATTCATTTTAAGTGATATCATTTTTTTAAATGTGTTTTTCTCTGTGCCTCAGGGAGGCAATGCTGTGGTATATTAGTGCTTCCTGCTCGGGTTCCAATCAGCAGACCATGTTTTGATTAAATCACTTCGCCATTTCAGGATCCGCGCAGGATAAAGACGGACCAAGTGGGAAGGAAACAGAGATGGCAGGGAGCTCACAAGCCCTGACTGTTAGACACTCGATTGCGCTTCCTGCTGTAACTCAGGCATAAGGAAATAATCGGTTAGACAGAGTAGCTGGTACAGTGGGAATGTGCTTATTCCGAACTCCTGGGGTGCAGTAGATATGTGACTGTATGTTCTGATCAGGTTTTGAGTTTTACCTTCTGACATCTTGCTTCTGTTTAATTGCTTTAAAAATTAGTGTGACATTGTGTCTACCTTTAACAGTGAGGGGTCAACTGAAATGCCACTAAAGTTCTCCCTGATTGCATCTCTGTCCTGTCCTCCCTGGAGATGACCCAGCCAGGTATGATGGCTTCATTCTGCACCTTGAAATTCCAAGTTAAAGTGTATTTAGATAGTTACATCACTTTTCACAGTTGTGTGAAAAATAATGGAAAAACAACTAAGTAAAAGCCAAGTCTCACTTAAAATGTGTACGATTTGTACATTTAAACATTTATTTTCTAGTAAATTTTGCTAGGTTCTTTCTCAACAGTTTGGCGTAATAAATGCAACTTATTGAATATATAAGTGATGAGTGGATGTGTTCATCTAAGCAAGTTCAGGAATCCCTCAGAGCCGAAAGGTGGGATATTTGTGGCGTTATAAAGAAGGAACAGAAGATATTTCATAATCTGAAGTGAGCAGTAAGGAGTGTCTGTAAGGAGCCATTTATTGTCATTGCAATTCTCAGAAGGAATTATGACCACAGTGGGAGTATTGGTGCACAGCTATAATACCAGCCACTGACCAGGCTGAGGCAGGAGAATCCCAAGTTTGAGTCCAACCTGATCAACTTACTAAGAAAGACCTTGTCTCAAAATAAAAAGAGCTGGGGACATAGCTCAGTAGTAACGTGTCCCTGGTTTCTACTCTCCAGTACTCCCAAAAGAAGAAGAAGAAGAAGAGAGAGAGAGAGAGAGAGAGAGAGAGAGAGAGAGATCAAGCAAGAAATTATGTCCTCATCATGTAATCAAATGGAAACTCCAATTGACAATTTAGTTTGCTCTACATTTTAAGGCTGGCCTACATTATAAATAACTTCTGTAAAGTGAGATAGGTATGGCAACAAACACACAGAAAAAAGGACTGTATGTAAATGGTGTGTCTTACACACAATTCCTACCTTTTGGCAACATTTTATTGTGTTTTCTGTACAATTTGAGAATGGAATGAAAGTTAAGAATGTCCTTTTCTCCTCACATAGTCCTGTTACAAATTCACCATCAATTTCTTCTACTTAAAGCCTCACATCACCTGCATTCTGGGATGTAACTTCCCATGGCTCTTGGAGTCTTGGCCATTTTATGAGCTGAGTTACCAGCTGCATTTGTTTTAAACTACCATCTGAAGGATGTTGCAGAGGGAACAGCCTAGAAAGATGTCAACCTTCACTGCTGAGGACAGATGCATCTTACACTGTCCAGCCCAATAAAAGCGAGAACAGGAACCTTTTGCCTGTTATGAAAGATTGGGCTCCCTGGGGGTCAGAATGTCACTCCTGTGTGGAACCCACTGGCTTGTGTAGACATCTCCCAGCCCTCTTCATGCCATTCTGTGGGAACTGAGTCTTGGAGCACCTAGGCCAGTGCACACACTGCTGCTGTTGTAGGCAGTGAATCCACTTGTCTCTGACCCACGAGTCTCTTGTCTTCCAGTTCCATCATGAAATTGTGAAAAGACAATTCAATCGCTTCCACATAGGATAAAAACTGAGACCGATCACAGCCCAAATAAGAATTTGCCCAGGCTGTTGTGACTTCTTTTGAGTATTCGGATGTGTGATTGTTTGAGCCCCTGTGCTCAAATTCACCTGAGAATATTCGCTGCTCTTAGACTGTGTCTGGGGTGATCACTAACTCTCTGCTCTTGCCAGGCTTCAGACTAGAGGGAAGAGGGTGATGTATGCATGCAATCCTACAAAGTTGCTCTTTTTCCTGTCGCTTCAATAATAAATGATTAAGATCCTCAAGGAATGAGCAGCATCTGAGGTAGAGCAGGCAGGGAATCCCTTCGATCTGGAAGTCGAGGAAGAGAATTGAATATCGAAAGCTCACCCTGTGAGTCTGCTGTGTTCACATGTGCATCCCCAGACAAAGCTCCCGCTGAGCTGCTGTTCTTAGCCCTGCCTCGCCTGTATGTTAATCTGTGCTCTCGGTGAGTACGTGAGATCTCTGTGGGAAGGCTCAGGGGCATTTCGTGTGCATTCCTCTTGATTTGCGACGTGGCTGACTTGGGGGCTGCAGAGGAGACTGCAGGTGTAGTTAGTTTCTCGTTGCTGGGACACAATACCCAATGCCCACAGTTTAAGGGAGAGAAGATTTATTTTATATCACAGTTTCAGAGATCTCGGTCCATACGTGGGTAGCTGGAAGTGGGGCCATGGAACTAGGGTCTAGCAGAGAGCAGCTTTCGCAGCATTCACAGCGTTGTGAAGAGAGGATCAGAAGTGGGGCAAGAGTACACCCTTCCAGGCCACACCCTCAGCCACTGGACACACCTCAGTGATGGGTGATCAGGCACACCCTCCGTAACCCACTCCTTGCAGCATGTGAAACCCGTAGATTATCCACAGCATAGCTTCAGGAGGCATTCCAGTGTCCAGCTGCAACATTCGCACCACTCCCTTCTGGGCGTGTCTGGCAGCTCAAGGAGGCGTGACTGTGGGCGCCACCCCGGCCCTTTCCCTTCCTCTCCAGTGCTGTCCCTCTGCTCGGCCTCCTGTGCAGGTTTACCCACTGAGCCTCTCCACCATGGTGCTCCTGCTTTGGAGGTAGCACTCACGGGCTGAAATCTCTAAAACCAGGACCCAAAGAAACCATTCCCTCCCTTCACGTGGGGCTTCGGGTGTTTTGCCCTAGCAGTGCTGACCAGTAGGGTATTCCGTAGGAACCCATGAATCAGGGAAGATCTGAATTTAGGAAACAAACACCAAAAGCCTACTCTTTCGCTGCTGCCTGCTGCTGCCCGCCCCAGGCTGCAGCCACGCATACCCCGCTGCTTCCTGCAGCCCACCTGCTGCTTCTCAGGGCTTTTCCAGGGGTATTTTATAGGCTTCTGGAACATAAACCTCCCTCCTCCGTCATTTCCTCAGGGTGGGTTTTAGGGGAAGGCCAATCACTTATTATCACACCATCAGTTGTGTTAAAACCATGAGTTTTAACAATGCTAAATCATTCTTGTAGGATGCTGAAGAACGAATTCTTTTTTTTTTCTGGTGTGAAAACAAGTATCACCCCGGGTAAACTGAATAGTGAAAAAGGGAGGTTCTTTATTCAAAAACTAGTTCATAAATGAAGAGAAACGCAATACAAAGAGAACGTTACTGATCCCATTGGTCCGTGCGGTAACAAACACCACAGACCAGAGACCGAACCAGCAGAGACTGAGTTTCTCTCTGTTCCGCAGGCTAAAGTCCAAGGTCACGGTGCCAGGGGACTTTTATTTTTTTGCGAGCCTTTCCCTGTCTCCCGGATGACCACCTTCTCCCTGAGTCTTCCCGTAGGCTTTCTTTGTGCTAGTAGTGTCTCTGCCTGGGTGATGGAGCCTCCTCTCCATGTGGGGACACAGCTGAGTGGATTTGGGCCTGCCCACGTGACCTTCAGAGCCAGCCAAGGTCTGGGGTTCGACCCAGGTATCTGAGGGAATGCAATTCAGCTTACTGCACTGAGGACCGTAACACGTGATAGCCAACAGCTGGGCGTATCACTGTAAGAAAAGTCACATATTGTATGTCTTCTGTTTAAAGAACACAACAAAAAGTTAGGGACAGACATCAGAGTGGGTTAGATTGGTCCTGTGTATTTATCAAGTTGTAGAAAATGCAGTCAAGAAGCAGTAGACTCAAGCAGCACAGTTGAGACCTTGAAAAAAAACTAAATAGAAGTTATTAATGTTTTGAGGCCCGAGTTGAAGGACTAGATCCTGAAGACAGGTGTGGGATAGCTCACAAATGACACAACTCACCTCTTGTGAAATGTGGATCCTAATTTAAGTAAAAGAAATTAAAATCCTGCCTGGCTATTTGATGGTAGTAAGAAATTGCTGTAAAGACTGGAAGTACGATGACGATGCTATGATTCTGTTTTAAAGCACTCTTAATTTTCAGAGAAGTATAGTTAGAAAAAAGATTGCATAATGTCTGGCATTTCTTTCGAAATAAATCTGACAAGGGTATGGCAGGAAAGGGTAGGCATGCAAATAAAAGGTTAAAAAATGACTCGGTACTTGTTCAAGCACGTGATAAACGACTGAGTTTGTGATTCAGTCGTCTCTATATATACTTGAAATTTTCCCTAGTAAAAATTCGACAAGGATTTATATTGGCATTTTAACGTTTGTCAGTGGCCACTGAACGGCAGTTGGTCCTTAGGTTTTGCCTGTGATAACAGCGTTTTCGTGAGTGAAAGTGGCGGCTTCTAGAGTTAGCCTTGTGAGGTCAAGTGCGTGCGTCTGAGGGTCACACGAGGTTGGGAGAGCCAGCCCCTGCCACCGTCCTCACCAGTGCACAACCTAGCCACCTGCGGTAGGCTGGTCAGGTGCTTCTCGGGTGATGTCCGTCTCCCTTCGTTCAGACTTCACACAGTAGCACTTGGTATTTTTATCACCCTCCTGTTGGAGGTACGTTTCAAAGGGTGTCCACATCCAGCTCTTAGTTTTACTGTATAAAATACTGTAATGACACGTTTGAGGATTGAGATGCTGTTTGAGGGGCTTCCAGAATCCGCTCCCTCTGGGTTATGAAGCAGCTTTGTAGGAATCACAGTGGATCTTGAAATCCGCAGGTTCTACCCTACTGAACTTCACATTTTAAAAACACTCTGGAGAAAAAGATAACTGTGGGTGGCTTGCGTATTCTTAAACAAAAACCTAAGCCAAACATCCTCTCTATGTAATATCTCACCTTGTGTTTTAAATTTCAATTTTAAGTCAAAAAGTATAATATTTCAGAAATTTTGTCTCTGTTGCATCATATAATGTTCCCAGGGCTTTTTGAATCAGATTAAATGAAATAAGAAACATAAATCCTCAGCAGAGCTCCAAGTACACAGTGTTTGTCCTGGGAAAAAATTAGAAGCATAGTTAATATATATTTGTATGTTTTGAAAATAATATCATATGTTTAAATTTTAAAATATGTCTTACTGTTATGGATACGTTCAGTCTTAACAGTGTGCTTAGATTTCAGGGAGTCCTAGACAGTTTTCCACAGAACAGGGAGAGCTGATACTGTCCACACAGAGAGGGGGTGATGCAGGCAGGCCTGTCATGGCAGTGGAAGGACTGTCCGTGGGAGGCCAGTGTTGTCCAGGCTGCTCCCTAAGGCCGGGGGGATGGGGTGCTCGTCTGGCCCCCACTGTGGATTCTGCGATTGTTGTTACAAGGTAATCCGCTCCTGCCAGGTTCATTTATTCTGGTTCTTATTAATTTAGAGGAGGGGACTCATTGGGTAAGTTAAGCCACAGTTAAAGTAAAGCTCACAGGATTTGCCATATGGTTCACCAACTTCATAAACATCTGTGAGAGTCTTGCGGCCTGAACATTGAAGTGGGTTTCTACTGAGGGACTAGAGAGGCCTGGGATGGTGAGCAGAGGAAGTGGCCTGGCGGGGGCTCCTCTACATTGCGTACTTTTTAATTCCAAATTTTCTGGCACCGTCCAGAGGTCCCCTCAAAATCTGAGTCCTTATTCTTCGCTGTCAACATGTTACTTACCTGGTGCTCTTTGGGACAAGGTTGCAGTTTGTTTTTCTTGAGAAGAGTAGTGTCTTGGGTGATGCCCGGCTGAAAAACGTTTTCCCAGTGTGACACAACACCCCATCTGTCTGTCTGTCTCTCTCTCTCTCTCTCTCTCTCTCTCTCTCTCTCTCTCTCTCTCACACACACACACACACACACACACACACACCTGACTCATTTCGACTTTGCACAGAGGCCCTCCATTCAGTCCTGACTTGCCCTCACGGACCTGTGATCTGACGACAAGGATACTCAGTTATTGCCTAAGAGAAAGATTTACAGAAAGCTGAAGAGATCAGTGGGCTTTACCCAGAGGACAGGACTTGGTATCAGGAAAGGAAAATCTGTGGTGATGAAATCACATCCTCGTAGGGAAGTTTCACCACCTGTGACATAAATGATCAACTTTAAGTAAAAGGGTTTTTTTTTTTCCTGTAGTCAAACTTATTGCCTTTTTACTTGGTATTTAAATAAGATGAATTATGTGTTTAAATATAAAATAATTTCATTAATACACTGACAAAATATAAAGTTAAAAGAAATGTGATGGTATTAGAAGGCGGTGCTCTGTTGCTCCCTCTGAAGGATACTGCGTGCATGGTTAGACGGGTCAAAATCTACTAGTTAAGGCAACCGAACAAGGAGGGATTCTGATACGAAGCAGTAGTTCCCTGAGGAGTCACAACAGAAATAGGGGTCGATCCAGGAAATGAGTTATTAGGGACCATCAGGACCCGTCCACATGCCTTTGTTTTATTCCTCTCTGAAAAAATTCGTTTGGTGATGAGTCAGAATGACCTACTGGCTTCTGCAGGTAGCATGCCCGGTTCAAATCAGGATTCTGGGGTTACAGACACTCACCACCACATCCGGCTTTTTGGGGAATTGAACCCAGGGCCCCACACTTCCCAGGCAAGTGCTCTAATCACTGAGCTATGTCACTTGCTAGCTGAATGATCCACAAAAGGTCAACGGATCTTTTAATCCTCAAATTCTACATCTATTAAAATTAAGATCATTTAGTACTTGATAGGGCTGTAGTAAACAGTAAATTAAATAATATCCAAGGCTTAGACGATGTCAAGAACAGAGAGAACTGGGGAGAGCTGAGCTGCCAGGGTGACAGAGTTTGACTAAGATGGCAGGATAAAAAGGAAGCAATAATTAGGCCTTTATTCCTGAAAGCATAACCCCAGATCCGTGAGCGCAGGGGCTGTACCATCTATGGTCTCTTCTCCGCTGGATGCACCAGGCAGGGAGGGTCACTCACATCAGCAGACTGGGACAGTGCCCCGTTGTTTAGGGAACCTCAAACTTAAGCCTGTAATAGTTGCGTAGACCTGAGGGCAGAGGCGGGAGAAGGGAAGCGCTAGGGATGGTGGGGTTCTGAGTGCTAAGTCAGAAAGATGGCCTGCTCCCCCAGCCAGGCAGTCCTCAACAGAGGCTGTTAGAGGAGGTCTCAGCTCAGGGTCCTTGAGGAGGAGGCTTCCGATGGGAGCTTCTGGCTAAGAATGCAGGTATATGGAAGAAAGCGGTCATCCCGGAGACCTGTGTCCTCGGCCACAGCTCCCTGTGGAGACCGAATCACATTGCCTGTGCATCCAGTTGTTGGGTTCTACTTGGTTCTCTTTTCTTTGTATTTGTTTATTTATTTATTATTTTGAGCCACGGGCTCCCTCTATAGTCCAGGCTGGTCCTGAGCTTACTGTGTAGCCAAAGCTGGCCTTGAACGCAAAGCAATCCTCCTGCCTCAGCCTCCCAAGTGCTGGTATCGTAGACATTCACCACCATGTCCAGCTGTTATGCGGTGCTGGGGAATCAAACCCAGGGCCTCCTACTTCCTAGGCAAGTGTTCTGATGACTGAGCTACATCCCAGCCCTCTGCTTGATGCTTGATATCTCATATTTAATAAAGATGTTCACATTTACTAAAGATTTCTTGTCAGGCAAGCATTATGCCGAGCCCTGGATATGAATTTAATATACTTTTTCGTAGAATCCTATCAAGTACATACTAAATTATCTTAATTCCAGTGCATGTAGAAACCAAGGGTTAAAGGATTAGTGGGCCTTGTGCAGGCATGGGGGCATCTCCCTCTGTGAGGTCCTCCAGGCAGTCTCAACACCTCCTCGGACTGACCCTGGACAACCAAACACAGTTTTCTGCTAGGAACCTCTGAACCCCTCCGGGAGACATTTTTGTGCTTGAGGGGCCTTCGTCTTCACTGCTTTCCCTTCACGGGACGCACCCTTTTCCTCAGCTGGGAGGAGGGGTCTACTTGGGATCATCGTTCGAGAGGCAGCAGGCCTTGCACGGTGGCCAGCTCCAGTTGTGGAAGGGCCAGGTGTGGAGGACGGCTGTCCATCCCATGGTGTGCAGGGGACAGACAGAAAAATCTGGGGACAGAAGTGCACCCTCCCTGGTCACACTCCTAGTGACTTCCCTTCCATCATTTTTTTGTTCAGTTGTGCTTTTTAGTACCAGCAGTTGAGCCCAGGGCTTCACACAGCTAAGCAAGTGCACTACACCTGAGCTATACCCCAGCACTCCTTTTTATTTTGAGACAGGGTCTCACAAATTCCCAGGCTAGCCTCAAATTTATAATCCTCCTGCCTCAGCCTCCTGAGTAGCTGGGATTATAGCCATGTGCCACTGTGCCATCCTTGACCCTGGGGTTTCTAATGTTAGCTGCTATGATACACTTCCTCTAAATATAGTGCAGAATTAATTTTGTACCAAGAAGATCTATCAAAACAAAACAGCTTTCATTATGGTAGATATCATTAAATCACTAGGTAACTGATTAAATGCCAGTTGATAACTGAGAGTGGATTTTACCGCTGTGTAATACATCTTAAGCTACTTCTAGATGTGTGTGTAAGATCCTTCTCATATGCACATCCCTTCGTGGCTGGAAGGGGCTATCAAGTTAACCTTCTGGTGAAGGACAGTAACCTTTGTGAATCAGAACAGGAAGTCATGAGCAGTCAGTCAAATTGGGATTTTTTTTTTTTTTTTTTTTTTTTTTTTTTTTTTTGCGGGGAGCGGGGGAGGATTTTTAAGTCCCCGAAGCAAACTCAACTGCTACGGCTATTCAGGCAGTCTACGGAAGGATTATTGCTTTATGGTAATGGCTGAATGGGGGGAACGGGCTCTTTGGAGCATCGAATTATCCTCTAGGGAGCAAGTCTTACAAATTGAACCTATTTCACAGGTGGAAAATACCATAAAGAAAAATATCATTGGAAGGATTACCAGCACACGGCATGCTCACATATGTCAGAGCAAAAACCAGTCCAATTTAACTCTATGAAACATGTATCTGAGTCAACCGGGCATACTTTCTGCACTTTGTATCCTAGTACAAGAGTTTGCCAGATAAATACTGCGCACTTCCAAGTGGCTGGCTGTCAAGCTGGTGTGTCGGCATCTTTGGTGATTCCTCTTTTAGTAAAGGCAGAAAAAGCAGATATACAAAGCAGCAGCTGGTTTGGGTAGCACAGCCTGGCTGGCTCATCCCCTCTGAGTCCAAGCTGATACACGCGGAGCTTCCCATCCCGCATGCAATTAAGGGCTCTCTTGACTCCTGTTATTAAAGTCTACAAACTATTGAGCGTAAAATTAAAGTTGAGCAGTTCAGCTCTTTCTGACATCTAACACTGCCTGAAAAATAGCGACATAAAATTCCCAAGTCAGATGCCATCTCTTTCCACCCAAGGACATAGGGAAAGGGAAAACACAGAGGAGAAAAGAGGAAATGTGGAAAGCCTGCTCATTAGTATCTGTAACATTAGGAGTGGGCTACTGTGTTCATGCAAATGCACCAACCAGTTTGCTGAGCACAAGATATTACATTGATTTGAACAGAATGCTACATGGTGATTGTGGCCAAAGCTCCAGTGAAGGAGATAATTAGGGTACTAAGCCTTTGAGAGGTTTTTAAATGACTAATAACCAGAAAATACTATAGGAAATCTATACGCTGCGATTGAAAGGATGCGGAATTGGGCCTCACTTTTTTCTCACTTCTGAATTTCTCTAGAATGCTAGAGCACAGCAGAGAGCGAATCTAGTTTGCCTTCACCGGCATGCCTGTGCCGATCCGGCGCCCTGTGAGGGCCACCTTCGGGATGCTGTCCTGAGAAAGCCCTTTGCTGAATACATGGGATGAGATTGTGTGTGCATTATCTTTATTAGCCTCTGGCCTTGTCTTTTTTTAAATAATAGAAAAGCAAAAACACAACAAAGACAGCCTTCTCTATACAGCCAGACAAGTCAAGTTAATGAGATTTCTAACAACAAAACAGAGAAGTTGCTAGAAAAAGCCTCCCACTGGAGCCCACATGAAATTCCTCTGCGTTTCCTCAAGCACTAAGCTGTCCATCTTGCTGTGCTGCAAGGAATGTGACACTAATTCAATCTGAATCTGTGTGAACCTGACTCGTTTTTATTGCTTATTATTTGAATGAGTTATTACAATCAAACAAGTGGCTTGAACTAAAGCTCAGGGAGTTGGGTGTGTCTGAACAGACAAGAGGAGATCTTAAACTCAAGACATACTTCAGAAAGATACAATCATCAACAGTTCCTCTCTGGGTTGCTGTCATGAATTTTCACATTCATTTTTCTATATCTGTCGAAATATTTCATCAGGCCTTAGATGGAGAGATTTCTAGTAAGCAGACCTCAAAGTACAGAGTTCTGGAAATATTTCTAATGTCTTATATTCGCTTTATTTTTTATTACTTTCTTTTACTAAATGCCCTCTTAATAAATGGATAAAAGCACAAGAGAATAGAGAGAATAGCACCTCTCAGGCTTTAGCTGTCCCATCTGTAAAATGGGGATAAAAATTATTTGGGGAATTAAGTGAGTTAATATAAGTGAAGCTGTCATATAGTGGGCACACACTATACCCTATGTAACTGTCATAGTAATTGTTACAAGAATGGTGGCAGCTCTGTGTGATGACACTTGCCTAAAATCCTAGCTCTCTAGGAAGCTGAGGCAGAAAGATCACAAGTTCTAATCCAACACAAAGAACCTAGTGAGACCCAGTCTCAAAACATAACATGGAGAAAGAGCTAGGGGTGTAGCTCAGCATGTAGGCTGTGGTTCTGTCTCTAATGCCACACACATACACACACATGTGCACAAGGAGGATGATGACAGTGACAATCTTAAATTTTATTGTCAAGATGTGAATTCACTAGATATTATGTTAGGCCAAAACATTTAAGGATTCTGAGCCTCAATTTTCTTGACTACGAAACATCTTTCCTACTGCCTTAAATTGATCCAATTTTGAAAAAGATTAATAATGGATCTGATAGATCCGTATTTTAAATAACACAATGATTTTAAGTCCTAGATGCATCTGTCAGTAGATATATGACCTTCATTGAGACTTTAGTTTCCTTATCTATAAAATAATAATGGCTCCAGCATCTTGGGAAGTTTTTGTGAGGCTCAAATGAGAGTGAGTGAAAAGATCAATTTGGCCAGCAAACATGTATCAAAATGTTAAAAAAAAAAAAGATTTTCAATATAGGAAAAAGTATTACTTTAATCTCTTAATGATTTGTCATAGATCATTTTGATATTTGATGAGCTAATACATTTTATTTCTACTTTTCCACGGACTTGGCACACTAAATATACTTCCCCTTAAAATCCAGACTTTGGATTCCACAGATAATACTCAGGAAACACTGGAGTTCCTGTACCTGAGTTCAAGAACTGAGATAATCCTAAAATTCTGTAATCCAGACCACTGTTCTAGGAAATAGGAACAACTTCACAAGCACTGTCATCAAAAGACGCGCACATCAGTTAGCAGAAGAGAGAATCCGGCAGGTGACAAGCCTCTGTCACCAGGGAGAGCTGGCGTCCTGCAGTACATATGTGAGAAATTGTCTGGCCCAGTGTTAAAACTAAAAAATAAAAAGAGAAGGACTGGCTTGTCTGGAACAAGTAGTACCCAAGCCACTGGCCCAGTCTGAAGACGAGATCCATGCACCTACCCTCCCTCTTCCAAATTCTGTCTGTTCTGTTCTTCCAAACCTGTAATCACAAAGTTGCTTTAGAATTTTTAAATCATTGGCCATATCCACGTATAATTAAAAGAGGATATTAACTCAGAAAAAGCTGGACAGTCTCTATTTTAAGTGTTTGTCCAGTGTATTGTTTTTAAAAAGTTGTTCCCCACGTGTTGCTGTTAACCTGGTCTTAAATAGGGTCTGCTCAGTACTCCAAGTGCCACAAAGAGGTGGGTCCTGGGTTGTCACCAACTTAGGGGAGCCTACAGTCGTTTCACCAAGTTTAAATCTCAATTCAGGGCTGGAAGAATGGCTCGTGGGTTAAAAGCGCTTGCCTAGCAAGAGCTAAGTCAAGCACTAAGTACCCCAGTTCGATTCCCCAGCAGCACATAAGCCGGGCGTGGTGGCGCAAGCCTGTAAGCCCAGCACTCAGAAGGCTGAGACAGGAGGATTGCTGTGAGTTCAAGGCCGGCCTGGGATACAGAGTGAGACCCTGTCCAAAAAAAAAAAAACCCTCAATTCAGGGAGCAGGCAAGAAGTGTCGTATCTGCTTTGTTAACTTTGGCAGCTTGGAAACACTGGCTTGTCATTCTCTCCTGAAGGCTACGTGTTAGGCTTCAGAATTGAATAATGTGGTTGTAAAAGTGTTCAGAGAACACGCCGAATACGTAGCCCTTCACAGAACGTTGCTAGTGTCGCGTCTTCTACCCGTATTTTTTGGTCTAGGAAAACAAAATCCTTTTTAGAAATTATAGGGAAAGTGCGTATCAGAGAATGTGACTGAGGGTGGGCTTGGCTGGCCTCAGAAGAGAACAAAAGCTCCAAACAGATTTCTTAAGGTCTTAAGTTTGGTAAGCGGACGCCAGGATCTCTGATAATTAGACATTTCCAAAGATTTGGGCTTGCTAATTGGATCTAAGTTCTAATTAGACTTTTCTGTAACCAAGAATGACGTATCATTGTGTGAATTTAATGTGCTTTTACAGTTGAAACTAACAATTAGCAGGCTTTTTCAAATTATTTTAATAAGGAAAATACCGGCTTTGTTGTGCATATTGTGACAACGCTTTCTCTTACAGTGTATACGTACTTTCAGTTGTCTTAATTACAAGCCCCTTTTGGGAGCTCAGAGAGAGAGCCGAATTTTCATAGGAAGCAGCAGAATCTTTTCTGTGTCAGGAGACAGAGTGGCGATGACTTGGAAGCCGCTGAACAAAGTGCAGTACAAATACATGGGAATGTATTGGTCAGGAAGGAGGCAGCACCGCGAGTGACCGGCGTCCTGCTGCCCTGGCAGGACCGGAGTCCCACCCACCACAGGGTGTGCGGTTGCCACGGGTCCAGTCCGGAGCTTACACTGAGTTGCGTCCCCAGATCACTTTTTTTTGTTTTTATTTTGTCACTAAATTGCTCCAGCTGGGCTCACCCTTGCGATCCTCCCGCCTCAGCCTCCCAAAACGCCGAAATGACTGGCCCGTGCCAGTGGCCCGCCTTCACTGCTGGTGGAGACTCATCAAGACTTAGCCCGGGAGGTTTTAACCCTCAGTTTCACCGTTACGAGAGGCAGGAACGGCATAAGCCGATACAATTCAGCCCGCATTTTAGAGATTACAAAAGAAGGAATCACTGCAAGGCTGTGAGAGGCGGAGGCGGCTGCCAGAATGTCTGAGCAAGTGAACAGAACCCACACCAAAGGCAAATTCCGTTGTTGTGAATGCCTTCAACACAACAAATCTATACACATGGGGTTTTTCACAACAAGGTAGTTAACCCTATTAACCATATTAAAATATTTTAGTGCTTTACTAGTTATTGGGCCAGTGAAAGCAGTGAAAGATTAAAACATTGCAAAGCTATAAGGATGTTGAACACAGGCGGGGATGGATGGATCAGAGTGGACATCACGCTAGAATGATATGCACTATTCTTTTTCCAATCAGTGACTGCGTTATGGGTGTACGTTTAACTCCTCATTAAATCACATGTACTCAATAAGCGCCTTAAAGCGTGCTGCGGACTGTCTGGTGGTATTTAACAGCAGGAAATGGCATGTCTGGTCACTTTGTTTGCTATGAGAAAGGGGAATTGGCGCAGGCCCCTTTCCCCGCGGTGATCCCGAGCGCTGTCGCCCAGCTCTCTGGACGGTGGCAGCTGGGCTCCCCCTGAGGCAGAGTGTGACCGGAACTGTCTTCTCTTGCAGCTCGGCTGCTGGAACCCCGTGACAGGCTTGAATGGGACCCTGACCGACAAGAAACTGGAGAATAACATGCGTGGCGTGGTCCTGCGTGTGGTGACCGTCCTGGTGAGTCTTATCTGAGATCCGTGACATTTGGCGGCTGGGGGTTTCTTCTCCTTCATGTATTTGTCTTCTCTGAATAGATTTCATAATTTTGAAAGAATGTTTAACAAATCTGGACAATGCTTCTCAAGACATTTTTAGTGCTCACATTTTTGACCTTCAGACCGTGCAGATCAGGGTCAGAGTTTTGCAGGCTTTACCTTCATGGCTATGCGTCTGTCAGGAACCTCTAGACCCTGTAAACCCCATGTCGGCCATCTACATGTGACTTATTTTCTCATTGCTGGGACACAGTGCCGACCACCCACAACCTAAGAAAGGAAAGGCTGGGCTGCAGTTGTAGCTCAGTGGCTAAAGAGCTTGCCTTGTAAGCATAGGGCCTTGGGTTCGATTCCCCAGAGCCACATAAACTGGGTGTGGTGGCACACACCTGTAATCCTAGCATTCAGGAAGCTGAGGCAAGAAGATTGCTGTGAGTTCAAAGGCAGCCTGGGGTACATAATGATTTTAGGACCAGCCTATACTACAGAGTGAAACCTTGTTACAAAAAAAAAAAGGAAGGAAGGAAGGAAGAAAGAAAGAAAGGAAAGGCTTACTTCAGAAGGGCTCAGACCATTCGTGGCAGGCCTGTGATGCTGGCCGGGCATGGTGGAGGCCTAGCCAGAGAGAAAGTGGCATAGTGGACAGAAAACTGAGAGAGTAAGAGACAGAGCTGGGCAGCGTGCACCCTCCCAGGTCCCGTCCCGGTGACCCACCCTTCTGGGTCCAGACCCTGTGATCTGCTCCTTCCGATCATAGTCCAGGAAGTCAGTGGTTCACTCCATGATTGCACCAGGGACATTCCGGATCCAAACCCCCGCAGCACACGGTGAAGGAAGGTGCCTCCCTCTACACCCAGGGCCTCTCACTTGTAGCACAGGTGGACGTGATGGTGACGGCGAGATGGGCTTGACCACTGTAATGTGAGCAGACAGAGTTGATCCTTGCCTGTGAAGGGCCAGCTTCAAAGGACAGATCAAATATTGAATAGATATTGAATATGAACTGTATTCCAAACTCAGCGATAAGTACCAGGAACCTTGGCAAATAAAATCAGGAGCTGTGATTCTGCCTTAGATTTGATCATTTACTGATCCTGTGGATGAGTTTATACTTGCAAAACCTTTGGTACAGTTCAGTGTACTTGGTGTAAAATCAATAATTGGTAATGATTACTATGAATATATGCATTATTCTTTCCTAATAATGATACAAACTAACAGAAGTATTATAAAACAATAAAACACTGTCTAAATAGCTCTAAAACTTGGAGACACCCGCATTTCCTTAATATTTCAATATTTTTAACCTGGTGCTACTGCAGTGTATTTCAAAACCTAACGGCTCATAGTTGCTAACTTTACATTTCTTTAGAAAAGCCATCTTGTTTTTAAATCTGGAAAGGGTATCTGTAGGCGAAATTAATTGCAAATTGTATAGGTGGGAGAAGCAGTGTTTTCGATGCACTGATGATAATTGGGTTTTCATCCAAGTTTACAGCACCAATAACTGCCCTTCTTACATTGTCCATTCAAACTAAGTAGAGCTGAGGTGATGTTGGTGAGGAAGGACCTGTGCGCATTTGCTGTGAAAAGAACAACTCCGGTCGGCAGCCGGGTCCTCCCTTTGGGCCCGTGCCCATTCCCAGCTTCTTCGTGTTTTGTGAAAGGTTCAGGTTTGAGTCAGTAATCGTCCTACGAAGCTGACTGTGCTGTCGTGTGCACCTTGGGGTAGAGGGACGCATTTGCTTTTGTGTGAAAGGATTTTTGAAGGACAGATCTTCAAAGCCCGGCAAGCGCTTCTGCCTTCCTGGTGATCACCAGGAGAACTCCAGTGACAACTGCCATGAAGAACAATGCTCCTGCTTTGCTTTTCCTTGAAAAAAGAAAACAAGTTTCTAGGGCACATTAACCTTATTGGGTGTTAAGTATTGAATTAGGACTTACTGTAGAATAGACCTGGTAATGGGCATACTGTACAAGCTATAAGGAAGCTTTTGTTTGTTGATAAACTAAAAAATATGTGGACTCTATTCTTAGGCATGCATAGAATCTTGTTAGGAAAGGGAGATACAGTGAAAGAGCTAAGATTTATTAAGGATTTTTTGTGTGCTGTCTACCCCAAGTATTGGGGGTGGTGTTATCTTACTGATCCTCAAGTATCCCCAAGAAATTAGAACTATTTCGATACCAAGATGAGAAGTCCCCACAGTCGTCAGAATTTACCAAATAAATAGATAAGTGGACATCTACATAGATAGAGTAGAACTGGAACTCGAATCCTGAAGGTCTTGACTACAAACCACTTGATTCCTTGACACGTCGTGCTCTCTCCACTCCTACGGTGGTAAGTGTGAGGATTGAGGCGTCTGTAGGATTTTTTTACTTGAGGATTGGAAATGTTCAACACTAAATAAGATGAATTTATTGGAAAAGCTTCTTGGGGCTAATTATTTTCAAGTCACTTTTAGACTGAACAAACTCCCCACGTCCGCCTTCCCCACTGTCCGTGCTCTCCAGCTCCTGCCCACTCAGGCCTGCACGGGGCCTGCAGATGGTGGCAAGTGGAGAGTGGAACTGTGGGAACAGGCTGCGTCCTCACGTCTCCTGCAGCGGGCTTAGGCGTCAGGTGCCCGGTGGGTGGGGAGCTTTGCATTGATTCCACTCCCATAATATTCCGCCATTGCTCTTGATGATTTCCACGTTAGCGGGTTCTTTTGGGGAGCAGAGACCAGTGTGGCCCTCCTAGTCCCTTCCCACAAGCACCTCCCCAGGCCCCGCGCTTAGGCCATCCTCCTGCACAGCCCAAGTCTCAGAACCATCCTCAGCACAACCCACTCAGCAGTTCCAGAATCCAGGTGCTTGGCCCCCATACGGCTGAGTCTGGAAGGTCCTCCAAGGCCTCGTTTGTTGGGTGTTGTGAGTATTGGGTATTCTGTCCCAGCAGAGAAAACGTAACTAAGACACCCCACTGCCATGCAGCTAGGATCTGGCCCGCAGGGACCTTGACATCGCGGCCTACACTTCCCCCTCTTATCCTCCCGAGACTCTCTCCAGTGTTTCCGAAGAGCAGCAGAGATAGGCCCTTGTGCAAATTCCCGGGGAAGCTCTTTTCACTTGGGAGCTGAAGGCGAGTCTCAGCTGCACGCATCTCCCCCTTTACTTCTCGGGAAGTTTATGCTAGAAGTTGTTAAGATTCTCCTAATCTTAGTTCTGAAATCTCCATTCTGATTACCGCTGATGACACTTCATTGTGTTGACAGAAGTAATTTGGTATGTGTCTCGAATCAAGTTGTTCAAACTATATTGTCTGAGATAGTGGGGACAAATAACTGCAGTCAAAATACTTATTGAAGAGAATTAGATAAAATAATTATTAACAAAACTATAATCATGGTTGGCCTGGGGGCATGGTTCAGTTAAAGTGCTTGCCTGGCACGCGCAGGGCTTTGAAATTGATCCCCCAGCACCACATCAAAAGATTAGCTGAGTGTGCACTCAGAAGGCTGAGCAGGAGGATCGCTGTGCGTTTGAGGCCACTCTGGGCTACACACTGAGTTCAGGACCAACCTGGACTACAGAGCGAGAGCTGCGCCCCCCACACAGGAATTTACACAGGGTGTGCGAGTGTGAGAGCTGCGGACACAGGAAGCCTTGAGGGTGGGGAAGAGAGACCGGCAGGGAGGGGCGGGAGCACCTGACGGCTGGACAAGGGACGGACCCCGCTCAGGCTGCCTGCGGACTTGGGGACAGGACGAGGACAGGAGGAGGAGAGCCCCCGCCGTGGGCACGGTGAGGAAGTGAAAAGCAGGAAGAGAGGGCAACCGTGGCTCCGTCACCCACCCGCCGCCCTCCACCGAACCCATCCGGAACCAGAACCGCAAAGCTCACCTTCCCGGGCACAGCACCTGCAGGGTGTGGAGGAGTGGAAAGAGTACCTTCGGCAGAAGAGAGCCAGCATAAGAAATGAAGCCAGCTGAGAAAGAAGAGCAGTCATAGAAGTGGAAACAAAGGTTCTGTCCAAACTAGAGAAGTCATTGCAGTCATAGAAAGATGAAAGGAGGAGACACACAAAGACAGCTTATCTTTAACATCGCACAGGGGCAGTTCAGCCTGTTTTGACAGGGTGCCAGCCCCCCTGAGCCAGAGGATGCTGGCCTGGCTGGGGCGGGCAGCTGCCTATGGAGTTACCACTTGCAGGGTCGTTTCTTTGTCCTGAAATTCTCAGTTATTCATCTGTTTGTTGAAATTGTTCTCAGCAGGCCTCCTTTCGCTGTGAAGATTCACATGTGTAATGCAAGGTTTGAAGGAGATATCAATGTACAGAACCAATTATTTATGGAGCACATGTTGTAAGCTAATCATTGTATATTGAGAGAGAGAAAGAGAGAGGAGGAGGAAAGAGAATTGAGTGCAAACCAGACATCACAGTCTTTTTATCGTCAAATTTCAGAACTGACGTCCATTGTGAATGATTTCATGCGTATAAGGGAAAATTTTATCCCACAGTCCTCTGTGTTCTTTTACTCAGACTTCTTTGTAAGTTTCTCTCTCATTCTGCGTTTTTTTAATAATTTCATCAGTGTTGGACTCCCTCTAAAATGCAAGTACTGATAAGACAGACTTCGTTTTCACCTATCATGCCTAGAGCGCAGAGGAAACGTAGTAAATGTTTTCTTTGAATGAATAAATTAGAATATTCTGGTACCCTGATGAGGGATGTGAGCATATATGTGGGAAGAGTATGTGAAGGACAATAGCAGGGAATAAAAAAGAAAAGAATCTCCACATGTGTGGGTTTCATGTTGCTATGAGAAAATACCAGACAATCACAGCTCAAGGAGGGAAGGTGTATTATGGCTCACAGGTTCCAAGGGTCCGGTCCACAGTCTGTGGTTGCCTTGCTTTCTGCCGAAGGGTGTGGTAGAGAATGCCGCTTACTGGTCAGCATCCAGGAAGCAGAGAGAACAGGGATGAAATGTGCCCTTCAGAGCACAGCCATGGTGACCTTCCTGCTCCAAGAAGGCACCTACTTCTAAGTTTTTCACCATCTCCAAAAAGTACCACCAGCCATGGGCCAAGCCTGCATGAACCTTTGAAGAACATTCCAGAACCAAACTGTAACCATATGTAATCACAGAAATAACAAAGTGTTGGATGCAAGTCTTGGCCAGAATCTGTGTATTGAGATGCTTGACTCTGGTATCTTTGTTTGTTTGTTTTTAGTCTGTTAGCCCAAATTTCCAAGAGAGATGACAGAAGTTATCCTAGACTGATAGGCGCTTTTTATTTCAGCATGATCATTCATTTCAGAATTCTTTCCTGTCCCTTACAGTGTGCTGACCACATGTCAGTTCACACACCTCACCCTATTCAGGGTTGCAACAGTGCCTCCTTAGTGTCCAGTCTATTCGCTGTGTAGCTTTCTCTCACTGGGATGAAATACCTGGCACCTGCACTTAGAGGGTAAGAGGTTGGTGTTGGTCTATTTTAAATTCAGAGGGTTCGGTCCATGGTGTGTTGGCTCTGAGGTACAAAAGACATGGTGTAAGATCATGGAAGAAAAATGTTGTTCAACACAAGGCAGCTAGGAGACAGAGAGAGGCGGGATGAACTGGGGCCAAGAATATGCCTGCCTGCCTTCACAAGGCACCACTTTCTAAAGGCACTGTGCGGCCTGACCAGGCCCCAGCTCCCACCAGCACAGTCAGCCACGAGCTGTCACCTGCCACGCACAGGAGCCCCAAGCCATAGCACGTTCGTGCTGTCAGCCGGCATCACCGCCTCAGCATCCTTTCTGTATGAGGTGGTATGTGACCTGCTAGAAATGCAGAGGTTTGTGATAGACGGGCTCACGTGATCTCTTGGGGACAACTGGTAACACTGAATTTCAGCTAGACTGGGGAGCTGAGGAAAACGTGACTGATGGAGAACTGACCCAGCTGTGACTCCCAAGATGTGAAGGACCTTTTTTATATGTCCGAGATGTCTCTAAGGAAAAAACAGATTAAAAAATAAAATAAAATGGGGGAAACAGGGGTAGAAGGTGGAGAGAGGATTTAAGAAACAGAATGGCTGGCGTGTAAGTAAAGTTCACATTATCTTATTAACTGAAGGCTACATTATTGGGGTGTGGTTCATGGCGCACTGTTGTTTTATGACGTCTCTAGTTTTAATCTGTCATTTTAAATTGTACGTTTAGTCTCAATAATATAGTAACGTTAAGTATTTTCTATTTTTAATAAAATCTAGGCTCATTATTATTTTGATACAATAGATACTAGGGAATAATCCATTCATAATTTATTCAAATAACTATGAGATTTTATTTTAAAATCACTTCTGGGCTCTAATTTGAAGTCCTCCTGCCTCAGCCTGCCAGGATGACAAGTGTGCACTATGACACCCAGCTAAGCTGCGTACTTCATAGCTTCTGGAATCTGTAGAAGCTGAGAAGCGACTCTGAACCGGAATTTTCTGTGCACATGAGGCATGCTGGCACTGCCCACGGAGGCCCGTGAGCAGATAAAATGGTGGGCCAAGTCGTGAGAGATCAGGCAGCAATGGCACAGCGTTGCTAAGCACAGCGTTATCTCCGCAGCAGATCTGCAGTGGGCCCCCAGCAGGAGTGAGCAGGAGGGAAGAATTAGTTGTCTTGTGGGACTTCAGGGCCTTGCAGGCAGTTATTGGGCCCGAAGGCAAACCAACAAATGTAAGTTGTGAAATCCTGCGTGTGCTGCGAGCCCAGCACTACTGCCCCAGTTGGACAACCTGCTGACCAAGACCGCAGCCACCATCCTGCCACGGAAGTCGGGGCTTCCGAGAGGAAAGATGGGCCAAGACTCCTAGTACAAAAACCCTCCCACAGAAGTGCTCAAAAATGCCAGGACATTTGTGCATCAAACGTGTTGTTTCATGTGAGTCAGGCTCATCTCCGGGCCGGCCCTAATTGGGCTCTAGATGCTAATGTGCAACTCTAACGTGGCCGCTAGCCACCAACTGCTGATGCCATTGTCCTTACCTTTCGTTCTTTCCTCTAAAGCACACTGTGTTTCCACTGCTTGGAGGCTTTCATCGCTGGCTGAGGCCTCTCCAAGCTGGAGGCAGCTTTAGAGGTGAGGGGAGTAGGTTTGATGAGGCGGGTCCTTCCAGGGCAACGATGGGAGGGGTGCTGATTGAGCCCCGGTAGCCCCTGCAGCAGCGTCTGAAGAGGGCTCCTTTACAATAGTTTAATAATAAAGTTTGGTGCAGGGCTCTAGGCAGGAATGAGAACTCTGGCTGAGTAATTTTCAGCAGGCGAAGTGGAAAATGGGCTGAAAGTCGCAATGCAATGCGTCCTAGTGCTGCAGCGTAGGTACGTACTATAGCATATGGTCGGGAATATGCAGCCTGGAGCAGTGCTCCTTCTGAGGTGGCAGGGGGAGGGGTTCCAGGGACCCACTCACCAAAACAAGCCAAGCTGCCAAAACAAAACATCAGGAACACAAAATTGTAAAATCCTTGTAAATATTTGTGAATCAAATATCTTACCTAATAAGAGACTTACATTTACTATCTATAAAGAACAATTACAGTACAATGGTAAAAAAAAAAAAGTAATCTATAAAAATGCAGAAATTGGAAAGTGTTCACTCAGCATGTACAAAGCTAGCCATCGTCACTTGCTGTCCTAGAAACACAAGCCAAACTTGCAAACAGCTGCCACTTCCTATCCGCTGGAGTGGCTCTCACCAGAGGGACAGGTAATGACGACCGTTGGTAAGGCCTCGAGAAGCCAGAAACCTCAGATGCTGCTGGGAACGTACTCTGTTACGTCCTCAGAGAGCTCGCGGCAGCTTTTGAAGGGTAGGACACAGAGTTACTTCCTGTCCGGCGGTTCTGCTCTGACTCAACCCTAAGAAAATGGGACGTATCTGCATACAAGAACATGAACATAAGTGTTCGCTGAAGGAAGTACCGCAGTTGAAGGGTGGATGGTACAACGTGGGACACGCCTCACGCCATCTTTTGTCAATAAAATGAATCTGCTCACTGGTGCTATCTTACAACATATTTAAAATAGCAAAGTGAAGAGTGTTATTCTCGATGAACTACAGAGTACGTCATTCCATTTGTGTGATACGTGTGGGCAGACAACCTACAGGGCATGAAGGAGCTTTGCAGTCAGTAGCCTGGGACCGGGGGCCTGGGGAGATGAAGGACTCTGAAGACCAGTGAGAGCAGGATTGGGGGAGTTAATGACACCCTAAAACATCGTGCATATGTCAGGGGACGGGGCTGCAAAGAGAACACAAAGTCAGTTTTGAAAGGCGAACGTGGTTTCAAGGTTCAGATAGGAAGGAAGGCTTACGCTGCCTCGTAACGAGTCTGTGCAGAAGTGTGTAGCTGTAGTATCGCACCAAGAGTGTAAAGTGTCCCAAAGTGAATTGGAGTTCATCCATAGCAAGTGAGACTCAAACACATGAAATGTCACAGCCTGTGTATAAAATATTCTCTTCTAAGAGCTTCTTTAGATATGATCCAGTAAGTAATTTGTCTGTGAATATTGTACAACATTGATAATATTTATCAACAAGTTAAAGATACTATTCTAAAATTCCATTCTATCCTGAAATTTAGGAAAATTTGGTGCTCACTTTTTATTGGTGAAGCAGTATAATCAGCAGGTACAGTTCTACACTGCAGGGAATACATTTCTCTCTGTCCCTTCTGCTGATTGCATGCATCTCGTGTGAGAGAAAATGGAAAATATGACTTTTATGAACAGCCACTTCAGAAAAAAATGGCCTGTGCAAACGAGGTGATGTATAGCAACACTGTGAGGTGTGTTCACCTCAGTGCAGACTGAGTGAAGTCACCAGGAGAACCAACACCTGCCAGTGGCTTCACGACTTCCTACTCCCGTGTCACCCAGGGCAACTGCCGTGTGTCAGTACTGAGGTGACTGTGCATGGCCTTTTTCTACTTTTTTCCTGTTTGGAGCTGAAACCTGAATTCTCATAGTAAGTCATGAAGAAGTAGTTCAGATTTATACCATTTCTTTCTGAAAAAGTGGATTCGCTCCTCAGCTCTGGAAGTTTAGACAGAGTTTGACAGAATCATTTGCAAATTCAAGGATGTCAAAAGGGTAGGAGTGTTGACTCCCATAACTTCCACGACATTCTAGACAAATTTGAGTGAATTATGTCATATCTGACTTCCAGAAGTGGGATGTGCTACTCATTTGAGGCACAAAACGTAATATGAAGGTGACCTTGAAGTTTCAAGTTGTCTTTTGGTGATGCGAAGAGTTTTAGTATAGTCACAACGATATTAAAACTAGCTCTACCAGAATTCTTCAGAAGTGAACAGAAGTTGTAAAAACTGGAGAGGACTTACTTTTTAAAGAGTTACAGAAGGAATATTATCAGGAATTAATAGCTATTAAAGGTTACAGATAACATTGCCAGATAATTTATTAACAAATCTACCTTTGATTTTGATGTGTCTAATCTGAACTAGAGCTTTCTAGATTATTGTGTGCACCTTGCTGACACAGGTGAGAGCTAACAGCTCTTACGTGATTTCTCCTTGTTATATATGTGCCAAAAGTAGGCATAGAATCTCTTGTTCTCTGACTTGCTCCCCGCAGTGAGGGAGTGGTACCAGGTTTAGTCTAAATTACCACGATAAGCAGGTATAAAACTAAGCAAAATATGAAAAAAAAAATGTTTTCAGACATGAGTCAACAGGGGAGATTAGACTTCGGCTTTTAACAGGTTAGAAGCAACTCCATAATCCCAACAGTCCCCTCAGCCTCTGGCTGCTGGCAAGTTGCGCTGCGGAGACACAGGCTGACCCCGATGGAGGTGGAGATCTCTGAACTGAGGAAGTTGACATCAGGGTGTGGGGACACCAAGGCGATTGGCAGCTTTGGAGACACTTTTCTGGGAAAAAGGAAGCAATGGTAGGGTTGAAAATAATTTTCCTTTCACTTCCTGAATATTCAGTCAATACTTAAAATTATATGAAGAGTTTCCTTTTTTGGGCACCAGTTTCAGACAAGACAGTTTTTCCTTGGATCAGAGGAATGGTGAAATGATGCTAGTGCCACCACCTCAGTGCCGCCTCAGATGATGCAGCGTTAGATTCTCATAAGGACGACGCAGCCTGGGTCCCTCGCATGTGCGGGTCACAGCACAGCTCATGCTTCTGGGAGAGTGCGCTGCCCCTCGTTGACCTGTCAGGAGACAGAGCTCTGGCAGTCAGTCAGGGGCAGAGGGGGGAGGGAGAGCCACTGTAGACGCAGGCGAAGCTTCACTTCGTGGCCTGCTAAGCTCCTGCCGTGCAGCCAGGCTCCTCACAGGTCGGGGACCCAGGCTATGAAATCAGCTGACACGGGACACGCAGAAACAAGCCCCGGACTTATTAATTGTGCGCACGTGGGAGCCAGATGGCTGACGCTGAAGTGGCATTCTGAGCCACCGAGAAGAAAGGAGGGAATTGGGATGTTGAGAGGAGGCGGAAGGGTCGTGGGTAGGCTGGGCGGGCGGGAACAGCTTGGTGGCATGTTGATAAAGTTTTCAGTGAGCAGTCCCCCAAGGAGTCGGTGATGGGCCGTGCCACAGCCGCCTGGGCGCGTGACTTTCAGTTTTCTGTCCTAGGAGGCGAGTTCATCTTCTCTGGTGGGTGAGCTATCAGACAGGGAGCACGTAGGAGCTGCATGTTCTCTTCCATCAATAAGGCAATACAGAGAGACGCTCCCTCTGCTTTCAGAGAAACAGGAAACAAAACACGGAGATGGGAAAGCGGGAGGTCAGAAGAACCTTATTTCTTTGGTTTAAAGTATGCAACACACCAAGCGGCCATATTTTGTGGTACGGTTTTCTGAGCCTCGACATTACACAGAAAAACACTTGCAAAAATGGGGGTAGGCGTCTTCTTGAGTCCTGGCTGGATACGAGGCCACTGATGTGTGAGGAGACATTCTGCAGGACTGGGCATTGAAGGACAGGAAGCAGCACGCATGATGTAGACTGAGACTGTGTGTGTGTGTGTGTTGTGGTACAGGGATTGAACCCTAGGTCTTCATGCTGAGCTAAATACTCAGGTAGCCCTCCCGCATGCCACCGCCCCCCCCCCCCCATGCACTTTTTTTTTGTTGTTGTTGAGACAGAGTCTCACTGAATTGCTAAGTCTCCCAGACTAGGCTTGTATGTGCGAACTTCCTGCTTCAGATTTCCAGCATATTGAATTACATGTGTGCCACCATGTCCAGCAGCATATGACTCTTGAGAAAGGATTCTTATGGGAGATTATATTGTGCCAAGAATTACACAGGATATATGAGAAGTAGACATCAGGGGAAGTAGACTTTCTACGTTTGTGTAAAATAACGATTCTGCTTTAAAGAAAATGTAAAATACGTTATTCTGAGCCAAGTATGAGTTTTCGTGGCCCAAATGCATAGATTCAAGCTATCTTGAGTGACGTACTCCCACAAGGAAGATCTTACATGAACGTTGGCTGCCAAACAAAAAGTCTTAAATGAGTCCGCTTCACGAGTGCCTGAGAGGAACCCTAAGGAAGCAGCTGGAGAATCTTTGGCATGTGTTTCCCATGTACCCGGCAGCATTCTTGGCTTCAGAGTTGGTAAATGCTTGTGAGCTGCTGAACTTCATAATAATTCGAAAAGGTTTATCTAATCATCACAAGAATGCTAGCTGGAGATAACGTCAGCTCTGGACGTGCAACATCTCCAGTCCCACCATCGCGATGTCATCCTTCTCCGAGGTCGCACAGTCTGCAGGATGCTGAGTGTGGATGTGGCTTCTTCAGAGACTCAGCTTCCAGCTTACATCTTGGAAGCCTCTCCAGCTGTACAGAAAAACAACCTTAAAATCATAGGGTAATAATTGAATTTCAGTTTGTAAAAGCAAATCAATGTTGGTAAAATGTTTACAGTCCCTCTCCAAAGACCACAGAGTTGGATGGCAGCCTAACCAATGAGAAAGCAAGCTCCTAAGACTAGGACTTGTTCAAATACCCAGGAACAGATTTTAACCAGTAGAGTCACATGTACCAAGCCACCACACATTGCACTCAGTGGGGCCCTAGGGTGGTCTCAAATGGAAGGAGGTACCTTCAAAAAGCCTCCCACCTGGGAACACTTAACTCGGCTGCTGGCTTCCAGCATTAAAACCCCGCTCCCGGTGGGAAGGCGGGATGCAGTGAAGGGGGGAGCCGCCACACTGTGTCGAGGCCCCAGAAATGGAACAGTTGGTTGAGAAAAGGAAACAAGTGCAGACTTTTCAGAAGACATCTCCTGGGTTTAATGATCAGTTGAATACAGAGGTTTGAGTCAGAACTTGCTGTTTGACAGGATCACTGTGGAAACTTCCCTGTAGTTATTTTGACCAAAAAGCCATCAGGCTTTAGTTAAATGTATGAATCTGGCATGTGCAGAATCTTTCCAAGTTCTCCGGTAATTTTTAAGAGTTTTGGTTTCTTTTCAAACGTTGCTGGTTGCATCATTTTTGAATTAGAATGAAATGTTCAGGCTTCATTTTTTTCCCATGGATTTTTATGGAGAGTAATATATGCTGCAGTTCAATTAAAAATAACAACCTGCTATTTTCTTCCAAGCCAAATGTAATCTCCAAGACTATGGTCAATAAAGCACTCAAGAAAATGAAGTATTGAGGTTTCATGGTCCACAGTCCACGGGGGAATACAGAGCAACCAATTAGCATTTGAAAGCAAGGTCATTCACTCTGGAAAAGTCAAGGAGAGTTAAAAAAGTGAGTGACCACCTGTCGAGAACAAAGGGCTTGAAAAATGTCCCTTTGTTTTATGAGTTCTTTCAAAATTTTAAGAATGACCTTGGGCATCCGGCCCCAAGGACCAAGATGCATTTCAATATCTGTGATGTGACATCTGGGGATGTTTCTGAAGCATGTGCGGAGGACTGCTGGGTGCGTAGGGCCAAGGCTGCTTTGTAAAGAAATCCCTCCTAAGTGCTGTTTTCTTCATCTCATGAAGGGGCTAGTGGGCGGCGGGGTGAGTGCAGGGACTGGTTTCCAGCTAAGGACTCAGACGTCTTCAGTAACAAAAGATAGCAATGGAAGAAAGCCTGTGCATCTTTATATTTCCCAGTGAATCATAAACATTTTCTGATTTCGTGTATGCGTCCCCGAGGCTGCTACAGCACACCTTCTCTGTGACTGTAGTAAAGATTCTCCCTCATAGGTTTTCATTTTGTGAGACACAGGCTATTGCTTCTGTAGCTTCTTCAGCTTCTTTTAATCTCTCTCTCTCTCTCTCTCTCTCTCTCTCTCTCTCTCTCTCTCTCTTTGGTAAATCCCTACAGACTTCTTTCTTTCTTTTAAATAGTCACACCTCGCCGCTTTCCGCTCTTCTGTTTCTGCGTTCTACCCAGCAGATCGTTTCTGCTTCTCTTTTACGTTTCCCACAGTGCTCCATCATCAAATTGGAAGAACCAGGAGCATCCTTCAGACACACCCTGCCCACAAGAGACAGAAAAACCTGTCACCTTGTTCCTGCGTCAACCAGTCCCGTGGCCAAAGGAGTGGGAGCTCGCTCCGGAGGATGGGACGTGGGGTGGTGAAGTTAGGATGTCTCTTGTTCTCTTCAGACCTGCTTTTAGGAAAAATACTATCTTTGCTCAGGAAAACAAGCAGATACAATTAAGAGGAAAACTGCTTTTCCTCTACCCACTTAGGTTGGACTATTTACGGAGCTGTGAATTACCCAGCAGTAGATGAGCAGGAGAGAAGATTCTTTATGTATGTGCATGGAAGTAATTTGGTAGAGCGTTGCAAAATACTCGGATGGAAAGGTTTATGTCGCATTTTAACAAAAAGGGAGCAGTGTCAGTGTCGTTAGGGTGGCAGTGGATATTTTGTCCCCTTTAAAAAGCAGGAAATTCTCTTGGAAGAGAATGACATTTGTGTTTTTAGAAGGGCCTGTCTTCACCAGATGTGAGAAATTCTGGTAAGATTTCAAGTGTTTGCATTTTAAAAGATTCTTTGTTCCAAAACCACGGACTAAAGTTCAAGTACAGCTTTGAGGAATATTGAAATATAGCTTTGTTTTAGATATAAAATGGAATTTTTAGGTACCGAGTAGGGGAGAGAGAGGGAGAGAAAAAGAGGTGGGCTGAACAGTTGCGTTAGACACCACTCTGTGCCCCACCCACGTGGGTCCTGCACCCCTCGGGCGATGCCCAGCACGTGCCCAGGGATCAGGGTGACTACTGTCGTGACGAACCTGCAGGCGCACTGTCAGCACGCTCAGTCCTCATGCTTCCAGACACTTCTAGGAACTAAAAGAGTTAATGAACGTAAAATAGTGAGAATGATCGTGTACAGGAAGGAAAGGGCTTCCGTGATTGTTTCATCTTATTTGCGTCATCCTTCAGCCTGGAAAGAGATTAAATATGAAAGACATTCTCTGTGGACCAGACGGGACATGGTTAGAGATAAGGAGATGACAGAAGAAAAATAAAGCCATCAGAGCAGCCCAGGGGATGGGTCACTAGGGAAGTGGAGGTGGTCGATCTGGAAGGCTGTGTCTCGAAAGCAGCGTTGAAGAGCCAGGACTGTTCCACGAGGCAGGTGGGCCCCAGGGCGATGCGCAGGGCTGTGGAGGCAGGGGGGGGTGGGGTGGGGGGGGGTGGAGACAGTCATCCTATCACCCTGGACTTTGCAGAGATTTCTCTCATAACAAAGCATTTTTGAGTAAGCTTCTCACCACTCCATCCTGGCGTTTCACAATTTTCTCACTAAGAAAGGATACTTTTAGCTCAGAAGTTAAAAATACAAGTATCCTGGGACCCCTTTCTCCTTTACTTTTCTCAGATCCTTCATTCTCTCTTGCTTCTTCACTTCTTTTTCTCTGTAAACCACTGATATTTGGCTCTATTTTAATTTCTCCAAAAGATAAACGAAAACTGCTTTTTCAGCTGTCTTCATGATCCCCTGTGTCACACACAAAGGATAAATACACGCCGTGTCTTGGCGTGATTTCCACCTGTGGGTCTCCCTCCTGCCACCAACTTGTCTAACCACAGGGGGTACATTCAAGGATACAGATTTAGACTAAGTCGAAGATAAAAATTAACAACAAAATTATCTACAATTCCTCCATCAAACATTTACTGATGTGTCTGTATCTTACTAGCTAAGCTGAGCTTCTGATATATTAAAAATAGAGGAAATTGTGCTGCTTTACTCAAGGAACATTGGACATAAATCTACAGAATACAGAAACCTACAAAGTACCCATTACGCGCTAGGTCCTATAGGTTTCCTCGTCGATATTACTGTTTTCCCACTATGAATATGTAAACTGTGGAGGCTCTGTGCGTCTTTCTCACCATTCAGCAATGTACACAATGTCAGTTAGTGTTTTTGCATAAAAGAAATGACCAATATTTTCTTCAACTACTTAATGAATAGTTTTCACAGAGGCTCCAAACAGCCACGAATTTATCCAGCGTTTTATATGAATTCTCAGCATTCTAAATGCAATTTTTATTTTTCATTCACCGAACTATGTCATAATGCAAATGAAAACAATGCTTTTACAGTGAACATTTGAATCCCTCCATAGAACAAACAAATCCCAAGCTTAAAAATATTCTTGGTCTAAAAAGAAACAGAAACTGCAGCCCACCTGAGCAGATGGCTGTGCAGGAAAGGATCCAGATTTTGAGTTGTCGGTGCCGTGGGCTCTGTAGTAGAATGCTGTGTGGACAGACTTTTAGAAATTTTCCTTCCTCTCATTAGGCATAAGGGTTGTTTTTAACTGTTTGCCTAGAGATTCTGCATTCCGTAGTGTTTTACATAGGGACGTACACTGACATACTTACTTCCTGAAATGTAAAGTTACCAAGTGAAATACTACTAAAATGCAGAGGCATTTACTTTCTTATTGTAATATGATTTCTGAAAAAAATTTCAACAATTTTAATCTCCATGTGGAAGGTACCGTTTTTCACACACTTCCAATATACATTAACGTTCCCTTTCATTTTTGCTGCTCTGATAAGCAGGAAATAAAACACTCCGGTTCATATCTCCCAAAAATGTCTTATGAGGATAAAAGTAAATAATTCGCCTTCCATATTTTCTATTAAACTTTGTCCTTTTAAAATGTAAGCTTTAAAGCTTGTGATGACTGTTACTTCTTCTAGTAAATATTTCTTTTATTAATAGATGACTGTGAGTCACAGTTACACACAAATTTTAAAAAGGAAGTGCACACTTTTGTGCTTTCTTTCGTAAACTTTGAATGTGTATTAATTTTGTATTCAAGTCTGTGTATTTTTACAAAACACTGTCTTTGATTCCAGGTTGAACGTTCACCTTGAGGACTTGAGTCTATTGGTTCAAAGCTTTAGTTTTTCTAATAGAATGATCATGACACATACTCCAAAAATCACTCAAGGAGAATCTCAGAAGTGTGTGTCCTCTTGCAGAGACAGAGCCCTCCTGGGTGGCTCCTGAGGAAAACCAAGGCAGAGCAGGGCGTCCATTCCCCTCTTTAAGGGCTCACAACCCCACGTCCAGGCCAGGAGGCGAATCCCTCCAGCGGGCCTCCCGCGCTCCTGAGAGATGACGGCCTCTTGGCAAATCCATGGCTGGTCTCCGAGCGTCTTCCTTGGCCCCTTCTTGACTCCTGTCGCTACTGACCGTCACCAGTCACCTGTTCCCACATATCAGACATGTTCCTTCTGGCTTGAGTCGAAACCAACCTCATCTTAGCAGCCTGAGCACCCTCTTCCAGCCCCTCACCCAACCCGCTGCCCGTTGCCTGCTCTCTGGCCCTAGTGCTCCCAATCCTTGCCCCACACAAGCCTTTTCTGCCTCTTGAATGTGCCAGAGAGACCGTTGCCTACCGTCGCTGGCCTGGCTTGGTTGTCTTCGGAGCAGGGGCTTCACAGATGCTGCCCCTACTGCCCCAACAAGGTGCTGTCCCCGTGGCCTCTCCCCTCAGCGGCCCCTGTTCCCAGTGCTCGCTGCATCCTCCTTCACAGCACTTCCACCTGCTAAAGTCACATGTGCGTGTGACTCTGTGTGTCCAGTATGCAATGTTCCGTGTGTAGAAAGCGAGCAGCAGAGAGAGCTTGCCGTGCCTATGGCCCACCACCCCTCCTGGCGCACCCTTCAGGTGCGTGCTGACTGGTCTCACTTTCCTTCCCGCTCTTTTCCTGCTGTGCACTCTTTTGAATGACCAAATCAATAACTGAACGTCTTCTATTTTCCTACTAGCAGCCTTGTTTTTGGATAAAAATGCCACTGCTCTGAAGTATTTTTAATTCTTTATGACTGGCTTTTAGTATTTACCTGGCCTTTGGCTGCATGCCAGGACTTGGTGAGCTTAACTCACGTTTATTGAATGGTCCTGTGTCCTAGAGAGGACGCAGTGCGTTTCGGTTGGCTGTGGCTCCCATCTCTGTTGCTCAGGATCTCGTAACAAGAGCAGGGCTTCGCCCGCAGAGGCTGAGAGCCGCTGCGCTGCTGGACTCCTCCCCACTCTTAGCGGCTTCTCACATCGGCCACAGCCCATCCACAAGCTCTATCGCAAAACGTGCTGTTGAAAGTTTCCCTTGAGATAACTGCCCTTGCTAAGTCCCTGTGCCTCGCCTGTGACAAGGCTCGGTGGAATAGAGTTGACTCTTGAGTGTTGGATTCACGTTAAGTGTTAAAGTTAGCAATATAATGATTTTTTTCTCCAAACAAGCAAAGGAACAAAAAAATAACAGTTACCCAGTACCCACCTTCAGAAGGGAATCTCAGAGTCTAGTGTTTCTCAGTGTGCACACAGAGGATGTGGTCTGTACACACAGCTGCCTGTCATAGGCTTCCTACTGTGAGCCAGGGAGCGTCAGGAGCAGGAAGCGATGGGTCTGAGGTCTCGGGGCCCATTGTCCTTGGGAACCCTCCACTCCCAGTAACGCCGTCCTATTTCCCTTTCACATCCGCATGTAAATTTTTTTTCCCTTTGCCTATTCCCCACTAAGCCTCCAATTGTCTAACATGATCATTTCATCATTGGCAAGCAGTATGTAGAATCGGTCATTTGATTTTTAATGTGAAACATCTTGCACACTAATAACTCTACCTATATGTCCAGTTGACTTAATATCTCTTCATTTTAATAATTGCTTAAAATAGAGTCAGTTATACCGAATATGATAATGGGTTTAAGGAGTTAGGGTGCTTAAATATCTTTGTTTACCTATAGCACTTACAGTTGAGTCTTATTGTCTGCTGAAAATATATAAACAAGGATTAAAAAATAAAGTAACACACAGTGTTTTCTGACCCTGTGCACCTCCACACAAGCTCCTGGCAACCTTTAAAATCGTCTTCACCCCATCTCCCTCCATCTGCTCCCCCGCCCCTCACGGCGGCTCTCTCCTTCACAACACCTGCCTGGCTCCTTCCTCTCCAGCTGTTCCTTTCCCGAGGTCTGGATATCTCTTTAATAACAAATTCCATACCTCTATCCTTTTTGAACTTATAAAAATTTCTACTACTCAAATGCTCTGTAAAACATAATGAGGTTTTCCAGGGAGAGTGGTGGTCATTAATTCTGCGTATATCAAAGCCAAATGCCGCCTTCCCTCAGCAAAATATAAGCTCGCACGGTGCATGGAGACAGCTCGTATTTGCTTCAGCCAAGAGCATGTTTTATGGAGTAACATTTTTAAACAAGCCATTAAGAAATAGCCTCATTCTCTCTTTAATGTCTGTAAGCTGCATGTGAACAGAATTTTAAGGAGTTCCCAGTGACTAGTTCCTAGTTTTGGCCATCCTGGCATTCTGTAAAATTGTGCATAATAAACACTCCAGACAGCCCTTGAGAATGCCTTGGCAGAAGACCTTGCCGCTTGTACCCATCAAAAGTATCAGGTTAAAAAAAAAGAAAAGAAAAACTCCATCACTAGCAAACAATATTACATATTTTTAAAATATGGGAATTAACTGCAAAATCTGCAAGCCGCAAACAGTGTCGTAAATCAGCTAAGCAATTAGCATGAGATTTTTAAAGTGACTGAATACAAATTCAGAATTATGAAGTTATTATCCAATAACCTCACAAGTGATGTGAATAAGTGCTCACTAATATAGAAACAATCAACCACAGAAGCACCCTTTCCTCAGGCAGGTCTCTGCTCCTCATGGCCAGGGGCTGGCAGGGATGAGCCGCCGCTGCCACCCTCATCCCAGGGGCCTCAGCTCCTGCGGGGAGCGTCCGTCACATAAACAATCAGTGGCTCACACTCTGCAATCTGTTTTCCTCTCGCTGGCAGACAGGTCCTCACCAGTTTAGACTCCAGTCTTATGAATGCTTTTTGAAACTAATTGCTGGAAAATGAATTTTAACAGTAGGATTTTATAATTTCCTTTTCTCCTCCTCTGCCCCATCAGAGGAGACTCAAAGCTGTGTATGCAGACTTTGAAGCTCACGCCCAGTTGCCACAGACCGTCATCCCTCACGGTCAGGACTGTGTGAACATCCCTCCCCTGCCACAGTCTACCCCATCCTCGGCATCCAAACGCTTTCTGAGTATCCTGTCCTTCCAAGGAAGCCCCAGATCCCTGCCACAAAGTGGCAGCGTCCTGGACGCCGTCCAGGATGGGGTTCCACTTAGCAGATCTTTCCCTTTGTTTTTGCTTTGCCTCGCAATGGGACACTTATACGTAAGACATCGTGTAATGAGTAACTGCACAGAAACAAAGGAGAAGATGGCCACGGGCGCGATAGCCCTGTGTCTTCGGGCGTCTCTGCCCCGCTGTCCCCCACCCCAGAGCTCAACGCTCCTTAATTTTCCCCCTAGTAGCTCTACTCCGAAGGTATAAATCCTTAAGTATCACAATCCTGCTTGATTTTGATCGTTGCCTAGAAAGTCAGCTCTGCTGTGTTGGATATTATTTGCGTTGAGATCATTCTTTAAAAAGGAGCTCATCGCCGCATAGAGCGCCAGCGTGCCGGGCCCTGAGCTACTGGGAATGCCCTTGCATCTCCGTACCACAGCGCAACCGTCTTTTACGTAGGGATGGACGTCGTGCATATTTGAGCAAATGACGTGTGCTGTGTTGCCCTGTACTTTCCAGTGGCCACATCCACGCCGTGGACTGACTGTCACACAGCTGTGCGCCTGTCCACACCAGAGGCGTCTGTGTATCACTTGAATCCTGGCAACGCTATCCTACGTGTGTTTCTGTGCTGTATCAGATATGTCAAAATATTTGCCAGGTGTCTCTGCCAGTGTATACATGCAACAGTACCGAGTGATGGCCCCTGTTTTTCATACACTTGACAGTACTTGAGGTAATTGGACCGTTTCCTTACATTTCTCTATTCTTTCTATGGAAATGCCTTTTTTTTTTTATTCCAGTTGTACCGTTGGTATTAATTCTGACCTATTACTATTCACCAACTCTTTCTTCATCCGTTTCTAATCTGCTGATAGAGTCAGTCATTAAATTCTTAGCTTGGCCTGTAGTCTTTCTTACCTCTCAAATTTTTGTTTGGTTCTTTTAAAACTCTATAAAGACATTTTGCTAGCAATTCCCATTTGCTACCAATTTAAAAAAAACAACAACTGCCTTTTATTTCTTTAAAACAAGACATGTAGTTCTTATGACTTGTATCTGGAAAGTCTAATATCTGCTCTGCCATCTGTTACGTAGGCTGCTTCTGATAGTTAAGGCATTACCACCTTTCACCTAATGTCCTTGATTTTTGTTCAGTACATGAGACTCAGGTTATTTGAAGGAATACTGCGAGTCCTAAAATTAAGAAAATGTCCTCCAAGGAAGAGTTTTTGGTTTTGTTGGGTTTTCCTCTCAGGTATCTAACGCCTCTGCCAGCTAAGTACAATCACAATTTTATTAAGATTTGAGACAAATGGTGCAGTCATGGCTCTTAACCAAAAGCCTGAAAAACCTGAGATTCAAAAAAGGTGAAGTAAGACAAGGCCTCGTCTTTTCCTCGTCTGGGACTTACGTGTGACTTTGAGCTGAAACGCTTTGTTCCTGACTTCTCCTCTGATAAAAATAAGCAAACAAACCAGAGAAGACCCCAAATCATGACTTCCCTTTTGCCTCCCTCTGCTGCTGCCTGGGTGCCAGCTGTGCCCTGCACCGGTTCGGCTGCTGTGTATCTGTTTGTGCCTTGCGGCTCTCTCCCCCTGCTGGTGATAATTAATTTGAAAGTGGAGCCAGTGACCTTTCCCTCCCCTCTCACCACATTGAGTGTAGGATGTTGGCGCAGTAGCTGGTTACTGCAGGGTAAGTGGGCAAGTCGATGTCTGAATAGATTCTGGAAATAGGTATGTATAGAAAAGTGATTAAACTGAGCCGCATATCGCCATGAGAGGAGGCAGGGAGCTTTTCCGTAATAGTTCCCAGAGCTTCAATCTAATTTCCGTTGCTGTGCTTACCTGTTTAATATATTGCCGATGGTCCTCGTGGAGAACAACTTGTCTGAATTGAATTTGTGAGTAGTGATCCAACTCCATAATAGAGCTTAAAAATAAGGCTTTAAAAACATTGATCCCGATGAGGAATGATAGGATGTAATAAAGGTTTATTTAGGGTATAAAACTTAAAGGGCATGTTCATCAATAATTCACCAACTCTCTTTAAAAGGACCTTTAATACAGTCATTTCTATTCCTTACTTTTAATCAGTTCTCATTGACATTGCTAGGTATAGACTTGGACAACAAACCTGTGAAAAAGAACTATTTGTCTAGCAACTTACTTATCAAAACAGAATTAAACTTCTAGGAAGAAATTCAGCATACTAAAGAAATATAACCAGTTTATCTCAAGATGCACAAAGTGAAAGGGAATCATTCTGAGTTAACGGAAAAGTCTGTATTGGGATATTGCTTTCACAACATCTATCGTGTAGCTATACAGTACAGCTAACTTCCTAATTTCTTAAGTAGCCCTTGTCCTAATGAGGTTATTGAACTATCTGGCAATTAAAATTGCTGCTAAACTTAAGAGACTAGTTTTTGAAAAACAAGGAATACCTGTGGCCTCAGATCTTTGGCAGGAGAACCGATCAAATAAGATTCTTCGTGGCTGCTCTTTCGGTCGATCTGCCAGTTGATACATAGTCCCAACCTAGAGATGAGTAAGTTTCACATGAGTAAATCCATACATTGTGTTAGCATTGTTTATGACGTTAATTATAGAGCCTTGCTCTTCCAAATTTGATCTGCATTTGGGAATTCCTTTCATTCTGATCCCAATGACAGCCAGATCTACTTGAGGTACTTGCAGAATGCATAGCCATGAGCTAAGTCTGTATTTTGTCCAAAAAACAAATGGAAAGTGGAAAATTTTGCTCATTGTCTGGACATTCTACTCTGTAATTAATATATGTGAGTAAATTGGAATCACCAAAATGTGTTGAGCGTTGTAAACAGAATTGACTTATAGATGGATGAATCTGACTTTCACTTTTCACTCATATGATGGTAACATTTAGATTAAGCAGGTCAGTGTTTGTAGTACTGATTCACCCACAAGAATTCTTATCTATTACCATCTGTTATTAAGAGGAAGCAAATCAGTAGTTTCCCATAAATAGATTTGAATTTGTCTTTTTTCAAGCATGCTGGAACCATAGGAAGGTGCCCTCCTTCTGGTAGAGCATGGCCATTTCCAGGATGGAGACGGGCGCCTTTTTTTCCTACATGTGAGGACTCAGAGCTGCCAGAGCACAGATTGTGTTGATACTGTACATATCCTAAATAAAAAGGAATTCCTCAATAATCAGTTACGTTATGTTGGTTTTTTAAGGCATTACTGTCGGCAAAATGAAGCTCTTTGACCCTGAGCAATTCAAAAATTTATCCCATGGTAATTCTTAGGAAAAAACACTGAGTGTTATAGGGCATAATATTCACATAACAGGTGCATCGATTCATAAGGCAGCTAGTGTCCTTGAATCAAAGCCAAAAAGCAAAGTATTATTTTACGTCTCATAAAGGCTAACTTGTGCTCCCCTAAGGAAAGTGATACAAAGAGAGAATCTGTGGTGTTCTGACTTAGAACACCCAAAGGAGGAGCTCTAGCCTGCTCGGAGGCGTGGATGGGCTTTGCGTCATGTGGATGGTCACTGTTACACACTACTGTTGCTGAAAGACTTCTGATCAAGTTTTGGAAGTTCAGGTGTAGTTTGTCTAATATTCCATCATCTGTCAGTATGTTTCAAACCACCTGAATTCCCTCAACACTGAGTGTTCTAAAATGAAAAGGGTTGATGTGTTAGCTTAAGAAACATGGGTGGGTGAAAGAGATAGCATCAGAAATCATTTCGCCAAATTTACCAAATTAGATGGTTACCAGAAAGGTAAGTGATGTTATTAGAATAATAAAGAAGCTGTTTGTGTGATGAAATCATGTCTTTATCCAAGTTATAAAATTCCTTAGCAAACATCTCTCAGTAAATCATTGGAGTGATGGATTAAGAATGCATAAATTAGAGCCCTAAGTTTATTCTTTCATACCATGAAGTGATTTTTAGACCGTGTAAGTGGAACTCTTCAGATAATTGTGCTTGGTTTTTAGGAATGACATCAGCCTTTTTCTTCTATCTATGTAGGAAGAACCTTTTGTCATGGTGTCTGAAAATGTCCTGGGCAAACCGAAGAAATACCAGGGCTTCTCCGTCGATGTCTTGGACGCCTTATCTAATTATCTGGGCTTTAACTATGAGATTTATGTGGCACCAGACCACAAGTATGGAAGCCCCCAAGAGGATGGGACGTGGAACGGCTTAGTAGGAGAACTCGTTTTTAAGGTAAGAATTCACATATTCCGCTCACACCTAAAGGCTCCACTGTGAGCCCGGAAGCTCATTTCCTATGATGTAAGCATGATGCAAAACATGATAATTGGGGAAGTTTCACTTGATTCCGTTGTTTGAACATTGTGGAAAGAGAACTGGGTAATGAAAGAAAAGTGTATTTTGAAATATCTCATAATGGAAGAGGGCTGAGCAGAAGGGCCTTGCGTTGGCAAAATGACGTCCCAACTGTTTTGTCCTGTGTGACACGTGATGACGTCACAGTCATTTGAAACACAATTCGTACCTCTCCTTTCCCAAAAGTATCATCAGAGAAGTGAGAGGAAGACACATCTTGGCTCCTTAGAACCACTCGTTTAGTTTTGCTCCTAAATAAGGGGCATCCACAATTACGTATATTTTCCTTCTTGTTGCTTGAACCCTCAAGTTTATATTTGTATGTTTTTTCTTTATTTATTGAGTATGGACTGTGCTTAATTCCATCTTTTGAAGCTTTGATTAAATGCGTACACATTCACGATCATTATGTCTTTATGATAAAGAGTTGTATTATTGGGTTTTTATTTATACCTTCCTATTTGATTTATATTTATCTTTTTCCCACTGTTCCTTGTTTTTCTACCTCTTTTGGTGGTAAATAGAAATTACTTTGACATTTGTTATTTTGCACTGTTGCACTGCTAGCTCTGTCTCTCGGTTTTTGTTTGTCAGGGATAAATCAAGAGATAATCATATGTTCTTTTTTGCCATTTTATTAATATATATACGTGCAAAATTTAAGGTTTACAATGGAGTTGAGCATTTTGTGCACCTACGTATCTTGTCAAGGTGACAAGGGCTTTCCCACTCTCCTTTTGTCCCTCCCCTTCCGCTACCCACCCCGCCCTCCCTTCCCACCCTAGCCCCCGGGTCACTTTGTTTTTCATTTTAAGTTCCATAAGAATTGTGATCTGGGTCTCTCATATCAGAGAGACCATTCGATGTTTCACCTTCGGCTTCTGACTCACTTCCCTAAGCATGACGTTCTCAACTTTCTTCCATTTGCCTGCAAAGGCCTCCACGCTGTTGGACTTTATAGATGCATAGTATTCCGTTGTGTATAAATACCACAATTTGTGTATCCACTGGTCTGTTGATGGGTATTTTGGTGACTTCCATATTTTAGCTATTGTTAGTTGTGCTGCTATGAACATGGTTATACATATATCTCTGTTGTGTGTTGTTTTGGCCTCTTTTGGATATATTCCCAGGAGGGGTGTCGCTGGATGGAAGGGGACATTTATTTCTAGTCTTCTGAGAGCTCTCCATGCTGCTTTCCACAGTGGTTGTACGAATTTACACTCCCACCAGAGTGCAGGAGGGGTCCTTTCTCCCCACCGTTCTTACTTTACATTCTGTGTAAACTCTGTCCGGCACCGCTTCATGTGAAATCGTAAAGCTTGCAGCAACATGACCTCGTTTGTGCTCTCCCCATCCATTCTGCTACTGTGCTTATAAGTTTACATGTTTTTAACTTTACAAAAAAAACCTAGGCTCTGAATTAAGCAAATAGTTATTCATCCAAAGCGTTAAAAAGAAAGATGGCTGCTGGTGTGCAGTCTGCTGTCTGCTCTGTCTGCTGAGCCCAGGGCCCTTTATGTCTCCTTCCTCTGAGCGCTGGCCTGCCACCATTCAAGCCAGGGAGCTCGCTCTAGAATGACCTGAAGGACAGGCCCATAGGTGGCACGGACCCTTAGCTGCTATTGACTTACAAAGTCTTTATTGACCCTCATCTTTAAGTAATTTTCTTGAGCTAGTTATCAAGTTCTGATTTGGGACTTTTTTTTTTAGGACCGCAGAAAGTCGCAATTCAAACCTTGCCCGCTTCTTTTTTTTTTTCTTTTCTTCCTGCCCACTTCTTGTAGGTGACAGTTGGAATCTTCTGCCTGGGTCCCTCTGCTTTCCACGTTTGGTTCTCTGTTGCTGTGCTCAGGATTTAGGGAGACAGGTCTTTAGCCAGGTGGGGGTCCACTGGCCACTCCGACTGCCTTCGTCTTCATCTTTGGCATGTCACTGACTTTTCTCCTAAAACTCAGTATTAACCTGTAGCACCTGAACCAAGGTGGGTTCTCAGTGATCTACATCAGATCTTACCCAGGGCAGTGGCCATTTGCAGGAGCTGCCAACCTCCGGTGTCTTCCTGTTTTTTGTTGGAAGTTGTCCATGACATACGCCAGAAGTAACTGTTTGGGTGACTTCACATATAGACTGGAAAAGATTATGGAAAACTTGGTGAGAAAGATTAGAGTACCCTTCCAGAAAATTCAACTGAAAAGAAAAGAGAGAGAGACATTATGGAATCTTTGTAGATTTTGGTAGAATTTTTTTCTTTAGAGTAGCAGAGTCTTGAGCACAAATTTGCAGAAGGAAGAAAAGAAAGTAAATATAAGAATGGAATGTTAAATTATGAAGAATAAAGTTCTCAAGATATGTGGGAAAGTAAAAAATGATCAGCTAAGCTAATTCTGAAGAAGTAGATAATGCCTTGATGTGGAGAAAATAGGGTACGAAGGCTTCCGTGAACTGTTCAGGAAAGAGCTCGGGAGGTTGAGAAAGACTTTATGTCATGGCTTCAAGTGCTTGGTAAAGACAGGGAGGGAAGGGGCTGGCGGCATAGCTCAGTGGTTAGAACGCTTGCACTTGCTTAGGAAGCACAAGGCCCTGGGTTTGGTCCCCAAGCACCACCTGATCGTGGGTGTGGTGGTGCACACCTGTAATCCCAGCAGTCGGCAAGTGGCCAGCCCGGGTCTCTGTCTCAAATAAACGAACAAACAAAAAAGGTAGGAGATGAAGTGTGCCGGCAGTGATGGACCAGGTACTGTGCAGGAGTCTAGAGGAGATGGAAAGGACAGAAGATGGAAATAATGCTGAGGGAATTGAGAGTGACTGGTCAGTGAGGACGGCAGGCAGGCTGGTTGACAGTGGGCGGGATGCAGTTGACTCTTCACTGCATGGCTCAGACTGAACCGTGTGGGGCAGATCCTGGCTCTGCCCAGGCCCTAATGCCTCCACCCCAACTCCCAGCCCTGCTTCCTTCCCAGGTGGGCCCCAGGTCCCAGGCCCACTCCTCTGTGTCGGCCCTGAGACCACAGCCATCAGCCCCAGGCCTAGCTGTCAGCCTCTGTCCCAGGGTAAACCTTGTGCTCTTTACCATGGTTTCGACCCAGGGCCTCCCGTGTGTCCGCTCTGGCGCAGACTGCGGAGTGCGGCATCCAAGAGGTGCCAGGGCGCGGTGCTGCAGGGCCAAGCCTGGCCCCAAGCCCACATCCAGCACCAGGCAGGAGCGGGCTGTGTGCAAAGCCATCGACCATCACAGGGAAGACTTCCCCCGGGAGCACGTTCCCAGGGAAACCAGGAGGCTCTTGACAGAGGGGTAACAAACAGAACAAACAGTATCCTTCAGAGGCTTAAGAATAATTGAATAAATTATGTCATCCATAGTTCCACACACACAAAAATTAGAATCACCAGTAAATGGAAAACCATAATAAATTTAACAAAGTAAATGACAAACAGGAGACTGCAAAATATTTCTAAAGCTATGATGATAAATTGTTACTGTCACCTTTTCACTGCTACATGAAGAGCTTGTAGAATCCTCATAAAATACTAAGATCCTCTAGATAAAGATTCTAAAAGTTACAAATTTATTGTTTCAAAAGAGAAACAGATAAACATATAAATCCAAAAGGAAATTATTGTTATAGACTGGGACATTTAGAAATGTGATAAAGTGTGTGAAGTATGATTTTTAGTGTGTTTATAAAGAAAAAGCCATAATGCTATTATATAGGCATAGAGTTATTTTTATTCTATATTTCTAGAATTAGATGCACAGATTCCAATTACTTAGAGACTTGTTAACACTAGATGCACAGATTCCAGTTACCTGCAGACTTGTTAACCCAGCGCTTCAAAGAATTTAAAAAGATAGTTTGAAACTGACCAAAAAGCAATTACGAAGGTCGGCATAGAGCTTGCTGTTGCTGATCCAATCTTCCTTGACATTTTTGTCACCCCAGTACTCCCAGCAGCTCTGCAGGGTAGTCCCCACCAGTATCCCAAGGTTGCATGTCAGGAAACAGAGTCAAGAAAGGGGATGCAATTTGCTGTGGTCACACAGTCCAGTCGTGGAGGTTAATGATTCAAATCCAGTCAACAATCAAGGGTTTATTTGATCCTCCACCTCTTACAGGGGAAACTGAGTTCTGATGTAGTGTTGGTCATCAAAACATCATAATAAGCCAAGTCATGGGCAGGTGTGGGAATGAAACTCAGAACACGTCTGCCTTGGTGGCTTCAAGGAGGCGTTGGGATGGAGCGTGAGGGTGGGACACAATCTGGGGGCAGCACGCAGAAGGGTTTGCACCGCGCCAGGAGGAGACCTGCTGCATGTCCACACTCCTCAGAAATCTCACTCCTTTCCCCAAAACTTGTGTCTTCCTTCCCCTTCTAAAAAGCTAAAACGGCCACATTTACCTTTTACCTCCCTGCGTACAGATCCCCTCCCGTGTCAGTGTCACGGGGTCTCCCTACTGATCTGCCCAGGCGTCCAGCGCCAGCAGGGCTCACGGGCACCCATGTGGCGGGCCGCCCTCCCTCCTGGCAAGCCTGTCTTCTGAGGTCTTCTGAGAACTTCTGTTTCACAGCCTGAGAATCAGCTCTTCGGATGTATTACACGTATGCACCTAACATATCTATACATTCACACATACATGCACATGTATGTCTGGGAGGGGGAAGACAGGCGAGGGAGGTGTGCTTGCCCTGCTGGAGAGGCACAGCTGGGTGGCGGCACCCACCCCCACCCCTTTTTCACCACCCTGTTGAATGCGCGTCACGTTGTGGGGAAGGCCGAGCTAGCTTCACAGATAAAAGTAATGGATGACATCATTCCTGCCTTCACACGGCTCTGCAGGGTACATGGGAGAGAAGTGTCTGAAATAAGAATTAAAATCCAGTGTGATCCACACCAGAGAAGTATACACCTTGGTTGTCATGGTAACCTGGGGCCAGGTAGTGACTCTGGCCCTGGAGCCAGAAAGCTCTCCCGGCAGAGGTGGGGGAACTTAAGCCAGTATCTGAGATGCTGGGGAAGGGATCGTCTAGAGAGCACGTTGGCTGTGCCAGAGGGTGAGACCTCACCATTAGCCAGTGAAAATTATAAAGCAGTTGTACAAAGGAGCACAGTGCGACTTAATTTATGTTTTAAAAAGGTAGTTGAGGAAGCATCCGTGGGAAGAAAGGAAAAGACCAGTGACTTTTCAACACTCCAGAGAGGGAAAAGGCAGCATCTAACCCATGGGCCACGCGAAGCCAGGAAGAATTTCTTGGCTGCAGATAAAAGAGCTGTATCATTAGCTCAGTTGAGTTACAGAAAACAAAATGACTCATAATGTTTTAAGAAAGCTTACCAGTTCTACTTATTCGTTTATTTTTTATTTGGTGGTACTGAGAATTGAACCCAGGATTTCATGCTAAGCTACATCTCAGCCCATTTTATTTTTAATGCGGAGAGAAGATCTTACCAAGTTACCAAGTTGCCCAGGCTGAGCACAAGCCCACGATCCTTCTGCCTTAGCCTCAAGGAGCTCTGCCAGTTCTTGGTGGGCCACGTTCCACACAGTCCTAGCGTGGGCTGCAGGTGGCACAGGTTGGTCCTGAAAATTAGGACAGCAACAGCAGGTCAAGAAAACGAATACGTTTGAAAAACCAGTCTATATTGTAAACTCTAAAGACCAGAAACTGGTAACTCAGACAAGTGCAGAAAGGAGGGGCTTGGCTTGATGAGGACGGGGGGAGGACAACGAACCGGCCGTGACGGGACCAGGGGCACGGGGGAAATGCACCTGGGGAAGGACACGGCTGCAGATCTCACCCGGATGAGCTGGTTACTGGGTTCACTGAGTTTCCCAGAGTCTAGCAGCTGTAGGCCAGGACGGAAGTTCAAAAAGCTCATGCGGTCCTGTGAATGTATTTGTATCTGAAACTAGAGCTCCAGGCAGATCCAGCGGGTGTCCATCCAGGAAACTGAGGCGCGGCACACGGGGGAGCACATGCACGTGAGCACAGGAGGAAACACGGCCAGAGGTGTTCTGCTGTCCACGAGGAAGGAGTTGAGCAGATGACGGAAAGGGTGGAGAGAGAGAGTTGCGTGAAAGGAAACAGTGTGGACAGGACGGCCGGGCGCATGGTCGTGGGGCAGTTTTCCCCATTTGCAGGTGATGGTTAATTGCGACGCTGCAACAGCGAGGAGCACTTCAATCAGATGCAGGACTTGAATCGTTAAGTGCTTGGGCTAATCGAAGGTGAGCGCAGATAAGTGGCGAATAGTAAGTCGCCAATCAAAGCTGAAGAACAGAAGGAGAAAATTAGCCAAGGGGGCCGCTGCTGCCCGGGAACCGCCCCCGGGGCCAAGGGGAACTTACAGGTAGGGGTCTCTGTGTAGAGTTAAGACGATTTGGTGGGCTAGAGTTGTAAATTGACAGGCTACTGGGCCAGTCAAAGCCAAGCTGATACATAGACTGGACTCAGGTGAGAAAAGCTCCTACCGGCGGATGTGTAAGTCCTGAAATCCACTCCTGGCTGTTCAGATGCCATCGGTCCCCTCACCCATTCATCCATCTCTGGCTGCAGGGGGAGGAACTTGAGGACCGCAGGGACTCCGGGGCACGGAGCAAGGTGCAGATCTGGGTGGGGATATTATAAATAGATTTGGAAGAACGTTTCACCCAGGAGATTCTATGTGGGTCTGTGGACACAGTTGTAAGCTATCACGCATAGACTGCGGGGCCGTATTTAACTGGGATGCAAATTTCATAAAATAATTGTCTAGGTTAGTATGGAAATGATAAACCGAGCCAGAAGCCCCAAGTGGAAGAGGATAAAAAATTTATTTTAACTTAAGAATGTGGTCGATTTAATAGAAAATCCGTCCCCTCTTTCCCTCTGGCTTTGTAATGCTGTGCACTTTGCTCCATGGAAAGGGAAACTTAATATTGGAGAGGGGGCCAACATTTAGTGGGACACCAGAGCCGCGCACAGAACCTTAAACGTGACCTCACTGCTAGCAGGCAGCCTACGGGCGCCGCTGAAGCGGTTTCATTTCTACTTCTTGTGTTTGGAACACCTTGGAAATTTAATATGCAAAATGAATACTTGGCGGTGAGCCCACCTAGAAAGACAGCGGCCCGCCTCCGGGAAACTTCAGGTTTCCACTGCTCTGGGTCCTAACAATGCTGCGCTGTCCCTTTGTAGCTTGATCATTTTATAACGGCAGGCTTTCCATAAGTAAAGATCGCCCCAGTTAAACAAGCAACAGACTGTAGGCTCCTGGACCCGCGTGAAGTGACCAGCGTCAGCCTAGCCTTCGAGTCACACTGCAGACTGCCGCCGCGAGAACAGCCAGCCTCTTGTCCCTTCTCCGCAGAGACGGGCCGGAAGCTCCCGTGCCTTCTCCTTTACGAGACCTCGCGGTGCCCGCTACGTGAAGCTGCACCAGCCTCCGTGACAGTGGTCCCAAGCGAATTCTAGGTGATGGGAAATGTTGCTGTAATTTGAATACAAACCCTTTCAATTCTAGTCCTCAACCTTTGGTTAGCATTCCATGGGAATGCTGGTTAAGGGCTGCGATCGCAGCACTACAGGAGGCCGAGGCAAGAGGATCACAGGTTCAGGCCCGTACTGGGCAACTTAGCGTCCTAGAGAGACCCTATCTCCAGATCAAAAATTTTAAAAGAAAAAGTCTCATGGTGTAGCTCAGGATGAAGGCCCTGGGCTCGATCCCCAGTATCACGGGGGGGGGGGGGGGGGGGGGGGGGGGGGGTATAGGCTTGCAATTTGAACATTTCGGGCCAAAACTGCTCTCTCTGCCAGAGCAGCCCAAGATGAGCACTCAGGGAGCAGACTAAGCCTCTGCGTGGCTGGAGCGTCTTTCTTCTGATCTATTTCTTCCAAGATTGAGCTCTGGCTGCTGGGAGTTGCAGACATGGAATTAGTTTTGAGTCTTTTCACGCTATGGAATAATGCCTGGACTCCCGCGATGTGTAGACCCGGGAACCGGCTTCTCGCTTGGCACACGGCGCGCCCTGCGTGGGGCTGATGCCTCACGGGGGCTGTGAGAGAGGAGTAAAATGTGGGACAGAGCGTCCTTGTTTTGTTAAAGCCACGTAGGAGTTGGGCCTGCGGGCACAGACCTATGCTCTCAACTCGTAGGGAGGCTGAGGCAGGATGAGGGAACTCTGAGCCCAGCGTGGTCAACTTAGTGACAGCCAGACCCTGTCACAAAATCAAAAATAAAAACTGCGGGTGTGTGGCTCAGTGAGGAGAATCGGGGATTGATCCCCCTCAGGGTAGGAGAGGGAAGAGAGGAGGGAAGCCCCCCTGCACACTGTGTACCATCTGCTTTATACCCTTCAGCTTTTGGTCGTCATTACATCACGTGGGTTTAGGTTTAATTTATAAACAGAAACCTTCCAACATCTTTCTTCCAAGAGGCATTTTTTTTTAAACGGAACCATCTTATGCAGAAAGGAGCACCGGCCAGCCTTTGTAGCTGGTCCAAGTTCTCAATGCACAGAAACGTACATCACAACTCACAATGCAGTTGTGAGTCCATACTGAAAACAAAGTGAAGTACCTCAGATGTGTACTGGAAGTTACTTCCTAAAGATGATTCAGAGATTCAGAACCCGAGCCCTGAAATGGCTAGAAGTGTGAAGGAATCCAACCACCTTTGGATATAAATTGGAAACAGAATCAGACAGCCCGAGCCGGGGGTGGCCGAGCCGGGGGTGGCCATGGCTGCCTCATCTGAGCCGTTGGGGTGGCGGGGTGTTCCCGGTACAGGACTCTGCCGTCCACCTGCAGGCTCACCGCGCCACCTGGGAAGGTCTTCCTGACCACCTCATGTAGCTGATGTAATCCATGATGTCATTGCTGTCCAATCGGGTGGCACGAAGCCACGAGTGCGTGAAACTTTCCAATCAATAAACCAGAACATGAGCCGCCGGGACACACAGTCACAACTGGAGAAGGACTTCGGTCCTCCACAGCGGTCTGTGCTGGAACTGGATCAAGGCTTCCTGGACGTCCTGCTGTCCGTCCCCTGTCGTCCCCCCACCCCGGCCGGCTGCATCTCAGCAGGCGTCCTCAAGCCCCGGCCTCCCTGGGAGCAGGACCCGACACCGGTCTCAGACATGACAGAGATGAAAGACAAACTTTAAGCTATGGATTACAGGTTGCTCAAAGGAGAAGTTACCAGATGGCAGGAGAGGACGGTAAGGGAGAAAGAGGGTAAATGTAAATTAAGGACAAACGTGGAAGGGATCGAGAGCTACAGGACTGCAGAGAAGGCCTTGCACAGCCTGGAGAGACCATCAGCGGGTCGGCCACAGCTAGGGCCGCGTGCCGGGGAGCGGCAGGTGGCACACCGGGTCACACAAGAGAGCAGGAGAGGCGGGAAGGAGAGACGCGGAGCTGGGCCTCTCCAGATCCCGGCACCACAGGGGCCGGAGAGAGACACAGGTGAGCAGGGAGCAGGAGGCAGGAGGCGGCCGCGCTGTGGGGTGATTCGCCAGAACGCGTGGAAGGAGGTGCTCTAAAGTAACCATAGCAACCTGCTGCTGTGGGGGCCGGAGGAATGGCGCCGCAGTTACAGCGCTCGCCCAGCGACCAAGGCCCTGAGATCGATTCCCCAGCACAACGTAAGACAGGGTGAGGGCGCACGCCTGTCATCCCAGCACTTGGGAGGCTGAGGCAGGAGGATCGCCTTGAGTCCTAGGCCAGGCTGGGCTCCAGAGTGCGACCCTGTCTCAAAACAAACACATGGCACAGCCAAACAAAGGTCTGCAGTGTGTCGCGCACCTGTCCCAGTCCTCTGGGGGAGGAGGATCGCACATTACAACCCAGCCTGGATCATGTGGAGCCTGGGGGTCTGTTTCCAAACTTAAAAAAAAAAAAAACAGAAGGTGCTAAAGACCCTGGGTTCAATCCCCAATACTGAAAACTAGAAAAAAAAAAAAAACCTTAAAATATGATAGCTACATTAACCCAGAATTCAGTTATTTACTAACATTATCCATCATTCTTATGTGTTATATTTAATACAACTGGTAGCAGCACAGTAAATTTGCTTACACCGTGGTCCCCACAAGTATGTGGCACGTTTCCCTACGGAGTGGGGACGTCTGTGACACCCGCAGATGACAGGAATGGCTCACCAAATTCAATCTCCTCTCAAACCACTGAACAAAGCGTCCCCACGCGGCACAGGACTGTGTCCTCAGCGGTACTCCGTGGCGCTCCTAGAAAACCGGCCCAGCAAACTGTGTGCTATGACGCATCTTAGTAAAATTATAGGGCTTAAAGCACACACATAAGTCCTCAGTGAATTAAGTCAGCAACTTTACTGGAAAAGCACATCTGGATCAGCTTCTCAGCAGAGATCTATCAAGCAAGCCAGCTGTGGACCAGTTTTAAGAAAATTAGAATAAGAAAGTTGTCTTAGTTACTTTTTCGTTGCTGTGACTCAATACCCGACCTCCACAGATTTAGGGGAGCAAAGGTTTATGTTAGCTCACAGTTTCAGAAGGTCACAGTCCATTCAGGGGTGGCTGGCAGCCATGGAAGTACATGGCAGAGCCCGAGGGGGAGGCAGCTCCTCAGGACATCACACACAGGAAGCCAGGTGAAGGCAAGTTGAGACTTGTCCTCCAAGGAAGGCAGGAACCAGCTTATATGTGTCCTTCCAGGTCTCATCCCAGGGATCAGCCCCTCCTGGATCCAGATGTGGAAGGCGTGGTAAGCCCCCACTACACACCGATAATCCAACTTAGATGCCTGTAGTCCACCCCTCCAGACTAGGCCCCAATTCCCAACAGCATATGGTTCCATAGGCAGCTGTAACATCCAAATACATGAGACTTTTAGGGGACATTCCAGATCCAAACCACAATAAAAGTATAAGCCAACTATGTCTTCTCCAGACAGGCTGTCCCTCACAGCTAAGAACAAAGCAGTTTTAAACACACAAGCGTATTCACAAACCAGTGAGAGACCAGAGCCCCTGGAGCCCCTCCGGGTGAGGGGCTCCAACGGGTGAGCGTCATTGAACCTTGAGAGTGGCAGGGACGCTGGCAGAGTGACCACCGGGCCACGTGTAGGGTGGGACCAGGGGACAAAGCATTCCGTGAAGTTGTCACATGATCTCAAAGGGTGGCATTAATGACAGGAGGCAGTGGAGGAAAGAAGGGGAAGTAGAATATCATGTAGGTAAGGAACAAGCAGAGGTCACGCATCTCATTTAATGGTGAAAGGATGTGTCCAAGGCTGGGGACTCCTCAGCAGATGTGCCAGGAGCCACCGGGAGGGAGCACAAGCCCTGGGGCTGGGGGGGGGGGGGGGGGGGGGGGAGTCAGGGAAGAACACAGCCCAGGGGGCACATTTGCATGCTGAACATCGGCCAGGGGTATAGGTCAAATTACTACACCCAGCAGGGTACCTTCCTGTCACCTGCAAAGGGAATGCCAAGCCTCTCCAGGTGAGCTGAGACCTCCCTGAGTTTTGCTGAGGGATAGGGATTGCAAATCCTGTTCTCTGACCGAAATACATTAAAGCCAGAAATGAAAAGCACAAAGGAGCTTTCACCTGAAGTCAAGGAAGCCCACTATTACACAACTCCTGACAGGAGAAATAAAGATAAATTGCAGAATTTCTAAAAATAGTGGCATTAAAAATACTACCTACCAGAATCTGTAAAGAAGACTTAAAAGAATGGCTCGTAGTCTTAAACACATATATCAACAAGAATGACAGTAAAAATTAGGAGAAATTGACATTTCAACTTCCAATCTTGGTTGTTTTAAAAACTAAGAAGTAAAATAGCAATTTTCCATCTTGAAGAACTGATCTGTAATGGTGACATAGTGATGTCACCCCTGTTAAGCTGAGCACAGGATAAGGAGGGCAGCCCCAACCCAAGCTTTTAGGTATTATTTGATTGTTTTTACACAGAAAGTATCATAAAAGAAATAAAAAATTAAGAGCAATAACCATTCTGATAGGAAGAGTTGAAACTAATATTATTTTCAGAAGGGATGATGTTTAAATAACCTAAATAAAGTGAGAGAACAACTTACACTTATCAGCTTTGATAAGGAATTTCCATGCTTTAAGAGTACTCGGCATCATAACCTGCCTTATACAATGAAAACAAAGATGCGGAAATTAGAAATGAGTCGAGAAGGAAGGAAAGGTGTCCTGTAGTCAGATCTAAGGACCTGCCACAATGTTCTCAGTAAAGCAATTGTAAGTTATTTCTGACACAATTCAGAATCCCAAAGGGACTTGAGGCAGTGGAGAAGGGTGATACAGAGTGCAGCTGGACGTGGGGTTAAATGATCTGAGCTTAAAATTTTTTGGAAGGAACAAAGCTCCTGAAAGAGAACAAGAAAGGAAGAAACTCTCAAGGTATAGATACTAACACAAAGAGAAAAATTATTAAAAATTGTATAGAATTAAACCAAAACACGGGAATAGAAATCCTAGATTGAGGGCGTCGTTTAAAAGTGGAAGCAGACTCCTGGCTGGGCGAGCGCAGCTGGTGAACGCGGTGGGCGTCGACGGCAAAGCTGCACCCGCTCCTTTGCCTCCTACTTGTTAGCTGTATGAACCTAGGCAAGCTAGCGTTGCTCTGGGTTTCATTTTTCTTACCTGTGTAGAAGAAAAAGCAATAGTTTTTAACTCACAGGATGTTTGTGAAGATCTACTGAGGTAATCACTGAAAAGAGGCGTGCCTAGTGAGCACCATGTACGAACCAATGCGGATACAGTTGATATAGCAAGACAGCCTCTGCGTAACTATAGTACTTGTCAAAACCGGGCTCGTTGCCGTATGGACGAAGCTACAGCCAGATTAATTCCACTCTTTCCACAAACTCACAACCAGCATAGAAATGTAAAAGTAAAGATTTTCTGGAATTGTTGTGTATAATCCTAATATCAGAATAAAAATCAATGTAATAGTACTTTCATGAATTTTGTCTATTTATACATCTCAGATAGTACATTTGGAAATTAATGGATAGCCCATTCTGTGTTTCTGTGGAAACTGAAGTAATAATCTATGGCAATTGCATTTAAAGCGTGTCTGTTTTTTTCGAAGAGGTAGTATAAAACCTTGACTTTGGAAAAGTAACAATTTGTCATTAGTTAGCATTTGATCATTTTTTTATTCATTACATTCTTTCCTGGTTTCCTGTGTGGGTGATAACACCTTATATACTATATTTATTTGAAAATGCGTATTTTAATATCAAGCCAGAATTTAGACAAACATGAGGCTATTCCGTAGTACTTCAGCTCAGCGGCCCAGGGACAGTCAGGACGTACCAGAGCGACAGTGAGCCCAGAGTGACCCCATAATAAGGGGTCAGGTGTTGACACTTCAGCACGGGCGGGCTGTGGTATCACCAGGGTAAGTCCGCTCACTGTGCCGACCTGCAGTGGTGAGACTGGCACCTGCCGGCAGTCACACATGGTGTTCTTCCTTTCTTTCCTCTGCCCTGCCTCCTTTCCGGCTTCCTTCCGTCCCCCACTCTCGGGCCCCCGTTCTTCCGTCCTGCTCTCTGTCCTTCTCTCCCGCACTCTCCCATCCTTCTTTCCCCTCCACTAGCCTTTCTTTAACGTTCACTGTCTCCCAAGAAAACCTGGAATCCTCACATGGGAGCATTATTTGAAAACAAACAAAAAACCTATGAAAACTGTCCAGAAATATTTAAAACCCATAAATCCTTGTGGTTGTGAAGAACAGAGAAGAAAAGGCACAGGTCGAAGAGCTCAGTTGGCGAAGAGATGGGCCGGGTGCCGTCAGGAGCCGGGTTGCTTATGCCTAGTGCGACATCAGCAACGCAAGACCGGGGAGAGCAGAGCTCACGACGAGCCTTATAAATGAGCTCACGTCTCCTGGCGAGATGCCGGGGCTTCCTGAGGGGCGAGGGCCTTCTGGAGGCTGGCGTGCGGCACGGGGCGTGTCTCTGTGCCGGCGTCTTCAAAATTTAAGAAGACACGTGATCGTCCCGATGAAGCTATGAGGTCAATTTTATTCTCAGATGAAATTGCACAATGGATTATTAATCATTTGTATGGTAGGTGATAAAAAAATAAGCAGTTAATTTTCTTTTTTGATAGCATTAGGTATTCATGAACAGATGAGAGTCTGATTACTCATATATTTTTAGTTCAAGATTGCATTTTTACAAAGCACTTGAAAGCTCTCTAGAGGCCTGGGGAGAGGGCGGTGATGAGGACTGTTCGTGTGAGACAGCGGAGCCCACGTGCAGAGTGCGAACTACGAAGCTGTCCTCGGGTGGAGTTTGGCGGCCCGTGGGCCTGCTGGGACCAGGCCCCTGTGTGCGGCATCAGCATTATGCCACTGCAGCGGAAGAGGAATGAAAAACGTGCTTCACAGACCACCAGGTAACTCGTCTCTGGAGAAAAGACAAAACTTCTGACTCACGGGTGACAGGTAAAGATTCAAAATGCTCCAGGCAGACGAGGAGGACACGGAAGGGCTGAAGAGTGAAAGGGAAGACCAACCCCCAACCAACGCGATTGTCCTTCAAGATCCCGTGGGGGCTGAGGAGGACTTTGCTCTGCAGTTTTATCTTCACCCACTGTGAACACTCTGAACCTCGGGCTCCTTGTGAGGCCCTATGCTGAATCATCTAATAAAAGTGATTCGTTTTTGAAAACTTTAGTACCTGTATCAGTTGGCAAAAACAGTGATGATTGGGATTGATTGAGAATGACCACTCCATGGGGGGGGCGGGGGGGTCTGCAAACCACACGGGATTAAATAGATTGTTTTTGATTTTGAAAAGTATTCACAATTAAAGAACAACTGAGTGTTCTCTAAGTATTTTCCCCCCATTTTATTGATATGTATAAGCGCAAAATTTAAGGTTTACAGTGGAGTTGAGCATTTTGTGCACATGCGTATCTTGTCAGGGTGACAAGGACTTTCCCGCTCTCCTTTTGTCCCTCTCCCTACCCTCCCTTTGCTCCCTCCCTGCCCTACCCCCCTGGTTCACTTTGTTTTTCGTTTTAAGTTCCATAAAGTTGTGATCTGGGACTCTCATATCAGAGAGACCATTTGGTGTTTCACCACCTGCTTCGGACTCACAATGGAATACTATGCATCTATAAAGTCCAACAGCGTGGAGGCTTTTACGGGCAAATGGAAGAAGCTTGAGAACATCATGCTTAGTGAAGTGAGTCTATGTATTTTTTTAAAATGTCACGGAGCTAACTTTTTTAGACTTCCAACATGTGTGGATGACAGAGCTAAGGTCATTAGCAGAAGGCACTGGGAAACCTACTCATTATAACAACATCCATTGCTTGTCTTGAAAGAAGCAATTCGACTTGTTAAATACTAAATAAAATCATGTATTTAGAACACATAACAGGGCATTCACTATATATGAAGACTAAAGAATTAACTATTAATTCTGTCAATATAAACCTAGCACTATATTCAAGAATAAATTAGGGGATTCTTTGTTTAGTTTGATCATTTATTTCAGATTAAATTTAGAATGAAGATTTTCAGCTTCACTTGTACATCATCTTCTGAGATTTAAGATGACCAGTTACTTGTCTTCTCCCACTGTCTTATTTCTCTGTTTCATTTTGATTGCTTGAGAGAATACTTTTTTCTCCTTTCATGGAAAAATTATGCCCATGAAATTAAAACAGTTTGGGAAATAAATTTATGCTCCACTTCTGTGCTAGTCTTAAGTCAAAGTGTAAATAACCAGTTTACATTAAAAAGCATTTAACATATGTCACTACTATATAATATATTCAACCGATGTTTTAGTGACTTACTCATTTTCACAAAAGAACACCCAGCATCTGCAACCTGAGGGAGGATTTATTTTCACGCGTACTTTCGGAGGCCTCACACAGTCTGTGCGTGGGTGGCTGGCAATGGAGGAAGCACAGGGGAAGGTCCAGTCAGAGAAAAGCTGATTGTGGAGTGGCACACAGAGAGCCCAGTGGGGGAGGAGCAAGTTGATACCTGGAGACTACGGCCAAGGCCAGAGTCTTCCCAAGAAGAGCTGCAAAGTTTCTTCTTCCTTTCTTTACTTGGTTCAAGTTGCCACTTGGGCCACCCGCACCCAGGGTGGGTGCGCTTCTCTCTCGTTTCCTGGCCCGCAAGTCAGTCACACATACCTGAGCGCTGTGCCGTGGCACTTGCCAATCTCAACAAGTTGATACAATCCCCCCAGGTCAGTCCCCAGGAGCCCGTCCCTCCCTTTCCAGCCAGGACCCCCAACAGCACAAGGTTCCATAACTATCGTGTGACATCCAAATGTGTGAGGCTTTGGGGGCGCATTCCAGATCTACGCCATAGCAACCTACTGTACCAGCTGCTTAGTTAATTTAGATAATGACAGATCACATAAGCATCCTGATGAACCAAGAAACTTACTTTACTTATTGAAGTAATTACTCATTAGGACACTGTTTAGCCAGGTGTGGTGGTGTGCCTATAATCTCAGCTACTAAAGAAGCAGGAAGGTTGAGAGTTTGAGGCCAGTCTGGGCTACATGGCAAGGCCCAGTCACGCCCCTCAAAAGGCACTGATATTGTAGCAGGGCTATAAAGTATTGTCTTTAATTGTCATTTTCCTTATTTTCTTCAAAAACTCTTCACTGCGAATGCAGAGAAAAAGAGATTCCTGACATTTAATTAACAAACATCTCCTGGAAAGGTCATCTTCCTTCATTCATATGAAAGAAATATTTATTGGCCATGAATTCTGGGCCAGGCAAAATAGTAGATGCTCAGAATATGTAAATTTTTTGTCACAATCCCCTAACCAATTCCTCAGGGAATATCTAGGAGAAGAGTGAGGTAGTGTTAAGAGTCATGTAAGTGTGCAAAAATGGTGACTCTCCTAACTGCTGGAAAAGCGAGAGACGTAGACCTCGGTTAGTGCAGGCATAACGTTGTTCTAATAATTATTGCTCTAACTAGTAACAATTATTGACAATAGTTATGATTCTAAGAATAGTATATTATCACTTTACATGTTAGAAATAATAAGCATTGTTCTAACTGAAGGGGTGTAAAGAGCTTCTTGAGGAATTAGTAGTTGAGCTGATATGCAAATATGAATACATATTTCCTTCTAGAATTTTTGAGACGATCACTTCAGATTATAGAAACAGCAGGTATAAAGCTCTTGCGTGAGGAGGCCAGTGAGAAGAAAAGGGCAGAGTGGGGTGAAGCAACTGAGAGTCTGTGAAGACACCCCTCATTCAAGGTTTTATTCTTTACGTTGGTAGCGGTGTAAGTCCATCAAAAATTCTAAAGCACGCTGGTACCAGGTCATACTAGCTCTACAGAAAGGTCCCCATGGCCGCAAGAGAGACCAGAGGCGAGGGAGGGTAGCATTCGGACACATTCATGAGGAGCTACAGCCCGGGAAAATGGGAGTGAGAGTTGAAAATAGGAGAGCAAAATATTAGAGCTGAATTAGAGATGAATAGCCAAGTTTTTCAGAAAGAAAACCCAGTAAACACAGTCTGGTAGGGTCATGAGGCTGGGACAGGTAATGAGGGCTACAGGAGGAGAGGTACAAACGAGTATAAATTTCAGTCGGGTGTCCTCTAAAATAGCAGTGGAGGTCTATAGGGTTGTGGGAAGGTTGAGGATTCCAGAGGGTCAGCAAGAGCCATTGCCCAGTCCCACCGTGCTAGCAGACTGAGCAGAAGGGTTGCAAGTTCAAGTCCAGCCTAGGAAACTTGGTGATTTAAGAAGAGCCTGTCCCCAAATCAGGAAAACTAAAACATGGGCTGGAGACACAAGGCCCTGGGTTGGATATCCTGACACACACACACGCACACATGCACACATTTTTAAAAGGGTTCCACAAGGATAAAGATTTCACGAGTCTTTGCAGAAAGTGGACAAGTGGGTTGACGAACAGATAAATACATAAGAAACACAAAGATGAGTGATTATCTCTGATTCCTTCTGACTATGTTTATGAATATTTAGGGAGCTTTAGGGCTATCTTTCTGAGTCGGTGCTCTTGAACATTTTTTTCGGCTGTGGAACAACACCTCTGATAGGAATCAGGACTGTCACCCACTCCCATCAGGTACAGTGATTCACTGTGTCATTGCTCCTGAAAATGGGATAAGGCCCCTCTTAGGAAGGTGTGTAAAACCTCGAGACAAGAAAAGCTGCGCGAGTGCTGTGTATACACATTTGTGCTGTTTGAAAAGTTCATGGGGATTTTTAAGGTGCCCACCAAGGAGAGGGGGGTAATTCTCTAAAAGAAGAAAGCGGGGAAAATAGAGCCAAATTTGGGACTGTCCAAACATACGTGACAGGTAACTGTGACATTTATTAAAATCTTAGTGCATACAAATAATGTATTTCGTGTTTCCTAAATAAGTGTGTTGCTACATATTATTATTCTATTATAGAAAGTCGAGAAATATCCATTATTGAAATTAGTGTGGCAACCATTCCTGCATGTCATCAATTAAATATAAAGCACCAATTTATTAGCAAAGTGTTGATGAAAAATTTTGCAAATATCCAGCTAACATGGTACTAGTAAACTCCTCTCTTGGTGGAATGTTCTGCCCTCTTTGGCTGAGGGTCATTAGACGTTTTGGTGGCTGGTACATCCATTAGTAATTTTCTGACCCATAGGATGCCATTGTCCTGAAGAAGTAAATGAGTCCTTTCTGAATTTTAGAGAACTATTTATTCGCCTTGACAGTGGATATCAGTGAATGGGCTCACAATAGTGATACTAAACATTTCACAGGTAGGTAAACCAAAGCTCAGAAAAGACAAGATTAGAGAGAGACAAGGACCCGGGTTAAATTTCCAAACTAAAAAGATCCCATCCCATTTAATAGCTAAAATATCTAGCCATAAAAAAGAATTAGAATTGGAGGTGAAAGGCAACCACAACTGTTTTCTGTTTAATAAGTCTATTTTTTAGACAAGATTAAATTTCTTTCGGTAAATAATTCTAAATGTGTTGTAGTTTGTCTACTGTACAATTCTTAAAAAGCAAAATTTAAGACTCTACCTTTCAAGATATCTGGAAACCAGTTACTGTGGCTGTCTCCAATGTGGTCCTCTGGGAAAAGTACCATATCTTCTACAACGTTAAAATGCTGGTCACCATGGGCTTTGAAGTAAGAAGCAGGTAGCTTCACTAAACATCCTGACTAATTACCTAGGAACTGGACAAGAAGCTTAAACCCTTTGTGTTTTAATTCTTTTGTCTGTGGAACAAAGGGGACAGTACATCATTCCTCTTCATTATAAGGAGTCAATGAAAAAAGATATGTAGACCTCCAGCCCTGAGCCTCATCCACCGGTAGACACGAGCTCCGCCCAGGACCTCCTGCTCAACTGTATACTGCTCAACTGTGGCTCAACTGTATACTGCTCAGCTGTGGCTGAAATATTTTTTAAGCATTAGTGCTTCAGAGATTAAATTCTTCTAAATTGAGTTAGCATGCCACTGACTTTACTTGTTTTTGTTTGTTTTGTTTGATAACCAGAAGCTATAAAATAAATTTCTATCCTCTTTCAGAAAGTACTAAAAGCAAAAGAAAAAATAACTAGGAAATGTTCAACGTAAAATTTACTAGTGTTCGTATATGTCTGGAAGGGGCTTCCCACATGTTTAATCACAGCCACAGACCATCATTTCAAAGAAGATGCTTCTTGTTGACGTTTAAATATGCATCTTCATGTCATCAAATTTAAACGTACAGTCATTTTTTCTGTTTTTCTGCAATCCTCTGATATGCCTTAAATAAAATAATATCTGCTACAGTTGTGAGCATGATCACTGGGGATCCCAGGAGACACACAATGAGAAAAAAGGGGTTACAGCTCAGAAAGGGTTTCCTGTTGTCGTGGTCACTAACTGATCCCTGGAATCTGTCTGGAGTTTCTCCCGCAGACTCTGGGTAAGGACCTCTGGCATACGGTGTCCTAACTTAGTGTTGTGAAAACTGTAACAAGCTCAACACATTTAGGGGCCCGAAATGTAAAATTTTATGCAAAAAATTTACATCCAAGGGTAACATGTATTGATTTTTTTAAATGTGACCTACCTAGTTTTTTTTTTATGTTAGGAGCACTCTGTGGCTCTGGATGGAGCTCCAAAGTCGAGCCCTTGGTCACAAGGCCCTGGGTGTCATCACAAAAGGACAGATTGAGTAACATATTTTTTTAGGAAGAACACCTTATTACGAGTGTTTTCTTTGTGACTGTGGTAATGGTGGCTCTGGTAAAAATAACTAAGGGGAAAAGCCCGTTTTCTTCAAGTGCTGTCTGTGTTGGGAATATGCCTCCTGGATTTCACACGCTCGGGTAACAGGAACAAGGTAATTTATTCGGCTCTGGTGGACCAAGATTTTCAGTAAGAAACGCAAAAATTCACAATCACTCTTCCATAAGTAATATCCTCAGTAGTATTTTCAGTTTGTATAAAAAGACTCTGGATGTTGCCTGAGGCATCTATATATATATATTTTTTTTTTCCTCCAGGTAAGATGAAATATCACAAGTCAAATTGCTTTTCACACACCTAATGCACTGGTCTCTCTCTCAATTCCTCAGAGGGCCGACATAGGGATTTCTGCCCTAACCATCACTCCGGACCGTGAGAACGTGGTAGATTTCACCACGCGGTACATGGACTACTCTGTGGGGGTCCTGCTGCGACGGGCCGAGAAGACAGTGGACATGTTTGCCTGCCTGGCGCCCTTTGACCTGTCCCTGTGGGCCTGCATTGCAGGCACTGTGCTTCTGGTGGGTCTCCTGGTCTACCTCCTGAACTGGCTTAACCCACCGCGGTTACAGATGGGGTCCATGACCTCCACGACGCTCTACAACTCCATGTGGTTTGTGTATGGATCCTTCGTGCAGCAAGGTAAGGAGACGCCCGGCGTTTTCATATGTAAAGGAAATAGATGCCTTAAGCACCATGCATTCAGTAAAGACGAAGATGGCCTGGTCTCTGGCCTCAGGGAGAATCCTGAAGCATGCTTAGAGCCATTGGCTCCTCTCTCCTGGGGGGAAAAAAAAGTCTCAGCAGGGCAGGGTTCCTCCTGTTGCCTTTTAATGTAAGTGCACTTTTAACAAAGGCAAAAGCAAATGTCAGAGGTAGATTCACAAGACACCGAAGGATAGATTTTTCTGCCTAAACTCTGGCTGAGGAAATAGACTTCCCACACCGAGTAGTTACTAGGAGAGGAAGCACCGTGGAATTACTTACGTGTAGAAGGAATATTAGGGCTTCTTCCTTGTTCAGAGACATTGTTTCATGTATTAAAAATATTCAGTAGCAAAAAGAAGATTGGCTACACTGAGGCTCTGATGAAAAAAATTATGTTTTATCTTTCACTTTAATATGTCATCTATACTAAGGATTTAATGTATGATTTCATTCTAAAGAATGTCTTGCTTTGCTACTCAAAACCCAACCTGCCCCTTTCTTTAAACTTGTCTGGTTAATTCTTTGCACTAGCTTTAGATGGTTTCTTTGAGACCGCTGCCATCAGCAGTGAGATAGGAAGGAGTTGAAAGTCTCTCACCAACTCAGCACATGTAAGAAATAGGAAGGATACGAACATCAAAAGACAAGTGCGACTTGGGCCTTAATTTCCAGCTCTCCGTGCCATCTTACTTTGTTTCCCCACTTGCTGTTGGGCCTTTGCATAAACTTCATTCTTTGGAGTCTCATTTAACTAATCAAAGGTGTGTCAGGACTCTTAATTTCCGTTCCTGTTTTAATCTGTCCCTTAAACCTTTAGAAGCATTCTTTTATTCCCTTTCTTTTTTTTATTAAGAAAACTAAGATTAAATAAAAAGGGGTTCGGGACTAATTGCTGTGTGAACAGAGAAGGACTTCATGGCATAAAGAGCTCATTGGAGCAGAATAAAGAAAGGAGGCATGAGCTTAAATAAACACGGAGTTGTGTAGGAGCTGGTGGTCAAGGACCGAAAGGAGACAGAGTTTTCCTGTGTGTGGATTAGGAAGTTAATGCACAGTGGATGCTGGTCTCTTACTGAAATGAAGGAAGTAGAAAGAGAGGCTGCAATGCAGAAGACGGTCTGGTCTTGTGGGTGCCCACTGAGTTTGAGGCGTCTATGGAAAACAACCCAGAGGGCATTTTCAACATTTGCTTCATGGTCTGATGTCATTTGTCAGGAGTCCAGAAGAGATATCTGGGCAAAATTACATGTAGGAGACGTGGGCATGTCAGAAATGATTGGAGCCACGGAAGTGAGCTAGAGCGTTGGGGTAGTTGTTGTTATTGAAGACAAGAAAAGGCCAAGACCAAGCTGAAGGGAAAGGCCTGGGCCGAGGCGGCCCGGGGTGGGGGGGCGGGGGGGGGTGCTGAAGGACTCACTGAGAGACAGTCACTTTCCCATTGCTGAGTCACAGTCCCGACACCCACATCTGAGGGAGGAAAGGCCTATTGGAACGCACAGCTTCACAAAGTCTTGGTCCACTTATGAGTGGCTGGCAGTGGGGAAGCAATGGTCATGGGGTAGCGGAGAAAAACATGGAATGGTGGGTAGGAAAAGGAGGTGGGGTGGAGCTGGCACATCCCCTTCCAGGTCGTGTCCCAGTGTTGTACCACCCTTCCAGGCCACGCCTCAGTATTCCGCCCCTTCCAACAAGCCCCCACCTCTTAACTGCACACGATTCCAGAGGTATTCCACAGTAACCAAATACACGAGGCTTTGGGGGTGGGCCTTCCATATCCAAACCATAGCATTCCACCCCGGCCCCCAAAAGACTCATGTTGACCTCCTTATGCAGTACGCATTTAGTCTTTCTCTAAGAGTTGATGAAGACTTAATAGCTGTAGCACTGATAAAAAGTCCAAGTCCAGGGTTGAAGGAAAGGCTCGGCGGTCAAAGCACTTGCTGAGCAAGCGCTACATCAGGTGCTAAGCACCAAAGTTCCCCAGCTCCACATAAGCCAGGCGTGGTGGTGCACGCCCGTCATCCCAGCACTCAGGGCTGGGGCAGGAGAATTGCCGTGAGTCCAAGGCCAGCCTGGGCTCCATGGTGAGTTCAGGACCAGCCTGGGCTACAGACCAAAACCCTGTCTCATAAAATAAAATAAGTCCAATGTCTCCTCTGAGATTCAAGGAAAACTCTTAGTTGCAAGCTCTTATGCAAGTCACAGAACAGTTAAGTATTTCCAGCATGCAATGGTACGGAGTAAATATTCCCATTCTGAAAAGGAGAAACAGGAGGATAGAAAATAATTGGACCAAAACAAGCCCTAAACCCGGTAGGGCAAGGATTAAATGCTGTAGTTCTATGTCCAGCACTTGGGATAAACTGTGGGCAGATATGAGCTCCAAAGGGCTTGGGTGGCCCTGCCCCTGTTGCACTGCCTCTGGCTGCACCCTCCGTGGCTTCTCTTTGGGGCTGCCTCTGCTCACAGGCTATGTCTTTCTTCAGCAGCTAATCCATGTCTCTGACGTCTCCAAACTTCTGGAGTCTCCCCTGTACTATCAGCTACCCCTTCACTTCACGCACTGCCCTCCCAGGGCTTCCGTGGCTGGCTACCAAGGCCTTCTCCTGAATTCTGGGTGGACGTCCCCGTGACCCCACAACTCTTGCATTCTGAGTGCCTGTAAGGCCAGCAGCATGCGGATGATGCCAAGATCTGCCACTGGCTTGAGCAGTAGTCTGACCCCCTAGAAGCGTGATGTCTGCAGCACCCTCTGACTTTTGAGATGGCTGGACTATTTGAGGATTCCTCTTCCGGAGTTGCCCTGCAAGATGCCCTGGGTGTCTTTTTCCAAAGCAAACTCTGTTGCCTTTCCACCCTCTAATCGATAAGGGCTAAGGTCTTTGCTGGTTCCTGAGACACTCTCATGGCATCTTTTTATAGCTCTGATTCCAAATACATGGCTGCCATAAATGCTGACCTTTTAACAGCCAAGTGCCCTTCTGCACCACCTTTTAGTCCATTTTAGTCTGGCAAAACTGTGAACATTTCACATCTTTTTTCTCTCCAGTTTTCTCCTGCTTTTCACCATAGAATTGTTTAAAAGCTTTAAGCAGTACCCATGTGACAGCCTGAACAGTGGGCTGTCTTGAAATTTTCAGCACAAGGTTAAGTAGCCCATCGTCCTTAATCTCAGATTCAGACAAGGACCTAGGACCAAGCAAAATGACAACGCAGTTTTGTTCCCAAAGAATAAACGTGGATGGTTTCCAGACCACTTTCCCATAAGCCCTCTTTCCCATCTGAAACTTCTTGAGCCCAGCCCTTTCCATCCACACTTGTATCAGCATGGGAGACTCTGGGTTACCTAGAACTATAGAAAAACAGAAGAATGGATAATGAGAATGGGTGAGTGAATTTGAAATCCGTAGTCACAAACTAGGATGCCATGGTCCGATTTTTTTAATGACACAGGGAAACAGAGTTACAGGTGTGTATTGTGTGTGTTGACATTCCTGAAATGAAGAATTTGGCAAAGGCTTCAGAGCTGAACCAAAAATTTCCTGTGACTAGTGGTTGCTTATGCTACAGAGGAAGAAGGCAGGCTACGTGTAGTGGGATCAAAGCATGTGGTCAGAGTTCATGTTAAAAATTGATTGCAGCAGGAGACGCAATGCCAGGAGTCCTCCCTAAAGTCACTACTTTCTCCTCAAAGACACTGACCCATGATTCTTGCCACTTTCTGAAGCAGTTCTGGAGGGCTCTTTTGTGCATGTGTCTACAAGATGTTATCAGAAATACTGTGGGTGCTGCTGTCGCTTGTCACCCAGTGGAAAGGCAGACTCATGAAACACGGCAGTGTGTCCGCATCCACCTCATTTGCCAGCTCTGGCACTGCGTGGGTTCTCGCCTTTCCCCCATATCGAGATGACCATGAATGAGAACAGTTTTGAACGGACTCGGGGCACTGAGGCAGCTGCCACAGCACAGCTGAAGACCTCACGGAGAGCGACTTCCAGAACTGCTTCAGAAAGCGGCAGGAGCAAGGGCAGAAGGGCGTTCGAGGTGAGAAGCACTCGAGGCAGGAATTAACAGCAGAGTATATTTTTACAATATAAATTTTTAAGTTAAATATTCACTGCAATTTTCAGTCATACCGCATTGTTCGATGAAGTGTAACTCGAATGTTGATGGACATGACGACTGACTGGAGCCAGCAGGTGGCGCGGAGGGTGCGATCCTCCTGTGTGTGTCAGTATTGACCGTGTGCCGATGACTCACACATCTGTATTGTTAATCCTGGAACTTCAGACTTGTAGATGCAAACTCTTCACTGAACATCTTTGTGCGTATCCCAGAGGTAACACAAATGCCATCGTGAATCGACTTTATGTTTTTCACTACTTCAACCTCTCATATGATTGTTTCGCTTGAGGCATCAGCGACCACCAAGACGCACATCAGGCATTTGGAAGACACTTCTGACTTTTTCCCCATTCTCTTCTCTCACGTTCAGCCGTAGTCAAGTCCTGTCAGTGCTGCCTCCTGAGTACTTCTACAAGTGGAAATCGCTTTTCACCTCAAAAGGCCAGGCCTAGCTTGTTACCTAAATTAGATCTTCCTCATTTCTCTTCTCAAGTTTAGGAATTCCATCATAAGTCTTTCTTTTTCCCGTTTTTCCTCTACCAACTAAAAGCCACGTGTACTTTCATGTATACCCAGATCATCCCTCCCTTGGCAATCTCACCGCGTGATTTCCACTCTTCTAACATTTCCTCGGTTCCCCAGCACTCTCCGTTCACAAAGTCTGAGCTCACAGAGTATGAGCTGTACTTTCCCCTTGGGTTACCACCCAGTGCTCTTTCACCTCGGACCACTCCTGCTCCCACTTAATTGTCCAGTTACCCTAAGCCGCTCATCGCCCCAGGCCTGTTTCCTGGCTCCCCACCCCTGTTGCTGCCTTTCCAATTCCTGAGATGCCTTTTTATTACTAGCTTGCTCCATCTCCATTCTCTCTTGCTGCTTTTGACATGCCAATCTCCTACCCATTCTCCAGCTCTGGCTTTGGTCTTGCTTGCTCTTTTCAAGAAATCTTTGTAGGACAAGAAAGTATCCTCTGCTTCTCAGAATGTAGTGGTCGAAGTACTTACCAGTACTTGGTGCAATATCTCTTTTCCCGTGAATTCACCTGAGTTTTTTAAATGCAAGACTCTGACGCATCCTGCTCATCTCTCTGCTTCAGTGTCTGGTGCGTGTTCAGCGTCTGGTATGTGTTCAGTGTCTAGTACGTGCATCCTGACAAACTTATTGAAGGAACCAGTGGGTGCCAAATACTTTTCTAGTCAAACTGCCTGTCAGCATTGTTAAATTGTAATCTAAAACTGAAATTTCACCAAAATCATTCTCTAATAACCTGAAACTCACCAAACCAAAGAAAATAAATTATTTGTAACATCCATACTGAGTATATTTTGTTAAGAACATATCCGGAAAGACTTACAAATAAAATCTCATCTTGCTTGAGGAACTGTATTTGAGGGTGTTGAAAAGCACAGGACTTTCAGAAATGTTCTTCCAGGTGACCAAATGCAAGCACACCCAACAAAGAAGAGAGCATGCCCCCCTGTGGTTAGCATGCTTTCCTACCTCGGTAACTGAAAAGTAGATACCAACCGTTATAAATATGGTAAGCACCTTCCTATCTCAACTGCTCCGTGAAATGATTCGCACAACCTCTGGGCTGATTGTGCATTTATCCAAATTCATAATCTTGGATCATCCTGAATTGGGTATGATTACCCACCTTGTCTTTGAAAAGCTGCTATTCTCCCACTAGCTGACAATGAAAAGGTGAATTCATTAAAAGATACTGAGCGCTTCTTTATGCTCTGATTAAAAATAAATTAAGGAGAGACTCATAAACGCTACGAAGAGGAGAATTGCTGGTGGTGTCCATGCCGAGGCCGCGGAGCTGGGCTCAGTGACGATGACCAATTAAAATTGTGGTCTGTGAAGAAGTACAGCTGCTCGTTCAGAATCACAAGCTTTATTGAGGCACTGTAGCTGATTGAATGGGATAAGAAGACATTTTCGGTGTGATAAGATAGATTTCTGAAAAGGAGTTCAGGGACAGCTAAAAGCAGGAAAACGTTAAGTAGATGTGAGTTGTTTACTAATCCTGATTTTTCGAAAAAGAAACCTGGAACTTCAAAGGTTCCAGAAAAATAGCTCAGGGAGTTCAGCTGTGCAAAAGCAGTATGGCCCTTTGCGAGATAAACCAGGGCATCTCTGCGGCTGGAACTCTAGACCTTGTGCCGCGGACGGGTGCACGCCCGCAGGAGAGGCCAATTTCGTACCAGTGTTGGTGTCATTTTATGTACGTCCTTGCCCTGTACCCACATGGGTCTCCTTAATATTAGCATACCTAAAAAATAAAAAGACCTAGACTTTGCGTTTTGAAGATTTCGCATGCTCAAATCATTTGCTGGGAGTGTTTGTGTCATCGAGGCCTAGGGACACCGCAGTAACAGATGGCCCAAGCACAGGGGAGTGTGATGTATGCGTCATTTACAGTGGACTCTTCGAGTCATCCTTAAGTGCTTTTGAAATGCACATATCTATCTAGCGGCATAGAAGATGCTTTGAAGCAATTGCATGCATGTTCATTTGTCATCATCGGATAGTCGGAGTGCCAGCACTGTCACAGGAACAGTAAGGCCAGAGTGGTGAGAAAAATCACAGTGATGTCCAAACAAAAACGTTTGACAGTAAAAGATGTAGTGCCACAAAGTACTCATCCTACTTTGGACATACTCCATCACTCTTGGTGATATGTCTTCTATTGGAAATTTTTTAATTTGAATATTTAGTGTATATTTGATCGCCTTCTACCTGCCGGTTGCCATGCATGGCCTAGTTGACTGTGATAAACTAGAAAGACGTCGCTCTGGCTGGTGTGCCCTGCGCTGTGTCAGCGGCTCTTGGACAGGTTGGGACCAAAATAAATCAGCATGGGTAAGAGGAGCAGATAAAAATACTGAAAAGAATGAAAAGGAAAGACCAAATATTGACCATTCCTCAGGTGCTGGTGGTAAATAAAAAGAAGGCCTTCCAGGGTGAGAGAAATCCTAAAAACAATTTTCTGCAGGAGGATTAACATGAGAGGCAGCCTACTGGCTTTTAACTCTCAGGGTGATTTTTAGAAAACAATGAAGTTACTCCCCCAGCACGCTGCCCAGCTGGGACACACCACCTTGACCACATTCCCATTTCCTTAGTAATAAGGGACATTCTTGTCAATTAAATCACACAACAGAAGAGATTCGGGAGCAGAGAGCACCCATCTCTGAGGCTTCCCTTACAGGGTGGCTCAGAAAGACCCCGTTATCAGAGCATAGATTGCAGACATGTGAAATGTCCTCAAAGCCCCCGCAGAGCCAAGCTTGGGAGGCGGCACTAAAGCCAACCTGCGTGATGTTATTTGATAGTTCACATCCCATCTGACTGCCAGGCGAAGGCTATTGGCTGCCTCTATTGTTTACTTACTGACGCTAATGAACCCGGGGAAAAATGACAATAATTACCAGTGGCAGTTAACTGGGCTGTGAAAACTAGTTTCCTTATACAGTCTGTCCTTGCAGGTATTAACTCAAAAAGCCTCTCTGTAATTTTTATTTGGGTTGAAATCACATCTCTGCCGTTGTTCATCGTGATTGGCAGTCCTTCACGACGGTGGCGCCCACGCTGCGAGGGCTGCCATCTCCACTTGAGATGGTCCCCCACGCTGAATGAACACATGACCAAGTGCTCGTTTTCTTTGTTCTTACACCAGAATCCTCCTCCACTAAAGAGAAAAAAAAGCAAACTTGGGTTTTCATGCTGGAAGAGTTCAAATTCTGCCAGTCATGAGAAACAAGTCGTTTGGGTAATTGGGAAGTCAGACCGTGGTGCTTGGACGCGGAAACCCGGGTGTACCTTCCCAGCCAGCCCGAGCGATTAGGCCACGAATGTGCGCTTGCAGCATGTGCCTGGGAAACCATTCGCCCTGTGTGGACAGGGGGCCTTTGCCAGAGAAGCACCGTGCTTCGGAGGCTAAACGCTGCCAAGGAATGTGAGACACAGATCAGGTTGTTGCGTATAAAAAGAAAATAGCAACTGAGAGAATCAGTATTTATTTAATTCCTTCATACTACTTATGAGTGCACGCCATCGCCGAGAATCCTGGTTTGCTATTCAATAAAACAAAGGAGTAGTTTCCTGAGATACTCAGCAAGTTGACAGGTGATTGTAAGGAAATACGTTTTTAAACTCTAAGTGTGAGGAAAGAGAATGTGGATGCTACGGGTCCTTTAAAATACTTTTGCCTGACACCTGAGATGCACTTAGCAGTTACAAATCAGCAAATCCCAATTCCCCTGAGCTGAAGCAGAGAGCACAGGTTCGGGCGTCGCCAGAGCTCAGTGTATTCTAAAGGTGATTCTGGATTGATCTGAGGTAGTTGTGGGGCTCCAGGGACTTCAGGTAGGGGCAGGGAACATCAGTATAGAGTATAAATTTGGAAGCTCGCTTTCTTTTCGCCGTGACCAACCCTGCACTCATTCTCTCTCTTCATCTGTGAATATGTAATTAGAATTTTCATCATGACAACGATATCTCTAAAAATATGGGGAGCTCAATGCAGCCTTCAAAAACAAAATCAACATGTTTTGAAAATTAAGATTTAGCATTTAAACTAGCTCTGAAATATATTCTTTTCAGCCAGCTAACATGTACCTAAGTCTATATTTGGAAATCCCATCTCTACCACACAAAACTAATGGGTGTATTAATACCCTTTAGACATTTTGCTAAAAATGCCTGTATGTGGCACAACCTTATCTTTCATTTGTCAAAAGTTTTAAGGCATGAAAATTCCACTATGTAACAGAAAGTAAAATTTCACAGTATGTATCTCTCATTGTGTTTATGTATCAATGTCTCTTATTTGTAAACAACATTTTTATGAGTGTGTGTGTGTGTGTGTGTGTGAAATTTTAACAAAAGACCAAAACATAATTCTCCTTCTACACTGTAGACACATAAAATTAATCTCTGATTTATGGCCATGACCAAAATTTATAGAGTGTCTTTATATTTACAACAGTGTCTCTTGGACTCCAAATTAATGATCCTCTGGGGACTGCTACACAGTTTGTTCTGTCTGCTTCAGTTGTTTTCTAGCAGTAGATGTTTATATCCATTGTTTAAGCTCAATGTTAGCATATCTTAAAAGAATTTCTTCTGTCTTTATTATTTTAAATTCTTCATTCTCTGGAAAACACCTGTCTGTTTATTAAGTAAGAATTATTTAGCTGTGTACTGATAGTGTCTGTCTTTATGGAACATAGAATGTACAAGTGACATCATCGAGGAAACATGGGGAACCATTGTAGAGTCATGATCACCATGCTCACAGCATCTCAAGACAAGATGCACATCAAGCTTATGAGCATGCTGCTGCTGTCCAGCACACTGCAGTTGGCTCAAGTGCATACCAAAGGCATGACTGAGGAGAGGCACACAGAATTTGCACTGAAATTTGACCAGTCGATGATGTAAAAAACAAATAATTCAGTTGATATTTCCTCCAGATGAATTAAATGTAGTGTTAGATTATCTTAAAATTTTCTTTTAGCTATGAAGTTGTATAAGCCAATGATATAAATATCCACTTAGACTGTAAACTGTCTTTGTTATTGCTGAGAGGTGACTCACGTTCTAACCCTGTTTATGTTGCTCACTTAGCGGCATGACACTGAACGTGTTTCCCAACCTCTAGTAAATGTTCTCAGCCTCGTGTCTTCAAATAACGATCGCATATCTCACTGAGTGTTTGAAAAAAATTCAGAGTTCATGGATATAAAAACAGAGCTATATTCATGATACAAAGGTGAATATTCAATATCATAATTTTTTTCTTTTCGTTTTTGGGGGCTAAGCAAGAGATGAAGCCAAGCATTGTTTAATAATTTCTATAATTATCACTACGTCCCAGAAAATAAATAATTTAAAGAAGCAAATTGTAATTAAGCACAAGGGTATACATTAGGAAACTGGCCTTACTCGTGAAAATGCTTGTAATAAGGTGATACACTAACAAACTCAAAATACCTTCATGTCGTTCAACTAAACATGAAAACCAATAGAAACATGTTTCCCTGTCTACGAATCTCATTAGTACATGTGTGCCAGGCAGCATTCTGCCGCTGTAATGAAATACCTAAGGCAGGCTCACTTTGCAGGGAAAAAGGCTTTGTGTATCCCTCAGTTTTGGATGCCCAAGGGCACGGTGCTGGCATGAGCTCGGGACCTAGGAGCTCCCTCTTGGTTGCGACACGTTATGGCCGAGGGCCAGGCAGTCAGAGGTGGCAGAAAGCAATCACATCACTAGAGTGGAAGCAAGGGAGCGGAGAGGAGATGCCAGCCTTATTCAGGCTTTCAAAACACCTTCCTCTGGAGACTAGCGAGGAGCTGCCCATGAGGGACCTGAATCCCTTTCACAGACACACTTGCAGGGGACCTAAGGACTCCCCTCTAGGCCCTGTCTCCTAAAGGTCCACCCACCTCAGCACCGGCACCCTAGAAACCAAATCAACACACATATTTTGGAGACACTCCAGCCACATGCAAACCCTAGTAACATGGGTCCGTGACAGCCCGTAGCACAGGACAGCCTGAGACAAGGCCAGTCAGCCCGCTCCACGTGAGCAGAACCACTCTCTGTCTCTTTGCGCCGCTCGTTCATACGTTAGGCACTTTTGATTTAGTGTTGGGGACTAGTATCTTACAGAAGCGTGTGGCTGCATTTTGTTTTGGGAATTCTACTTGAGATCTGTGCCTAACATAACACCACGTGATGATGTCTGACATCATTCAAAGGCTGATTTCCCTGTGTAACGCTCACAAACCTCCCTGACGCCAGCCTAGAGCCACGCGGGCCTTCAGTAGAGCAGAGAGGCAGGAAGCTGAGAGCAGCAGCACACGGCTGTGGTCCCAGCACTCTTCGAGGCTGAGGCAGAAAGGTCAGAAGCTTGGGTCCTGCCTAGCCACCTTAGCGATTTAAAGAGGTGCTGTCTCACAATAAAACCTAGCAAATGAGCTGGAGATACAGCTCACTGCAAAGGTCCCTGGAGTCAGCTCTTAGCACTGAAAAACAAAAATGAAAAGATAGTATTTTTTTAGGCCTTAAACTCAGTACCAATATTTAAGACTAAAATGTGTTAGGATTTTAAAACAAGTTAGTAACTACTTGGTGGTTTAGTATATTAATAAAACTGAAGAAGTCTTGTTAGTAATATGTAAATATAGCCTACAGTAAATACTATCCTAAAATTTTACTTCATTGAAAGAAAGACTTTAAGCTTGAGAAAATTGCTAAATTGGGATTTTACTGTTACTCAAGTATAAACACATAATAGAAGTAACTGTGAAATATAGTATAAGACTTAGGAAATGTATAGCTTGTAATGATTTGCAATGTTTGCTATTATTAGAACCAAGAATTACCATACCAGCTATGAAAACAATTTCCAAAACGCTAGTAAAACGTATGACTTCAATCTGAGAAAAAGCAACACATGTAAGAGTATCCTGAGTTCAGTTTGAAACCAAGAATGTACCATGCCCTATGCCGTATTCTACAGGTTGATTCTGCATTAAAACCACATTTGAGATATAATTCTATCAACCTGAAAATAAACTGAAAATACTTCTGGATGTTTTTCTAAAAAACTGTGGGATAATTTCTGGTGACAGCAATCACCAAATTCCTAAGTCAGCCATCATGTGTTGCCTAGAGTCATTTTTGAGCAGTCTGTGTCTTAAATAGAGGTGACCCTGATTTAGATGATTTGCAGCTTTGGAAATAAGGTGACTTCACATAATGAAGATATCTATGAAACCACGGAGAATTGGTAGACTCTTGTTGCATCTTGGACCTTTCCTAATGGCCTTCGGGTGGCCCCTTTCTTTATCAATACAGAAGTAGTTTTGCTCTGCCAACGGGAACTGTCCATAAGCACCACATTTCTGGGCTGTCGTTGGACTGTTCCCAGGGTTAAGGCCACTTAGCGCTCAGCCCTCTGCCACCCCAGGACTCCGGAAATGCCCAGCTGCAGCATGGCACTGCTTAATCACTCCATCTTGTTCATCTTTCTCTTGACATATATCTAGCAGCAGGAGCCATTATCCTGTGACAATGTTAAGTTCTATTGACATTTCCTCTTAATTAACTACTCCATTGCCTAGAATTTTTGCATTGGGAGTAAACTTCCTTTGTTTAGTGCCTTAGCAGATTTTGGAATAAATGAAATGTGTTTGTTACTTCTCCAGAAGACTGGTTGGTTCTGCTGAGAAAACAACACCCGACTTATATTTATAGAATCATATTGAACGTTTTTATATACCCATTAAACATTTTAATATCTGAGAGGCCAAAAATGCATCCGCATTCCTCACTGATCTTTCTGTCAGTTGAGTAAAATGCATGCATAATTTTATAAGTAAGGGAAAATTTTCAGAGTAAGCATGTTTTATATATCTTAGAATTAAATGATTTGGGTCTAAACTAAAGACCACTCTTCTTCGGCCTTTACTAATCACCTGTCCTGTGCCAGGCACCATCGCACCTCGGGTGACCTCGTGAGGAAAACAATGATTGCTCCCTTCCTGGGGCTCGTAGTCAGGTAACAGAGGACCCGTAAGGAGCAGTAGTCCCACTGTGTGAATAGCTAAGGACTGTGGCGCTCACGTGCCTTGGAAAACAGCATTGAGGGAGGAGACGCGAAAGGATGGGGGCGGTTCCAGTTCTCTGTTTGTGGAAATAAGCCTCTTTGGAGGTTTGGTCATGAGCAAAGTCCTGAAAGATGGAAGGAACACAGTCAAGGTGTCAGGAGAACGAGGTGGGTGGGAGCGCGCGAGGACACGGGACCTGCTCCTGGCCCAGGACCGGACGCAGCCCCAGGGTCACGCCTCTCTGACTCATGCAGACACCCCCAGGGACTTGCCCTCCTGATGTGCTGGGTGTTTCCTCATCTATCAAGTTGACTTTTGTGGATCAATGGTCACCTTGTCAGCATCCCCGCACCCTCCCCCCAGGGTCGCTGTCTTCACAGGTTTGTGGCAGAAACGATTTAGTGAGGCAGCTGCCCACCGAGGCGGGGCAGTAGTGGCGTCCCAGAGATGGGGATTCTGACTCAGAGCCGTCCAGACTCACACAGGGGTCCCTTCTTAAGAGGGCCACCGCATCTCACGGGCTTACTGCAAGGCAAAGTAAATCCCTTTCTCAAAGCCAGACTGCAGATTTCAGGTGAGCTCGCAGCCTCTCACCTGCGCTGGTGAAGAGGGGGCAGCCTCCCCTGGCTGTGAAGTCAGGGTTGCCAGCCACGGGGATGTTTTTTCCCATTCTGCTGTCAGCGATCTCTGAGGCTTACAAGTTGTCCATATTTCTACTGTTAATGTGTTCTCCCAGACCCCTCGGCTCAGTCTGCAGTGGCGCATTGACCGCGTTGGTGCTTTGTGAGGGACGTGCGAGTGCTGAGTACTGGACCCACCCAGGCTTTATGTGTGGGACAGCCCAGAGGGCACCACTGCCTACCAGAAAATCCTCCTGGTGCTCCTGATGGAGACAAGCAGACAGAAGCACCTGAGTACTGACATCTCAGCTTATGGCTGTCAGGCTTCTGGTTTCTTTCTGGGAACACCGAATGCTTTTTAAGAAGAATTAACATAGCTGTTTACTTGAGATAGTATGTATGTAATTGAATCATTTTATATCAAAGCAATCTACTAAGAATGCCTTTGAGAGTAGGATGAAGTGAGGTTTGCCTTCATAAATCACAAGAAATAAACTACTGTGTAGAGAATTCTTGAAGAAATTACACTGAAGCTCTTCCCCATTAATTTTATTTGAAATGTATATAAACTCACCCTTTATCCAGAAAGATCTTAATATCTGCTAACATGCATAATAGTACTGGGCTCTTTTACTTTTCTCATGGGGAAAAAATCAATAGCCATCTACACTCAATTATCCTTGCCAAAGCCGCTTCTTTCCATTTAAGAATTGCTTGATTTTTAAATCCATAGTCATTTGGTCACAGAAGGCCATCTGGAGTGTAAGATTAAGTAGGCGCTAGCTGTGGCTGCTGCTGAAATCTGTGAGCTTGGCACTGTCCCCCCGCAAGCCCTGATTCAGAGTGATGCACAGTCCACCTCGTCACGGTGTGTGTGATCTCTAGGCCAAGGAAAACTCAAGGTCAAACCCTCTGTTAACACAGAAGGTAGGGCCCGGTGTTGTTGCAGATACTGGTACAGATCAGTGACACCTCTGAAAAACTAAATATCTTAAAGATAACTTTAGTATTTAATCTTCCCAATAACAGACAGAGGTGTAGGTTAAGAAAGTGAAAATTAAAATGCTCACCTCGATGTTCATTGACCTCCAATTTTTTTTCTTCTGAGCTACTGTTGACCTATGTGACTTCCTACAAACTCTGACCTAAATTAGGTTAAGCCAGTGGGAAATTATATTTGATCACCTGAATAATTCATTAAAAAGGATAAGCATTAAAGCCCTGCCTTAGTAGCTCAAATGCTTTTTGTAATAGCGTGAGAAATTGAAGCTGGCTGCGTGCAGGGCCCGTGATGGATGCTTCTAAGTTGGTCTGAGTAACTTCCGTGCCGCTAAATTGTATGTGATACACATCTAACTGAGGAACCAGAGGATAGCCGTTGGGCAAAAGGAGCCATTCCAGGCTCTACAAGACCATCGAGCTTGCATTCAGACCCAGGGAAGCTTAGAAAATGAACAGTAATTGCAGAGGTCAAACCTATAAGCTGAAGTGCTGACTTGTCTTGTCTCAAGGCTTGGTGGTGGTGCATCTTAACCCTCTATTCTATAGCAAGCCTTCATATGGCTGTACTAACTAGAGTCATTGCAGCAGTTTATATCTAAAGGGGACAAGTTCTGGACAGTTCTGTGCGCCAAGCAGATATCCTGATGTGTTATGAGTGGACCACGTATATATTACATGCATGCACACGCACGCACGTGTGTGTGTGAATGTGCATGTGTGTATTTCTCTTTTAAGGGAGCACCTACTCCTGGTTTATCTTTGCAGCTTAATATACATAATAACGCTAATTGACAAAAATTTTATCATATCAGTGGCAGGGATGTCCCCCAAAAGTCTCATGTATTTGGATGTTATGGATTATCTGTGGAACCCTGCGCTGTTAGGAGATGAGGTTCTGGTCTGGAGGGGCGGATTGTGGGTGTATGGTGGATTATGGACATGTGGCAGATTATAGATTGCAGGCATGGGGTGGATTAGAGTCTTAAACCTGGAAAGGACAGAATACTGAGGCTGAACATGGGGAGATGACCTGGAAGGGTGTGTTCTACCTTCTCCCTGCCTTCGGGGACTTGGCATCCTTTTTGCAATGTTGCGAGGAGCCATCTGTGCCTCTCTTTCACCTCCACCCTGCGCTCCCACTGTTCGTGGCCACCCATGAACGGGCTGTGACTCCCGAAAACCGTGAGCTAAAATAAAATTTTCCTCCCCTAAATTGGGCATGTTGGGTATTTTGTCACAGCAGTGAAAAAGAAACTAAGACAGTCAGATAGATTGATTCATAACCAACTTCCCAGAACAAGTCTGGGGGAAAAACTCATGTGTGTGTGTATTTGTGTGCGTGTGTGCGCATTACTGAGTTACTGATGATCAAATCCACAAATACTCAGCTTCTGAACTGTTGCCCAGTCCTTTTTAATGTTTTTTTTTTAAGACAAGGTCTCATTAAGTTGCCAAGGCAGGACTTGAAGCTGCAGTCCTCCTGCCTCAACCTCCCAAAGTGCTGATATCACAAGCCTGAGTCATAATACCCAACAGAAAGATTTATTAGCTTTATTTTCCTGTCACTTATCATGGCAATCCTGTGTCACTGCAATACCCTTTGCCTTCTATTTTTTTGACATGTCACATCTTCCAAGATCACTAATTAATTATTTAATTACACTGGTCATATTTAAATTCATGGCTTCTTACGATTATCTAAGTATCTTCCTCTGACTAAAATATTTTCAAGTCAGAGTAATATTCTTGTGGATAAATTCTTTGTTTTAATTTTACTTGCTTAAATCCATCCTAATTTTTGAGTCTAGTAACCAGTGATCTATAGTTATTTATTCTTGAGCCAGGCTCAGTGTCACAGGCCTGTTATTCCGGCATTCTCAGAGGCTGAGACAGGTGGATTGCAGGCTCAAGTCCCGCCTGGGCAACATAGTGATTTAGTGAGACTTTGTCAAGATCAAAAATAAAAACCCAACTGGGGATGTAGCTCAGGGTGAAAGAACTGGTTAAATCTGCAATACAGAAATAAAAACAAGCAAACAAATGAAAGTAATGATTTTTACGGTTGAGGAGGACAGAAAAAGAAAAGAGGCAGCAAAAATAACTCAGCCATTGGTGGCTGCAGGGAAGGGTGTCGCGGTTCCCTGGGGCCCTGACGCGTGTCTCTCCTGCCATGTTCTGACTCACCTACACTAGCCTAGGCCCCTGTAATATGTTCCTCCTCTCCTCATTGTGTCGTTGGCTTGGGAAACCCATCCTTCCTCCCCTAATCACATCATGAAGCTTTCAGATTAAATAAGAAAATGCTTACGAATCACGCGACCCCTGCCTCCGATCATAGTAAATACGCAATCCACATAGGCTTGTGTGTAGCTCGTTTTCTGATCTTTGCACGGTGACCTCTTACTGCCTTTTTCTGGCTTGCGCTTAATCAATATTTTATCCCTCTTTGCTTTACAACGCCCCTCTGATCTCCCTTTGGCTTCTCCAGCGTCTTCCTTGTTCCAGTCATGCTTTTGATTGACTGTGCAGCATTACAAACCTGTTGCTCGAGTTTTCTACTCTTCGTCAACTCCCTTTTTATATGTTAGACTCATGACCCCACAGGCTCTAAACTGAAAATGCCAGAAGATTCCAGATGCTACACACAAATAACGTGCTTAACGAGAAGAGAGACAAAAGCGAGAGAGAGAAGATACCCTTTAAGTACTGCTGTATAGGAAACTCCAACATACCCTCACAAATGCACATACCCCGAGAGAGCTTTGCGTCTGACCCTTACTCACTTGCTTACGCGGTCAGCAGGGTTGTGGAAGTCGCTATTTATGGCATGAGTTACTTTATGTCCCTCAATTACAGACCTGTCTGTACTACTTACTGAAATTTATCTGCACATATAGAACCCATATAGTGAATAAGGTGCCTAGTATTTTATCTCAATAAATTTCCTATAGCACCAGCACGCCAAAAATCTCATTCCCTTAGACATTTTCCAAACTATTATTCAAAATAATGCATCGAAAAAAAATCAGAGTGAAATCCATTATTCTTTTCTGCTTTTTAAAATATCCTTCCAAAAGTCCAGGGAGGAAAGGAAATCATGGAAGGAGAGAGACTTCATGATGGAGAAGGCTGACACTGTTTTCGGAAGACTAGATTCCCACACTTCTAAATGATTCCTTTCTTCTCTACCAAATTAAAAACGAAAGCGTGCCCAATAAATGAGTTCTAATTCAAAACTAATCTTCAGCAGTAGTTAGCAGTTTACTTGATTTGAATGGCATTTGAGGGCTTTACAAATGTATTTTAGGCTTCCTCCTGGCCTTTTCATCATTAGAACTGATTGAATATGTATTGGAATTCTCTGATTTCGTGGACGCAGTGACACGGTACACGCAAGGCCTGGTTTGAGAAGCTTCCCTGGGAGGTCTGTCTGGCCGTGACTCCTGTTGACAACTGCTGTTTACTCTTCGAACTTCCCTGCTTCTGGATTTGGCAGAATGGGTGCAGTTTCCCTCCCAGCCATTGATTGATTGAATCTCTGAAAAATGGAGTTACTAATGGCACTGGAATTTATATAGTGGTTTTATGGAGTGGCTTTGGCGTCACTGTAATTATTTTAAAACATTAAAAGCTCATAGATCATTGCGGAGTGGCAGGTTCCGACTCAACTGCTGTGGGGCTTCGTGCTGTTTGACAAACGACCTGGCCTGAGGACGGCACTTCCTCTCTCTGCACCTTTCCCAGCCCCCTTCACCGTCAGGCCTGCAGTGATGTCTGCAGGTGACACCGGAAGTGGGAGGAGAAGGAGGAGCCGGCGTGGCGTCCGTGTGTGTTCAGGGAGGCACATCGCACGCACTCCCTGTGCAGGCCGGGCTTCGGCGGCCCCTGGCTTGTGTTTTCTTCCTTTTTGATAAGCAAGTAGGCAGTTGATGTATACATAAACATACTCATTAATTTTGTAATAGATTTTTATTGGCCTTCTGTAATAAAAATGTCTCTGTTAACATTTGTAAGCAAGACTTCAGATACCTAATCGTAAATAAGTAAAAACAGGTGACATCAGACATGGTAGAGATGGGAGAAGAGTGACGAATGCATTGACTTTGAAGAGTGCAGCGGCACCCAAACCCCCGCACACCTCCTGAGGGTTGGGGCTGGAAACCTTTGCACCGTTTTCAGCAGAATCCCTAGAAATCTCAAGTATTTGCTTTTTGCAGTGTTAGACGGGAAAATTCTGTCTTCTCTACGCTTAAACCTTCTGCCAAATTTGTCTCCTTGGCCCTTCGTGAGCCGAGGTGTTTTCCAGCACAACCAGGTAGATCAGGCTCTTGGGTCTCTCTTCCTTTAGCTGTAATCGAGGCCCCCGGAGCAGATAGAAGGCCGGGCGCACGGGCTGAGGGTGTCTCCAGGGCCTCCCGTGAGGGCCGGTGGCGGTGTCGGATGCTCGCTGACTGGATGCCCGGGGCAGGTGCTGCCCGGGAGCGCCGAGGGGAGGAAGGCGGGCCCTCTGCCCGTGGAAGTTAGCGCTGTCCCGGGCGGGCTATCTGAAGACTCTGGGGACGGTCTTGCTTTCGTCCCTGGCGTCTGGAAGGAGAGTTCTGGTACAACCTAGATAGGGGACAGAGAGAGGTCCCCACACCCACCTCTGTGTGCCGTGGAAACAGCACGGAACCGCGGAGGCGGCGAGCGGCCCGTGGCATTGCCGCGCTCGCCCGGCGGCCGGTGCCCTCCCTCCACGCGCCGCGCGCTGCGGACGCTTCCAGGTTCGCGCCTGCAACGCCTCCCTCAGAGCCGGAGGGGCTTCTCGTCTCAGAATCCCTGCAGAATCCCCAGAAGAGCAGATCTCCCCTGCGAGACGCAGGACTCCTGGTCCCTGAGAAGGGCGCGCGGCTCGTCCCCACCCCCTGTTCCCTGGGACACGTTCCTCCCGCCTGCCCGGCCGCCGTGCTCCTGCTCCTGGCCATCTCCTCGTCATAGTCCATGTGGTGCCTCCCCTCTGTCTGCGTCTAGTTTGCGTGTTACGGTCATTTCCAGTTGTATCCACTTTCTGGCCAAGGACGAGAGTGTGTGCTTCTTTAGAGCTGAGTTATATGCCATTGGTGTGCGTATCATTTTTCCTTATATTTATAAAGATGCTACAGTGAGACGCAGTACTTTTTATTTGCACACACACACACACACACTCACACACACACACACCCTTGTGAGGAGGGGCTAAAGAGAGAAATGAGATGATCGAGATTTTTTTTTAAAGAGTAAATGACCCACATTGATCTCGGGAAACATTCCACCATGTACTAACACCATGGAAGCCATCTTCATGTTCAGCATGAAGCACCACAAAGGTGTTTGTATTAGTTTGGGCTAGTTCAAAGACAGAATTTACAGATTTTATCACAGAAAGGTCTATTAGGAAGGCTGACACATCCAAGGATAGAGGTGGTCCAAGATGGCTGCTCAGCCATGAAGCGGATCTCCCATCCAGGACTGCAGAACAGCCGGAGAGGCGAGAGTCTGCTGTAGATCTCGGGTGAAGACCGAAGTCTGAAGATCAGTGACCGAAGGGCAGCAACAGACAGACAGGCTCAAGTCGACACTGGAGCGAATCCGTGCTGACGATCTGCGGCGTGTAACAAGTCGGCGTCCATAGACCATTGTGAAGGCGAGAGCTTCCCCAGAGGAAGAAGCTGTGACCATCTTCCCTCTTCCTCCCTTTTACACCACTGGAGTTCCAGTTGGCCCTCCCACATCCGGTGGGAGCTCTTCTCTCATTGGCCAGCCCACACATGACTCACACTCTAATCCAGACCAGTTCTTGATCCCCAGTCTAGGGTGGTTGGCAAATCCTAATCCTAATGGAGATGTGGGTCCTGATTCCCTTAAATTGGCATAATCCCTTCAGTGGAGACAGTGTGTATGCTTAGTTTTAATCACAGTGAGCAGGACCCTGGCTGAGTACCTTGACCCTAGGGTGCCCACAGGCTATCAGAGGTTTAACGGGATTCCAGTCTGCAGCCTCGCACAGCGTTCACTTGGCAACCCAAAAAGTAAAATTATAATCGTGATTACGGTGCATGGTGTCAAAAACAACAAATGGATTGGGCAGAAAAAGGTGACATGCGTGTATGTAGAATTCTTTACACAAAAAATATGAATTGATGGGATTTTTATATTTTCATTTCTGTTGGAGGACCAGCACACACTGTGCTGGAGAGAGGGCCCTGTGTGAAGTGTTGCCAATTTCTTTTTCTCTCTCTTTTAAAAAATTATTACGTTTATTTTTATGTACATGAGCTAGAGATTTAATAACACCTTGGAAACATAAGGCTTGGGGGGTCGGTGGCCACCTGTTCTCTTCCCTCCCTCGTACCTTTGCCCACGCCTTCCCCTTCCCACTTTCAGAGTTTCCCCACTCGGCTAGCAAGGCCGTCACCCCTCCTCCTACCCCGTTGATGGTGTCCATCTTATGAAATTCACAAAAAGTAAGAGCCTGAGAAGGCCCCAACATGATTTCTGTAGATGTTAATACTTTTAGACTGATGGATGAAGAGTGTAGAACAGCTCCCTTCACTGCCGTGGCGGAAGTTTCCTTATTGTGTTTATCTGCACGTAAGTCTGAGCTAGACAGAATGCAGATTGTCTGGTACACACAAGAGGAGTGGTTTGGGAGACAGAAGAAATTGTTTTGGTCCCGGATCTGCTGTCTTCCTAATGGAGACCATGGAAAAGTCACCCGTGGTAGTCCTCCTTATCCTTAGGAGATTGTTCTCAGACCCCAGCAGATGTTTCAAACTGTAGTTCATGCCAAATCTGATTCACAGTGCTTTTACCTATAAGTACATATCAATGATGTATAGATTTCTTTATAAATTAGTCACAGTAGAAGCTTTACAAAAACTAATAATAACGTAGAATAACTAAATAATACGATGTAGTGAGAGTTGCGAACATGGTATTTCTCTCTCATTCCAACTACATTATTCCACTGCCCTACTCTTCCTCCTGTGATGTAAAATGATGAAACCCTGCATGAGAAGATGTAGTGTGGTGGGAGGAACAGGCAGGCACTAGGATGTATCGCGAGCGCTCTGTGGACTTTCTGATGACGTCAGCGGGGGTTGTGTGCGTTGAGTGATCCTGGACCACTCGGCCATGGTGGGGTTGATGGCTGGTCATCAGAAGCGCACTAACCAGGTGTGACCAACCTGTGGCCCACCATCTTCTTCCGTGTTTTATTGAGTGAAGAGGAGCTTCTTTGGCCATATTTCAACCTATAATACAGTTAATATACATACATGAGTATTAAAACTTCCTTTTTAGTTTATTTTTGTTATTTATTTTTAAAATCAAGGACAAAAAATAAAACAGTGAGCCACAGGTTGGAAAGCCAAAGGTTGATGGTTGGGATTCTTCATGGCTGAAAACTGTTAAAAGAACATCATAATCAGAAGTTATTGTCTTTTTTAACTCAAAATTTGCATGCCAAGGTCCTAAAACTTCAGTCATCTTTTGGGGCCATTGTCAAGTAAATTAAGTGTTATTTGAAGGCATGCGCACACACACACACACACACACACACACACACACACACACTTTACTAGTTAATGTAAAAGATTTATTTATATGAACCAATATAGTTCATGTGTCACCAGCTGCTTGCAACTCAGTAGATGTAATTTTTCCGTATTATGATCAGATGCTCTGGTAGAACTGAGTGAATGCAACGCAGTTGGTACAGGGGAGGGAGAAAAGCCGTCATGAAAGGAGACAGCCATGGTCACCTTCTCATCGGTGGAAACAATACCGAAAACCAGAAACGTAAGGAAGAAAGGTGTATTTTATATCATAGGTCAGAGTCTCAGTTGGCCCGAGGTTGGCCGGCTACAGCACAAAGGTCTAGGTGCTGGAGAACTGTTCATCCCCTTATGACCAAGACGCAGAGGTGAGTAGGAAGGCACTGGGGGACAAGAGTACATCCACAAGGCCACGTGCCAGGGACCCTCCCTCCAGCCAGGCCCGACCTCTTCACAGCACGTGAAATCGTCAATGGATCAGTCACTTGCCCATCTAACCCTCATAAATCCAGTCACCCCTCACCAAAACATCAATCACTGCTCCTGCTCCTCAGAAAATGAGTGGCAGGCCAGCAGCACAGCACACTGTGCAGCCTTGGACCGCGTGTTCTTAGTGTTGTGGTAGTTTAGATTTCAGTCTGGCACTTACATCACGATTTCTTGACGTACCGCTATGCGAGACTATAGTGCAGCCCACTGTGGAAACCGGGAGCCCCAGCTCTGAGGTTGGCTGGGTTTTACTCTCTAGCTCAGCGGAAACAGAGTCTTCTAAGACTGGAGGAATGAAAACATTATGAAAGGAAAAAGCTACCAAGTGTTAAGTTTTTTGTAATACAATTCAATTTAATCCTAATATAAACTATAGCAATTGGCACTTTGAAGTTAGGTGAAAATTAGCATTAAAGGTTTGTGTGGTATAACCAGCAGCCATTTAATTTGATTCTAATTAATTTTTAATTCAACGTTTTTCAATCTGTTCATCAAAAGTGGTCCCCAGTAATAAGTTCATTAAAATAAACTTAATACTACATTGAATCTTAAATTGCAAGAATTATGAAAATGATCATCTTCAGCAACAAGTCCTAAAACTAAAGTAATGTTCTCTGTCATCTGCTCAAAACAGTCTCACTGCAGATAATTATTTGTAGATAGTTGTGCATATGGAAAAATAACCCTATTAATTAAGAAAAAGTAAAACATTAAAATGCATTATTTAGTTACTGAGCGACTCTTTAAAACAGAAGACTATAAGTAATGCTAAAGGGTTATAAAGAAGGAACTAATCTATATAGGCAACTTTACATTTGGTATTGTTACTACTCAAATATAAATTTTAAGTTGAAATCTTCCTATATATAAAACAATGAAAAATATTTTCATTGCATCACTTAATGGCTTCTAACTTACTTTTGCAGATAGACTTACAAACCTGTCCAGAGTAATGTTTTGTCATTCCAAATCAAATGGAATGCCATCGCTCCCGAGAGACACGTGGGGATCCAAGGGACATGCCCACCCCGTATGTTCAAACACAGTGATGTAAAACGTGCTTAAAAATTCTCCCCACTTACGGAAGACATCAAAATTTGTTTCACTAAATACCTTCTCCTCATGGACTCTATCAGAAAATTTCAAAAGATTTAAAAGTTTACCTGTTTAAAGATGCCTGTGGTGATGGAATCCATGGTATGAAATATCCCTGAATTTCCAGGAATAGAAATAAAGTTTAAAAAGATATGATACCTCTGACTGGGAAAGTAGCACTCAGCTATTAAAATGTATTAAATAGGATAAAAATTGACAGTGTGGCATACATGATTATGACTGTTAAAAGTCACTTCAGAAAAGTATTAAGAACGTGCCAAAAATGCTACCTCGGGCTGCCTTTCAATCCTGAGTTTCTAGACTTACAAATCAGATGAGTTCCGGGAACAAGCTAACATGCTGTGAACCCACTCAGCCATTGAGGTGGGTTCTACCCTCCAATCTAGAACTGCCAGGTGCACACGTATCAAGAAGCAAAGTAACAGTTCATAACTTACTACCTATCATTAGTAGCTTATAAATGATGCAAGTGGTATAGACAGAAGCATTGATTTCCTTTTTGGGATCCTGTGATCAATAAACTATTATTGTAGACCTCTGAGGGTCATTACGCTTCAGCGACCACTCACACCAGCTTGGCGTGTGGCAGTCCTACCTCATCCCCAATGGCCAGGCCCCTCGCCTCCACCTGCCCTGGTTATGACACTCATTTTATTGTCGAGAAATTTGATATAAAGCAACATTTGCCGATGTCACCTCAGGCCTTCGGGGCTGAGCACACAGATCTCTTCCCAAATCCTTCAGCTCACCCTCACTGTGCATTGGTGATGTCCTTCTGTCATGAATGTCCTTCACAGGAAGATGAGGGAAGTTGTTTTGTAGACAGTCTCACTGCAGGCTTGCGCTGACCTCATTATCTATGTAGCCTGGGCTGGCCATGAACCCAGAACAGCCTCTCCCAACATCCCAGTGCCCTGAATTTGCAGTGTGCCAGGGAAAGCATGCAGCCATCACTCCTCAAACCCGTTCATTCTCAGGCTGTCCCCCAGCTAGCCAGTGTAACGCACTACTGCCACTGCCTCTAGCTGTCAGGTCACCATTGTAAACCCAACATCACAGGTCTTTATGACCCATGACAGTATCATGGCACAGTTAGGGGGATCCTCGCCATCTTCATGCTAAGACGGGCAAACACCTGAGATTTGAATTTCCAAATTCCTTGCCATCCCGTGGCTTCCAAAAACCCCCCTCAGCCTCTCTGTAGATCAGCCTTCCCCTATGTGAATGCCTTTAATGACTGGGCCTGCACGATCTTGCAGCTGTCTTGTGGCTTCAACCAGATTTCCTGTTATAGCCACTGGTCCCTCAGTAACCAGCTCAGAAAAGTGTACAGTCCACGTATAAAAACTTTACACCAAATAGAATACAATGTAAGCATATAGGGCGTCCCAATGGTTACCATAGTAGAAAAAATATTATAACTATTTCATGTAATATAATAATAAAAATTACTTTCTCGGGATAAATATACCATATTTGAAGAAAGGCCAAGGTTATGGAGAAAAATTATGCAAGCACTACATTCAATGCACAGGGTGTCCGAAGCATTTCCATACATAAGAAAATTAACAAACTTGTAAAGTAAATGGGTCACATTCTTATCCTGGGTCTTGGCTGCAGAAGAGGGAGATCTGTGCAGGAGGGAGGGATGGGTGAACGGGGGAGCAGCCAGGGGATCGGAGACCTGGGGGACTGGAGGGTCCAGGGAGGGAAGATGCCCCAAAGGTTTCAGGTGGCACAGGACAGTGGAAGGCTTGCATGTGTGACTTCAGACAGGCTAACTCAGGGTTCGTAAGGGTCACATTCACCATGAGAAGCAAAGATGCAGTGTTACTGTACTAAAGAAAAAACTGACCAGCTGAGGTTGGCTGCACGGGCTTGAAATCCCAGCACTCTAGGCAGCTGAGTCAGGAGGATTCCGAGTTCAAGCCTCGCCTGAAAAACTTAGCAACTCAGTAAGAGTTTGTCTCAAAATTGAAAATAAAAATTGGCTGGGAGATGGAGCCCAGTGTGATCATCCCCAGTACTGAAGAGAGAGAGAGAGAGAGAGAGAGAGAAGAAAAAGAAAGAATAGAATAGAAAATAAGTTTAATATAATGAAGCAGCATTATTAAATATTAGTTTCCATCTTTCCTTTGAGACCGTCTTTCCTTTGTAAAACTGGCGCTGGGTGCTGAGGAGATATATGAGCATGCATTGTTCTCTATGCTAACAACTAGGGCTTTGCTCTTGTCATGGTAAAAAAGAAATATTGAAAGATGACTGTATACAACAGCTTTCTCATGGTCATACAGTGATTTTGTGGTCCGTCACCTCCTGTTGCTACATTATGGGGCCCCAAGGCGCCTTTGAAATCCACGCACTATAGTGAGCCTGTGGGCCAGTGGCAGGCAGCAAAGGCCACGAGGATCCTAGCAGACCTCTTTGTCACCTCCTGCCCTCCAAAAGAAATTCACTGAGAAAAAAGAAAGCATCCTCACATGTGACCACAGCCAGTCTCTCAACTTGACTGTAAATAAGTTTCAGTATTTCAGCATAGAAAAATGATTATCACCTGTTAAATACAGAGGTGATACATTTCTCACACGCACGCAGAGTGTGCTTATGCTGGTGATGTCTTCCCCACACGCCAATATTCTCCTTTAGTTTTTGTGACATTGTTCACATGAAAAACGTTCTAATAGTTATCAATACTTCTATTGGTCTGCTGCCTTCAACATGTTTCCCCACCAGGTAGGTGTATCAAGAAAAGTATAATCAGCTCTCTTCTATTTCTTGATTGACTGTAATCCACAAATTCTGTAGCACCAGATTAAGAAGTAGAAATGTTACACGTTTTGAAGCCTAAGAGAAACTTACTTTCCCAACAGCTACACTGGAGAATCGTAACTAACGCTCTCAGGCAAACATGAGGATGCTGTCCTCTGCTGGGTGGAAACCTGAGGACAAGTTCTTACCTGACTCAGTTAGAACACCCAACTTTCACGGTCTTGCCTGAGGACAACACCTAATTTTATTTCTTTAACAACTTTTATGAGTAAGACAGTCCATGCAGAATCGAGGTGGGTATGTTTTGATGAGGCGAGTCACACACCTCCAGGTGGTAGCCGGTCTCAGGAACCTTCGCCTGGCAGCAGAGGGGAGACTTTGGAAATGTCAGTGCCTCCCACTTCTGCCCTGGCACTGCAAGGCCTCAAGCTCATGCCACTACAGGAAGGAAGGAAGGGAGGGGCCGGCTCTCGAGCCAGACCCCATACACCAGTGCCAGAGGTCTCCAGGCTGACTTTTGCCATGCTTTAGCAAGATGAAATTCTGCTTTAAGAAAAAAAAAAAAACTTAGCATCTGAATTTTCCATCTGTTTCATCGTCTCTTCCAGTACCCCAAAACCGTGAGAAGATACTTTTTCCCAAATTGTGAATGAAGACAGAGTAAATTGTATTGAACTCATCTTCCCTCTGCTCACCGTCTCAACACATCTGTCATTTTTTATTTGAGAATTAGTGACATACAGAGAAGAGCCCGAGCCAGCTGGTCCCCACCAGTAGAACTTCCACGGAATCATCGCCCAAGGAAACATAAACCACGGCCGGTGGCCTGCAACCCGCGGCCTCTCCGGCCACCCTGTTCTTTTTTCCTGAGGGGGTCACCGTGGGTGTACCCCACATACACCCGTGCCACCTGCTTTTAAGCAATTTCATACAGTCCAGATTTGTGAGGCAGCACTGGTGTTCCGAGTCCACGTGTTCCATGACCTGTGCATGAGGGGACTCATTTTCACGGCTGCATTGTATTCCATTTCATAAAACCACCATTCTCTCTCCCATTTCTTGTCAAAGGGTGTTTAGGCCGCTGAGAGCTCAGGGTCCTATAAACAACGCTGCTGTGGGCATTTCTGGACATATTTGTTAGCTGTGTATGAAAACAGGATTGTTATGTCTGAGAATAAACAGATTTTAGTTTCCAAGGTGCTATCCAGTGGTTCAGAAAGGGATCAGACAAGCTCTCGATCCTCCCAGTGCCTCTGGGGCGCTCTGTGAGCTCCGCATGGGGGAACCTGTGATGCGGTCTGCCCTTTAATCTCATCATTCTGGTGAATGGGGAAGTGGCATTACGTCATCGCGTTCTGTACGTCCGTGACAGCCAGCGTGTGGCCGTCAGTGACCTGGCTGTCTTCTGTTACTGACCCACTTCTCTGGTCACCAGCTCCTCCTCCCTTGCTGGTTTCTGGGAGTTGCCAACACCAGCTGGTGAATTCTGCTTGCCATATGGATTGCAGGTGTCTCCACCATCACCTATATTTTCACTCTGTGGTGAATTTTTACCACAGTTGTATGTTTTGGGGTACAAAATACTAGTGTGGTCAAATTTGTCAACTTCACTTTTTGCCCTAATGCAGTATGCATTTAAGATTTTTTTCACTCAATTTAGAGGATATACTGTCAGTGTTCTTAGAGGCTTTGTTCTTGTCCATTTGTCTTTACCTGCATACGCAACTTAGTGTTGGGTCTTGTGCATAACATGAATTAGGAGACACACTAGCTCCTCATACACATATCCAGTCGGGCCCGGTACTGCTTAATGGAAAGACCTGTACTACCATGTAGCACTGCAAGACCAGGTGGGTGGCATCAGCCGGGGACCAGTGTGTGCGTGAAGAATTTTCATTGGTCTGTTTGGTGTATCCTCTATAAAAATGAGTTGTTGCAATAACTGGGAGAAGCTCATGTTGGCCGTGACCAACCGGTACTTTTGCTTCTTGAAGAATCATTTGGCTCTTTTGGGGCTTTTACAGTTTTGTATGAATTTTACATTACACACACACACACACATGCACACACACGCACACTCACACACTCACTCACACATACACGCAGCCACACATAGAGCTGAGAGAACCTAGGGTTCCAATTAATTATTCACTGGCCAAATCTACATACAGATTAATTTAAAGAGAATTCCTATTTTTGCAATATTGAGTTTTTTAATCAGTTAATGATGTAACTATCTACTTAGTCAATCTTAAAAGCATTTTATAGAGCTCTTTCATGTGCATAAAACATTTATTCTGAAGTATCGGATGACTTTAGTACAGTGGCATGCGTGTCTAATTTCATGTTTTCAGTGTTGGTTGCTAACATACACCTCTGATCTATTTCCACTATCCCCATAAGCCTACTTTCTCCTACAAGATCCACTATTTTCTGCTCAGCATTTATTAGTCGGGCAGGACTTTGGTAACAAGGTGCCCACTCAGTAAATTGACCACAGACATTTCCGGCCTCCCTGACCTGGAGGCTGGGATTCTCAGCCAAGGTGCTGGCGCAGACCGAGGTTCCCCAAGGCCCATCCACATGGCTAGACCTCCTGGCCCTGTCCCACATGGCGCTGCCCCTGTACTCACACATTCCTGGTGTCTCTTCTTCTTACAGAGACCCCAGTGACACTGGAGTAGGGCTATGATTTGAAGGATCTCATTTTACCTTAATTATGTCTACAAATGGTCTACCTTCAGATTCTGTCATTCTGCAGGTTTGAGGGTTCACACATGAATTCTAGAGGGCCACAAGTCAGCCTACTGCATAGCAGATGATTACTCAACAGATATTTACCCACCCAGTGTGAGACAGGCACTCTTTCTATGTCAAAAATTATAAAGTGAAAAGCCCAAAGAAATGACAGGAGGAAGAAGTAGGAAGTGATTATAGATACTGCTCTGATGAACAATCCTTGTGAAAATGTGTTCTTTGAGCATAAACCTGAATATGTGGAAAGGAGACACATTTTTTAATTGAAGAGAGGATATTCCTGGCCTGGCAGGCTGTAGATCCAAAGGCCCTGGGCCAGATACTGGCCTGGCTTCACCTAAGAAGTTCTGTGAAGGCCCAGTGAGAGCATGGTTGGAGACGAGGCCTCGTAGCTCACTAAGGGGCCGCACGCAGGGCCTGGGAACCTGGGGACCCGCCTTGAACACGTTCTGCTCAGAGTGATGACAGGCCGCTGGGTGGTTCACTCAAGGGAACTTGCCAGGATCTGATTTTCATTTTTAGGAGCAACACAGTGGAGGCTCAGGAGTGGCATATCTGGAATGGGATTACAGACGGTGTATAAACTGCAGAAGAGTACAGTCCAAGAGGATTGAACTGGGCATGATGGCACACGCTTGTGATCCCAGCCACCTGGGAAGCTGAAACAGGAGGATTGCTAGTATAAAGCCAGCATGGGCAGCATAGCCAAATTCTGTCTCAAAATAAAATTTTTAAAACAGCTAGGGACATAGCTCAGCCTTCCTTGGGTTCAATCCCCAGTCACACACAGACACACAAGGATGTCAGGTTGGATTTGGTTGCCCATGGTGGTGGTGACGAGATGAAGCAGGTTAGGGGATGCAGCACAAGGCTGCAGGTGACAGGGCTGGTTATATGTTGCACAATTCCTAAGGTTATGGTCTGAGAAATGAAACAATTCCCAGTAGGATGTGGCATATGGGGGTGGGTTTTGTATTACATACATTGAGGATGAGATACCCACTAGGTTCCAAGTGGAAATCATGTAGGCTTATCACTACCGTGTTCTAGAAAGACTGACAGTCAAATATAAATTTTCAGTTGCAGTTGCACAGGATAAGACTGTGGACCAAGGACCAAAGAGGTTTCAGGCTGACCCCAAGGACACACCAGCATTTCCAGAGGGAAAGGTGCAAAGCAGAGGCTGGTCAGTTAGGGACAGAAAAGGGCAAATGCAGTTATGCTGAAGCCAAGAAGGACGTCTGTGATCCCAAGATCACTGACAACTTGTGTTTCTACAGAACCTTACCAAAAATAATCCTTACAGTGTTCTTTATTTAAGTAGAAATTCTTCAAAGCTCTATTAAATAGAAGCACAGAAGTATTAATATTCTCTAAGTAATGAATCCTAAATCTCTTGGAAACAAAGTGTGCATCTGTGGCTGAAATAATCAGGTAATTGATGCAAGGTTAGATCAGTAAATGGGGTAAACTCTTAAACACGTGATGGGATCCAGGTGCTTATTGACTGGGTCACACGTATTCTCATTTTTAAAAAAAAATGACGAAACAGTGGAAACCCAGAGTTCTGTGAGAAGTCACTGAGCAGAATCGTTTGTCCTCATGCAGCTAGGATGGAGTTGGACGCACACGGCTCTGGATTCTCCTTGCCCGCACACTGATGATCTTTTCATCTCTTTGCTTCCTTCTCCAGGCGGCGAGGTCCCCTACACAACCCTGGCCACCCGGATGATGATGGGCGCCTGGTGGCTCTTTGCTTTGATCGTCATCTCATCTTACACAGCCAACCTTGCTGCCTTCCTCACCATCACCCGCATTGAGACCTCCATCCAGTAAGTAGACAAGCACCCCAGGAGCCACAGGCGGTGGAAAGTGACCACAGCGGGCCAAGCCACTGAGAACAGATAGGTGGGATCTGGTAATCACACACAACCTCACTTTGGGCGAATGTTTAGTTTTCTGATGCTACAGAGCGTGACCAGATAGCCTAAATCCTAAAAATACAGCATTGGTGGAACATGGTCTGTGAGGTAAAATTTTAGTGACAGTCTGAGTGGTGCTTTCCTCGTGTTTCTGGAAGGATAACACATCTTCAGAATCTTCACCTCTACCAAGGTGGGTCAGAGAAACACTGGGAAGGGAAGAGAGGAAGAAATCATACTTTACAACATGAAATGTAATTATCTCGAGTTACTCAATGTGGTAGTGGAAAACAGAAGTGACACAGACGATTGAGAGAGGGACAGACCGTTGGAGGATAGACGAGACAGAAGAAAGGGAAGAAGCTTGGAGGATGAGAGAGAGAGAGGGTGGGAGAGAGGGAGTCGACTTGAAGATGCGACCTGCTGTCTCCGTGACCCCATTCTGTTTGTCTCTCCATCACATTAGACCTCGTGTGGTCATTACCGCTGCTGTTTCCCCAGGGACGGTTGCGGCAGTAGGAAATGGTCATTATCCATGGCACACTAACCTCAGTTCCGAGAGCTACCTAAGTCCGTGTCTCAATTCACAAATGCCATTTCCCCGACCCCTTGGAGCCCAGACCCTTTGGCTGACAAGAGCCACTCACGCCTCTGTGGCCTCGTGTGATCAGATCAGCCCACAGTACACTTTCTGCCCTACGAGAACATAATGTTCTGTGTATTGTTGTCAGGAAAAGTTCCTGGGAAATGTTTTATTCATCCAAAAAACAAGGTAGATTTAATTTCCCTACTTCTGAAAATCTGGCCATTCAAAATGAGAACAATTAGTTATGTCAGAGAATTTCTTGGGGGATTTAATTTTCCTATAAAAGAAAACACAAGAGCTCTTGCTTTTAAAATATGCAAATGAAGTCCATTGGAAGCCACAAAACTATTGTAGCATAATGCTCAAAAAATAAAATCAAGAATTAATTATCTATAAAGAAGCAAAATATGTTCCTTCAGGTTTTCATGTTACATAATGAAATCTCAAAATTCAACTAGTGATGCTAACAGGCAGTCAATTATTTCATCCACTTATGGAAACGATGTTTCTGATTTCTCTCATCAAATCGTGTTCCTCAATTTGTTTTGTAATTATTCCTTTTATACACAACTTCCTATTCTCCCAGCTTGTTCCCCTGTCGATAGTTTTATGGAAGTGTAAGTTATACTTGGCACAGAGGGAAGCTCATGGGGAAATTCAGTTGATGACCTTATCAGCATTGCGCTCAAAGTAATAACAAAAAAGACTACAACAGCCTGCCCAGAAAAATCAATGAAATTAATAAAACCATGAAAATAATTAGCATTTATAGAACACTTATAAGATGGCAGACTTTCTGTAAATATTTTATATGCATTGGTTTATTCAATGCACAAAAACAACTTCTGAAACATTTAGTAAGTGAGTTACTTTGGAAGGGAGGAGTTGGAAGTCGAGACAGTGAGGTTGTAACGTCCTAGGTCATTCCACCAGGAAGTGACGTAGCAAAGCCCAGAGACCTCTCCTCAGTCGGCTTCCTGAGCCTGCCTTCCATGTGCTCCTTACCCGTTCTCATCCACACACGGAATGTTTGTGTGGCCCCTTTTTCATTTATTTAACACTAGGAAGAACATGCCATAACGTTTTCCATTGCTGAGTACAGAATGGGAAGGATAGCACTTTGCAAATCCTCAGTCGACCTGAGG
>PVKB01003027.1:193648-235426 GCA_004027205.1 Ctenodactylus gundi
TTGTAAATGAAAAAAAAAAAAAAAAACTGTTAAAGGGTAAAGTAAAAATTTTGAACCAGTTTATTAATCATCTATCTAGTCATATTTTGGGTCAACTTAAAGCTAGAAATCTATACAGCTGACCTAAGGCTTTGAAACATTTTAAAGCAAGTTGACACGTAAAACCTGAAATAAAATAATTGATCTTGTTCAGTAAACAACAATATCATCAAAGAAACAACAATTCTGTATGGCTTAGTGTCAGGGAAAATTCATGATGAACCAGACAGTCAGTGTATTTCATGGATTGCCTCGTTTATTCTTCAAAACAACCCTAGGAATATTACAAGTGATGCTAATATTACCATGTTAAAGTTGAGGAAACAGATTTTTGGAAGTTAGGTTTTCAAAATCACCTGGTCAATATATTATGCCAGAACTGGGAGTCTGATCTGTGCTCATCTGATGCCAGCCATGGCCTCCCCCGTCGCCTTGTCCACAGCGGCTCCTACAGTTCACTCAATGTGGCATTTCTCTGGGGTTGCGGACATCGTGGGGTGTGCGTGTGTGTCTGGACCACTTGTTTAGTCCTAACTTCACCAGCTTCAGTTTGTATGTTGATTTTAGTGCAGTGCCAATAGCAGCAGAAGCGGCTCGCTCATGTGACATCCCAGAGCTTCTCTAAAAGTAAAGCCTAATGGAAAAGAGTGTAGTCTCACGTGATGTTCTGTCAGGTGTAGCTCCATAACCCACAGTGAGTAAGCCTCCAATTTTTAAAGAAACGATTCCTTTCCACGGCCAAGTGGCACAATGAAAGATCTTCATCAGTATAATAAATGCCCACTTCCTTCCAATAATATCACTGGCCTAATTCTGGAAGGAAGACGCAACACCCTCTGTCAAAGGAAGTCTCCTTCCCTCCCCACGCGGGCGGCTGTCTTCGAACTTCCTGCCTGAGTGGTGTCAGTAAGCAGGCCTGGCTGCAGCACGTTCTAGAAACATCCAAAGTCCATTTATAGCTCATGGCAAGTTTCCTGACACGTAAGCCTGATTTTTCCTGGAGAAGGCAAATGCTGTTCCCACCGTAGCCTTCAGCATGATGCTGCCTAATCAGTCATGTACAGAGGTCGGTGCCAGGCGGGAGGAGCAGCACCGCAGATAGTGCTGGCCTGGCAAGGCGTGCGAGCCAGGCATGGTGGTGCACCCCTGGAATTGCAGAACTGCGGAGGCTGAGGCAGGATGGTTGCTGTGAGGTGGAGGCCAGACGGAGCTACGTAGTAGGTTCAGAACCAGCCTGGATCACAGAATGAGACACTATCCCAAAACAGAACAAACCAAGATTGGCACCTCACAACACAAAGCCATGTGTGCTAATATACCTTTGTCCAGGCTGATTTTGCTATGCCATTGCTAATCTGTTCTGCTCATGGCTTCCTTCCCAAGATTCAGAGTTTCTTCTGTGAACCAGCAAAGTTACTGAGTGGGAGGGAGTAATAGTTAAGGTGAGAGTAAGTAAACATGAAGAGGCAGTCAGAGAAATCGGGGTCTCCCATTGCCTCGGAGCAGTACAAAGAGGAAAATTAGGGCAAGAAAAGCAAGATTTAGAGAAAAAAAGAGAAGAAGAGAGTATAGTTAAGCCTTACCCTCGTTTAAATATGATTAGTCAATTAATGTAATCAACTTCACAAGCTAAAGAATAAAAATCATAGATGCCTGTCAGTTGATAAAGACTCTCATAAAATCCAAATTATTCACAATTTTAAAAATCACAGATAACTAGGACTAGAAGAGAATTTTCTCGGCTTCATAAAGAATATCTAAACAAGAAAACAGGAGCCACCCCTGCGAGCCCTGTAAGTCACACACCAAACACTTGAAAACCAGCATGTCCCCACCAGGCACGGAAACAATGCAGAAGTGTTCACGCTCAGCCCTACTATCCTGTCGCAACACTGGAGGACCTAGCTGTCACAGAGAGGGCAAGGAAAGAACGCCAAGACGTAGAGATCAGAAGAAGGACGGAAGGGAGCCACCTAATTTTACAAAGGGCACAAAGGTTTACTTAGATTCCCAAGTAAAGTATCCCGAATTCCTGGAACTAACATACAGGCTCAGCAGGACTGCACAGTAAAGTCAGCATATCAAAGAGCTCAATGTACACGGCAGAATTTAAAAGGCCATGTCATTTGCAATTGCTGGGAAAAGAAGGAAACCTTGGGTACAGCTCTTACAAGATGAGTATAATACTTGTGTGCCGAAAATTTTTAAATGCTGATAAAAAGATGAAATAGCTACATAAGTCAGCCAGTTACCTTGTTTATAGATTAGAAGATTCAAGAGGGTGAAGATATAAATTCTCTCCCAAATTGGTACTTACATTGAATGCAATTCATATCATCAAATTTTTGTGTGAATGTAGACAAGATTATTCTAAAATGTATGTAGGAGGGTAAAGTAGAATCGCTGAAGTGTTTCTGCGTTGTAGGAGATAAAAAAATCTTAGGACGCGGTTTAGTCTTTCAAGGCCACCCTTAGGGGGGGCATCTCGTTAAAAGTCGTCTTCCCCTTTATTTGGGGCTCCCAGGAGCAGGGTTGGATTAGCACTGGCGTTCCCAATTTTCACCCTGAGCTCCCTCAGACAGGACGGTCACCCGGCAAGCTCCCTCCCCCCCCCCGCCCCCATCTCCCTGCTCTGAAGAAGCTACACCCTTCTAAATGAATCTCTCTCTGCCCCCCTCTCTCTCCACACACACATTCTCTCTCTTTTTTAACCTATTGTATTAGTAATCACTGTCTCATCAGTGGGACACAGTACCCAACACCCACAGCTTAGCAGAGGAACAGGTCCTTTGGTGTCTATTTGGTGTGTATTTGGTGTCTATTTGGTGTCTACTTGGTGTGTATTTGGTGTCTATCTGGTGTCTATTTGGTGTCTATCTGGTGTGTATCTGGTGTGTATCTAGTGTGTATCTGGTATCTATTTGGTGTCTATTTGGTGTGTATCTGGTGTGTATTTGGTATCTATTTGGTGTGTATTCGATGTCTATTTGGTGGGTATCTGGTGTGTATCTGGTGTCTATTTGGTGCCTATTTGGTGTGTATTTTGTGTCCATTTGGTGTGCATCTGGTGTGTATCTGGTGTGTATCTGGTGTCTATTTGGTGCCTATTTGGTGCATTGGACCGAGCGTCTGCTGGGTGCAGTGGGTGGTCGGCTGGCTCCAGGGCAGAAGCCGCAGGGCAGAGGACCTGGGCTGGCGCCAGCGGCTCCTCCCTGGCGGCCAGGAGGCGGAGAGGGAAGGGGGCGGAGAGGGAAGGGGACGGGCGGGCGAGCAGCCCCTCGCTCCCACCCCGGCGGCCCCCACCCCTGCTCCGGCCCTGGGCCTTCTAGGCCTGCCGAGCGCGCAGCCGTGCCCCGCGGCCCTGGTGGCGGCCCTTGGCGCTGTCGCTGCTCCCTGAGCATCCGCTGCGGAAGCATGCTCATGTGCAGGTCACGTGTGCGCCTGCTGGAACCCTGTCCGGGGCGGAGTTAGACGGTGCCAGGCCTGTGCCACACCGGCACGGCTGGCGTCGGCGGGCTGCGGAGGACCGAGCTGGGGACTGCAGCGCCGCCGCCCTGGAAAGCCGGCAGGTGCCTACGCCGCCAGTCCCGGCTCCAGCCGGCCCTCTCCGTGGCCGCGTGGTGCCGCGGGCCAAACCAGGCCGTGCCAGCCGCGGCCGCCTGGTGCCGTGCCCGGCCTAGTAGGAAGAGCTCTCGCCCGCAGCGCCTGCCCACAGCCGGACTGGGCCTGCTGTCGTCCGGGCGCCGGGCGAGCGAGCGCGCGGTGTCCGAGGGAGGCAGCCCCGGCCTGCCAGGCCTCCTGTCTCGCCCGCCCGCCTGCCCTTGGTGGTCACGCCGTTTCGTCCGGGTTCTCCGTGGGGCCATGACGTGGGGGCCGCCCCCGCCCCCCGCCGGGCACCTGCCTGGCCACCTTGGCGCGCGATGCCCCTGCCCCCTCAGTCCGTCCTCTGCGGACACTCGTTTGCGCTAATGGCCTTCTCCTGGACTCCGCACGCACGGTGCCCCCAGAGCCCGTCTGCACGTGTGCGCCCAGGCGGGAGGCGGGCAAGGCCGGAGCCTGGCGGACAAGGAGCGGACGAGGGCCCAGCGGCCGCCATCGCCATCCGGCTGGCTCCGCAGGCAAGGGTGGGATGTTCTGAGACTGCTGATTCCTGGAAGATCGCCGTGGACTCGGAGCTGGGAGGCAGACTCGCTGAGCATTTTGGACGTGTCCCCCCGTCAGCGGGAAGTGTGAGAACAGGTCCTGTGGCGTTGCGACGTCAGTGTTAGGTGGAATCCCTCAAGAGGAAATGTTTCCTAGTTAGAAAGTGAGGGTGGCATTTCAGAACCATTCTTGTAACAAAGGGAGGATTTGGGGACAAGCACAGGCGTGTGCCCCTGAAGGAGGGACAGTGTGTCGTCTGAGGTTGCAGAATCCAAGGTGATCAGTAGAGACTGGGCTTGCAGGAGAGTCTGGCGTGCTGCGAAGAGCCAGGATTTCTGTTTTTGTGCTGTTTGGATTCCTTAGCGTATTCGCCAGCACCGGGAGCTCCTGCTTTTGACAGCAGTGTCTCGCTGGGTCTTTACGTAGGCCATCAAATTAATCAAATTAGCTTTCTCTTGTGCCTGCTGACTTCTTTTTTTCAGACAATGCAAAATGTGATAATGTGATTCATGTTGTGAGTTCCTCTAAAGAACTTATTGGGGGGGGGGGGCGGATTACAAATCCCTGTTGATATTCCTAACCTGAATCCACACTCCTTTCGTTTGGGCCATTGTTCCACGCAGGACTCGCCCGCCTTATTTTACCGTGGCTTGTTAGAGGACTGTGTGCAAGGTCATGATCAGTGGTACAAGGTCAGCCTTCAAGGGCACACTGAGGAAGGCGTTTATTCCGTAAGTCAGGTCTGCTCTTGGTTCTAATTAACATTTCAGTGTTGATTTGAAGTACGGAATAGGGAGTAGGCTTATTAAATATGCAGATTGTATTGAGTAGGGGTGATTATTGACCAAAACTGCAAGAATCCATAAGGACCTTGACAAATTAGGCAAGGTGATTACAAGTGAGATGAGGTGTAATAGGGATAACTCTGTGATCATTTACTCAGAGATCTGTGTGTGTGTGTACATGTGTGTGCTTGTGTGTGTGTGGGGGGGGGTGTTTCTGATAGTTCAGATTCAAGTGATGAATACAGTGGCAAAATGAGCCATATGAAAATTATAGATTTGAAATGTAGCACGGATGTACATTATGTATATATGTGTGTGCAGAGAGTGATTGAAGTCACTTAAAGGTTGCTAAAGTCCTCTCAAGTCTACCTTGGCCTGTCTGTAAGATCCATGAAGTATGCAAATGTTACAACAGAGAAGAGAAAAGACAGCTTAGCTAGTGTCTGTTTACCAAAAAAATAGATTTTGTGCATCAGGGCAGAAAGAACTAATGTTTAACTCAACACGTGCCTTAGGGTGCCTCAGCAAGTTACTTGACTGCCAGGGTGTCCTGCACAGCCCTGTGATGTCATGAGGGTGTTTCTGCAGCGCTGCTTTGAAATTGACCATTCTCACAGAAATCCACGAAGTGAGTGGCCAAGTCCTCCCTGTGTTTTCAAAGATAAAGGGAATGCAAAAAAGTATTTATTGTTGAAGTTTATTGGATTACTTGAAAATACCTCTCTCTCTCTCTCTCTCTCTGTGTGTGTGTGTGTGTGTGTGTGTGTGTGTGTGTGTGGTACTGGAGAATCAAACTCAAGAACTTCATACTGAACTACAATCCTGTCTCAAAGAGAATTCTGTTTAATTTTTGAGACAAAGTCTCATGAAATCGCTAAATTGCTCAGGCTGGTCTTGGACTTGTGATCCTCCTGCCTCAGCTTCCCAGAGTGCTAGAATTATAGAGGTGTACCACTATCATCGTAACATCAGTTTTACAGTCAGCTGAGAGTCAATCATGACATTCCAGAAAGCTGACTCCACAAATTTAAGGTTAACTGGATGTTTGTTCCTCGTATGCTGAGCAGAGAGTATGATATTTCTTTATGATGTGCAAAAAAGAAACTACACATATTCTGTACTGCACAGGAAAACTACAGGATCTATAGGACATTTGAATTCACAGAATACCAAGGCCTTTTGTGATGGAGTGGTACCTAGTTAATCTATGTGTAATTATATGCTCCATTATGTTTAATATGTTATTGATAAATATAAAAGCCATCATGTTGTACACTCATATATATGTATTTATTTGATACGCACTAAGTAACTAATCACCCATTACCATAAATGAAAATTCTGTCAGCAGAATAATTACAAGGCTTCTGGCTTCTTCTCAGGGGGCTAACCCACGCCATTACATGTGAGAATTCATGTCATGGCAAAATTGGCTCTTCCCCTTTGATGTGGGCCAAGAAGTCAAATAACAACACAACCTGAGTTTCAAATGACTGTGGTCTTGTAGTGCGTGGCCCTGTCACCTTGAAGCAAGCTGAACAATTACGTGTGTTAATTGTGCACGGTGGTCAGGAGGACAGGGCGTTCCTGCCTTCCTCTAGGGTCTCCAAAATGGCCCGCCATGTACACAGGTATGAACCAGCTTTCGAGTTTGTGTGGAAGGCACGATCCTTCCACGCGCCGGCAGACGTCCCCGGAGTCACGTGGACAGTTCCTTCCCCAGTGCTTCCCGTCACCGGAGCTTTAGCTCTCTCCTTCGACCATCCAGGCTGTGCCCCGTGGGGGACACGGGCCTCTGACTCCTCTGCCGAGGAGAGTGTGGAGAAAGTGCCTAAGTCTGTCCAGGAAGGTTCCAGAACCATCTGTCGGGTATCTGTACATGAAGAGTAGACCACAGTCCAGAGGGAAAGGAGGTCTCCTTGTCAGTACCGTCCGTGCCTTCTCTAGCCAAGGCGCACAGGAAATTCTCCTGGCTCGCTAAGCAGTTCTGACAGATAAAGATAAAATAAGCACTCTAAAGAAGTTTGGAGCCAAGGACGAGAAGCTTTCTTCTCTGATGTGTGGTGCTGTGTCCCCTGAGGGGAGGCCTAGGGCAGGGGAAGATGTCAGTACAGGTGGGGTAGAGGCAGATGCCCTCCCAAGGGGTGGGAAAGCCGGCACGCCTAGCCCTCTTCCCGTGTTTCTCATGGGGCTAACCCACTGGCCAACACCCCCACAACCCCAGTCCTTCCAGGAGCTCTGGAGGCACCTCTTATAATGCACCTTCTTGTCTCCGAAGGCCTGCCTTGGAAAACTGTCCCAGTGTCAACCGGGGAAAGAGTCCCCACAGTCTGCCCTGCCTGGAATCGTTCAAACTTCAGGCTTCAGCTTGTTTTTTTAAAGGACTTTTGACATCTAAGAAGTAAGAGACCCCAGCACCACTGTGCCAGCGGGGATGGAGCCCTCCACGCAGGCACGCGGTCTCCGCTGGAGGTCAGGGCTACGAGATCCTGGAGTGGCCTCGCCCACTGGCACGCGGTGCGGCTGTGCACTCAGCTCTTCTGTGACAGATCCCTGTTGCTGGCATTAACGTGCTTTTTCGCTTTAATTTTTTTCGGGAAAAAAAGTACTTTCACCAAATAAGAGGACCTCTTAGACATAAAAGTAACTTTCTGAGCTCTGAAGAACCAACTTACACCAGCAAACCACGTGTCGCCTGATGTCATAAGTCCCGTTTACTCCATCACGTTGTTGATACCTTTTCATTTTAGCAGAAATTCTCCATGACTTCTGTCTGAAGAGACCGGGAAAACTTTACTGAGGAGGAAAGGCCAGGGGGAAGGCTGTGAATCCTCCGCGAACGAGAGCCCCTCCGCCGTGCAGAGGCTCTGGGCGGTCCTCCCTCGGCCCCCGTGAGCAGAGCACGGTGCCCTCTTCACCCTTCTCTGTGGTTCTGAACATCGCGCCATAAAAAGTCCTAGAATTTTGTTGTCACCCCGACACTCACCCTTCCCCAAAGTGGCCGTTCCGTCCCCCTCCTGGTGCTCACCTCTGCTTGAGCTCCTGAACCCCCGGAGTATTTCTGCTCTCGGTACTTCAGTTAGCAGAGCCGGTCAAGCAGTGCCCCATTCCCCCTTGCTCCTGGCTTTCCAGCCGACAGTCACTCCCAGGCCTGCCGTGGCATCTCCCTTTCTAACTGGGACCCTCCGGGACAGATGTCTCGCTGATCTCAGACCTCAGGTCGGCCAGAGTCGGGGGCCGTGACCTCAGCTTCTCCACGTGCCTTTTTACGCTTCTGTTTGGTTTGAACTTTCTCTTGAACTTGCCTCTGAATTGATTTATTTCATGTATATGCCAAAAGGTTTTGGAGAAAAAACTGAGAATCTGATAAAACTTTCACAAGTGATTTTGTTGCAGGGGAGATTACCAAAGATTTCAGGAGTGGTGAGGATCTCTCTCTCTGTCTCTGTCTCTGTCTCTCTCTCTCTCTCTTTCTCTCTCTCTCTCTCTCTCTCTCTCTCTCTCTCTCTCTCTCTCTCTCTCTGTGTGTGTGTGTGTGTGTGTGTGTTAACTACAACATACTCTGGCTATGCTAAGGAATCCATTGAGAGGATGATAACTGTGCAGTAAAGATCCCATCTTTGTGACATGCTAGCTTAATAAGAATGGTGACTTTCCAAAGTGAAATGCATCTTTTGTTTTTGTTTTTTTCTCCTAGTAATGCCTGTCCTAAATTAATGAGCTTCATTAATTGCTGACGGTATTCCAGACTCAGGGTCAGGTTCTACGTTTCAAAGAGGATTTCTTAAAAATCTTAAGGACAAGCATTGTGTTTTCTAGCAAAGTAAAGATATAGCATTTCATAGCACAGTGCTAGCAGGAAGCCTCTGCCACGTGTCAGAAGAGCACTGAAGACACAGTAGAGTTTAAATCTAAGGAAAGGAGTTTACCAGGCAGACATCTGGAACATGGAGAGGTGATGTTGCACGGGCCCAGAAAGGGTGTGCGAGCAGGAGAGGGGAGTGTGAGGGAGGGAAGGGGGCTTCTAACAATGGGAATCGAAATACTAGCGCAAAATTTTGAGAGTTTGAGTGATTTCTAAGAGCCCTGGAAGACGGAAAAATATTTAAGTAAAGCAGCAGTATGGCCAGATTTTCCCTCCACAGCACGTCTCCTCCACATGTGTGACACTCTCAGAGAGACCCTCGTGGCCACGGGGTACAGGGTGGATGACCAGTGGGTCAGTGTGGAGATGGAGGGAAACCCAGAAGTCCCAGGACAGGTGCAAATGACAAGGCCACCGGCAACAAAGGGACAGAGACGGCAATAGATTTGCAAGATTTGGGAGGGAAAAAGAAGAGAAACTATTATAGAGTAGAAGCTTGAGTGAAGGGCCACAGGTCAGGAAGAGTGATTAGCTGAGAAGAGGCCTAATGGCCAGGAGAGCAATTGTAGCAATAAAACTGATAATTGCAACTATCAGGATTTGAGCACTTTGAGAGGATTACATTGCAAAATGCCTTATATGCAATATCTAATTCAAATTTCCGTATGCCTTAATAGAAAACCACGATTTCCTTCTTATTTAATAGGGAAGGAAATTTAAATTTGGAGAAACTTCAATAATTGTCCAGTGGTTGGAACTCAAATTAAGTGTGTATGTCCTCACCCCTGTGCTTTTAGACACTGGACAGTTTCCTGCAGTAAGACCACTGGCAGCGCCCCTTAGTGGCAAGCCCGCCTTCCTCTCTGCACCCACCCTGGTTTCCCAAACTGCCACTTGCCTCTGGAGTCCAAAGGCTCCGTGGTCTCTCTGCAGGCGTGTCAGCTATTTTTTTCAAGTCTTGAACCACTTCGCACTCTTGGCCTAACAGCAGTGGCCAGCAGCAGGCACTGGGCACACTCTACATGGTCACTCATTGGCTCTTGAGGGTGCCACGTGTCTGTCCAGGGCCACATGCTGACGTCAGCAATGGGGGGACCAGTGGAGAGGAAGGGGCTGGGCTCAGTCAGCGGAGCCTCGCCACCCACCCACTTGTCTGTCTTCCACTGCCAGCTCCCTGCCAGAGGTATCCAGTGCGCACCCTGGCAGCCACTCAGGGGAAAAATCCCCCTGATGCAGGGACTACCGCTGCATTGCTCCAGCCCATAGACATGGATGAGCCCCGCTCTTCTCCAGCACTGGGCAGGCTGCTGGAACTCACCTGCTGCTGAGCATTCCACACAAAGAGGATTTGGGGTTTGAGGGAGAGGATGGTAGAGAGGGTGGTGCAGAGAGATCCGTGGAAGAGCTCTGAAAGTGTATGCAGGAAATAGCAGCTCTCCTGCTCAAGACAAACAGGTCAAGTGAGAGCAGATTTTACCACAGAAAGAGGAGACTTTAGATTCTTTAAAACACTGGTCAACAGCCAGGCCCAGTGGCACAGGTCTGTAAGCCCAGCGCTATGGTAGGCTGAAGCGGGAGGTAGTAAGTTTGAGCCCAGCCTGGGCAACTTATCTGCTTGGCGAGATCTTCTCTCAAAATAAGAAATAAAATAATACCAGGTGACAGTTTTAAAATATAAGTATTTTTAGCAACACAGTCATTGCAACATAATTTCATTAACACAAAGTCGCATAGCTGGCCCACAGAATCTACTGTGACGAGTTTAGGACCATTTACTGTTAGAGATTCTGCAGCAGCGTACTTGGGAGGGAAGGCAGGCGTTACGCAATTCTGAGCAGTGTATGCGTCTCCTCACCAGTATTTGAAAAGGGCCACCCTGCCTCCCTGAGGAAAATTACCCACAATTCAGTTCTTCAGGAGTCATTAAACGGAGCAACTTAGAGTGAGAAATCTCCGTCATCAAAACCTTCGTACAAAATAGCAGATGACCTGGTCAGACGCCATTGGAACAGGTTCTCGGTCGTCCTGAGGAGGACGCTGGACTGGTGCCAGCTCATAGATGAAGAAGCTGAGGCTCACAGTGGCACTGGCAGTGCTCAGATCATAGAGGTAATAGATCTGCGTGACATTAAAATCTAACCTAAATCCAGGTATGGTGGCACACACACACGTCGTCCAGCACTTCGGGACGATTAAAAATCAAGGCCAGTCTGGACAGCTTAACACGACCCTGTTTAAAAAACATGAGGATGTAGCTCAGGGCTGAGTTCATCCCCAGTACTGCAGCACAAAGCATACATACATGTCACACAAATCCACACATGAGAGTCAGGGCCGCGTGAGCCAGTGCAGCAGGCCTCGCCTGCCTAGTGTCGACATGAAACACCAGGCTGTCACATATATAAAAATGATTTTGAAATGTTTGAAGGGGTTTTAAGTGCTAATTCTTCTCATGAAAGAGTTTGAAATTGGCCTATGTCCACCTAAATTCCGGATATTTATTTTCACAGCGTTGCTCTAAATTGCACAGGTCTTCAGTATTTTCTATGTTCTTATAATGTATAATCAGATGATACCCATGACGTGTGTCAGGAGTGTTCGGTATCCATAGGGAGATGCTAGCTTGATAGACCAGGAGCTTGGGAATGTAGGTCAGTGGCAGTGTGCTTGCAAGAGGGAGGGGAGAGAGAGAGAGAGAGAGAGAGAGAGAGAGAGAGAGAGAGAGAGAGAGAGAGAGAGAGAGAGAGAGGCAACCAAATGGTATGGCAAAGCACTTACTTTCTTATGGAGAGCTCCAAGACCATCATTTTTCGTCGTGTGTGAGTGCGTAAGGGAGCAGGTTTAGGAGAGAGAGCTCAGGTTTAATGGATTCAGTGAGATTTCTGTCAGTATATGTGGGCTAGGTGGTTAGCCAGAAAAACGGGTGTAATCACTTGAGTGTATCCACAGGTAACTCTACTTGGAAATGCTCTAGATTGCTCCATTCCTCCTGGGACCTGGGAAAATGTTGCCTCTTGTTAGAAATGAAAAGCCGCTGGTTGCCATGGTAAATTAATCCGTGCATTAGGTGTGTATGGATGGTCTAAGATTGCTCTACATTTTTAAAATAACGATTGTACGTGTCTAAATAATACCCACTCGTTTTTGACCTTCGGCTATAGTTTTGAAGGCTTACAGCTTGTAGAATTGTACTACATGTCTTTTAGAGGCTCATAAGAGAGGCCATAGCATTTCTGTTGCTCTTGCTTTAAAAATCTTATTAGTATGAAAAGAGAGAGAGAGAGACCACTCGCAACCAGCTCTCCCTCCCTGAGCCGCCTCCTAGAACAGCCTTCTTTTTCTATAATAAGCTCTTCACATTCGCTTCCTTTTGCTTGAGTCGTCGTATTTTCTTCCCTTTGGTGCTGTCTTGGTGAGCGCTGATGGAACGACGCTGCATCTGACAAGCTGTAATTTTTATTGCAGGCATGTCTGGAGGCAAATTTATACGCAGAACTTGATAGCAAAAGCTACTAGAGGTGAAACGTGCCTTTGTTCCAAGTTGCAAATGCTCTGCTACTCCTAACCTGAAGCATGTTAAAAAAATAAATAAACTGCCTTTTTTCCTGACATCAGGAATTTCACCTAGGCAATATATTTAGATATCCCTTTAAAAATTCACTGTGTACTAAAGGATTTCACCAACTCACCTGTTCGCACTGTAGGTCTATATTCAGGTTGTAAAATTCATAGGTGAGGTGAAGCTATGTCACAGAAATCTGGGGATATTAAAGATCGCAGCATTTGATTTCAATTTTTATTCCACAGAAGGTTAAGAGGGTACATGCATTTATTGAAGTATGTTTTACTGCTGCTAGCCTGCTAGGGCCAAACCCTGTGTGTAGAAGTACACATTAAAAAAAAAAATCTCATCATAAACTATGATCTGAGCCCCACCAAACTGAAGCTTTCTGATAGGTAGAATCAGGATTGATTGGAAGAACTGCTAAGCAGGAAGCAGCCAGTCATGCACTGCCAAGATGTTGCTTGGCCCTCCCTTTCCCATCCGAGAACCTGTAGGCTCTGCCCCCTGCTGGGTTGGTGCTAAGTTGAGGGTGGAAGCATGCTGCTAGATCCTTGCAGCAGTGCTTCATTTGTTCCTCCTGTGTTAACATCTTACACTGTCGTCAGCTATACAGCAGGGAGTATGTTAAAAATGTGTTTTTAATGTAGCTTTACTCCTACTGCTGGAAACAAGAGGAAAGCATTTTCTTGAACAAAATGCTTACTGCTGTAGTGTCACCAAGATAGGTACGGTATGTCCCAGGAAGCAGGCTGGGTCTCAGTAGTAAAGGCCTGGGCCCACTTCAGCATAAGTTATATTCCAGCGACACCCCCTTTTTCCTTCTGCTTTTGTCCTCAGTTATCATCCAGTTTGTCTTTGAAAAACAGTGTAGTTCAATAGCTGTAGCACATTCCAGAAACAAATCATCAAGGCGGTTTCCATGGAGTATGTGATACACATCAACAACACAAAACCTGACAAGGGGCAGACTCGATTCTGCTGAAAGTTATGGTTAGAAGTTGGCAGAACTCAGCACACAGGACACAGACCTTACTGCTCACAGCACAGCACTGCTCATGACGGAGGTTGGTTATGACTGCAAGAGTTTTCTCAGCACCTTCGCTTGTTGTCAGTTCTAAAGACCCTCAGGAAATCATTAATTAACGCCAAGTAGAAATGTACCAAAGGGTCCCAGGAATGCATTACAAGAGATTTGTGCTCCATGGTCATGAAGTACCCTGGGCATTCTTTCGTGTTCAAACTTTGGAACGGTGTTTCAAAGCATCAGCTTCCCTTCTCAGAAGTGAGAGAGCTGGAAGCGTGCCGGCCCCTGATGCTGAGCAGCATGCAGAAGGTCGGACATTAGAATCGGGCAGAAAGTCAATGAGTTCCCATGGACTGTCCACTGATCCTCCACACTCAGAATGCTGTAGAGGGCCAGAATCTCAAATTTCAAGAAACTGGCCAGCAATCTGGAGATCAATACCTGGGCCAAACAGCTGCCATCTCTAACTCAAAAATTGATTTGAAAATCCTGGTATGTTATCCTGAAAAATAGAGAACGCTGAGAACATAGTCAGCTTCCCAAAGTATGAAATTTTAGCCTAGCTGGATGCAGGTGGGATTCTCCCACCACCACACACAGTCAGTGCAAGCTCAAGGCAACAAGTGAATCCTAGGGGTGACGCAGAACAAGTACAGGCTGTGCCCTAGCGTCTCATGATGGAGCACCGTGCCTTCTGGGGCAGGCAGATGCACGTTTGAACCCTCGCTCTGACCTTCGGTGGTTGTGCCACGTTGACCCAGTCACTAACTCTCTTTACCCAGGAGTCTCATCTGTGTGCAGTAGTTGTGAAGCCGAGGCACTGCTGGAGGGGTAATGGCCTCGGTTACTTACTCATTGCTGGGACAGAGTACCCCACATCCCCTACTTAAGGGAGGAAAGATTTTAATTCACAGTTTGGGAAGATCTCACGCAGTGCGTTTATGAACAGCCGGCCACAGTGGAAGCGTATGCCAGAGACTAGTTGGAGAAACGCTCTTCCTTGCATGGCAGACAGAAAGCCAAGGGAGGGAGGAGGGCCAGAGCTGCCCTTCCGGGCCCTGTCCCAGTAACCGGCCCCTTCTAGGTCCAGCCCCAGTGCTCCGCCCCTTCCAGCCAGGCCCTGACTCTTAATATCATGTGGATCCACAGTTATCCCACTACACGCAAATGTGTGAGGCTCCAGAGGGACATTTTAGGTCCAAATCATAGCAGTAATACCTGTCAGGTTTTGGTCATGTATGCAGTAAGCACTCACATAATACTGATGATCACACGTACTAACTTTCAGTGTAAATTTCGCTTCAAAACATGTTATTTATGTAAACCGTGACTCTTGCAAACATAGTAAGCCCTTGCCATCTGGATGGACAAAGGCCTAATGCATGTAGCAAGGCTGAGAATAAATATCCCCTTTGATCCAGGGCCACCGCCGCTGGGAATCCTTCCAACAGAGTTAAAGGCACCAGATATGAGCGATACGTATACATGCTCAGAGCAGCACAACTAACAGTAGCTAGAACATGGAAGACACCAAACTACCCATCAGCAGACCTGTGGAAACACAACTGCGGTACATGTACACAAAGGAATGCTACTCATCTGTAAAGACAGGTAGATTTGAGGCTTTTTTAGGTAGTGGACACAACTTGAGACCATCATGCTTAGTGACGTGAGCGAGATGCAGAAGGTTAAATATTGAATGGTTTCTCTAAAATGAGAAACCCAGACTACAGTCATTTCAATGACCTGGATAATGGGAACTATTAACTAATGGGAAGTGGAGGATGTGGAAAGGTCAGAGGGAAAGGGGAAAGGTTTGTGATCTGATGCGCAAAATACCCAAGCTCAGTGTAAACATTATGTATCTCACAGATACTTATTAATAAAATGGAAAAAAACTATTAAACTATTATAATTACCTAACAGTCTAAACCAGTTTGCCATTATTTAGAAGAAATACTGCATTGCCACTAAAATTTTTAATTTTGTTTTGATAAGTTTTGTTTTTGTAGGATTTGTTAAACTCCCTAGCAGTTACTATCTTTATATACTCTATCTTAATACTAAGAAAATCAAAAAGTACGTTGGCATCTGTGTTTATAGATGCCACTGGGTGGGTTTTGTTTTGTTTTGTTTTGTTTTGTTTTTTGGTTTTTGCTTTCAGTGTATGTCCACATATTCAGTGGTCTCTCTCTCTCGTGTCTCCCCCTTCCCTGAATGCAGGTCTCTCCAGGACCTGTCCAAGCAGACAGACATCCCGTATGGCACGGTCCTGGACTCGGCAGTGTATGAACATGTCCGAATGAAGGGCCTGAACCCCTTTGAGAGGGACAGCATGTACTCCCAGATGTGGAGAATGGTCAGCCGGAGCAACGGGTCGGAGAACAACGTCCTGGAGTCCCAGGCTGGCATCCAGAAGGTACTGGCCTCCTTTCCCACGAACGTCATTGCTGTGTGGCCTCCCACGTGGCAACGGCTAAGTTAGATTGGCTTCTTCTTTCCTTTAATACTGACACAGAATTCTCAGTTCAATTATACTTCCTATTGATTTAAAGGAGTTTTTAAGTCAACACAGAGCACCTGTGGAGGGAATGCAAAGTCCTCTGGGGTGTCTGAAAGATCAGTTTTCTGTGGAATTTCAACACTAAAATACACATACTGGTATTTTGTTCAGAAAAGGATTAAAGATTTATAAATGTGAAGTCAAAAAACTATTTTTTCAAAATCCATTCTAAATATCATGTAGGTTATCTAGTCCTATTAAATGACTGGAGATATTTTCTACACTGCATTTGTTTTTAGATTAGAACTTTATCTTGTGATTATGGGAAGCCATTCGGAAGTGGAAGTTAATCTTGTCGGCAAGTACGGTTCCTACCTATGTCTTTCTCTTTCCAAATTTGAACATCTTTATCAACATCTTATTTCTCTATAACCATCTTAAAGTGACTTTACCAAAACAATGCCTAGAGAGGCATTTTTTCCTCTTGTGGAAAACCAAAGCTGTCGTTTACTGTGGGATGCAGTTGATTTGCAGGTTTACAGAAGCAGTTCAGGTCCCACCATCCTCCATGCGAGACCCGGCTGGGCTGTGCTTGAGCAGATCTAGCGGAAGTCAGCCGTGGTTGGCGCTCAGCCCAGCATGGCCCACCAGATGAGTTGGTGTCGGCAGCAGCAGCAGCAGCCATAGTGCCTGATGCTTTTCTCTGTGACCTTCCACAGCAGAATAACTGGGGCTTGAAATCTGAGCTTCCTGGTTCTCCGGCAGACCTGATGCTGGAGGTGTTTTGACTGTTGAAATTACTAGTCCCACACCATCCCTGGTCTTTATGGTGCCCTGGGCCTGCCACCATAAATACCAAGGCCAGTAACGACCACTCGGCAATCCCCACAGTCACTTTGAGGACTGACACTACTGAGCTAAATCTCTCTCCGCGTGCTGATGGCACCTGTCAGGAAGCTCAGATCCTGGAGGTGTTAGAAATGGCATCTAATATCTTTGCCCTTGTTGTGGGAATCCCAGTTTGCTCAAATGTGTACTGAATGTTTTCCCCATGGGAACCATTGGCACATGGAAATTCAGCATGGCACCGTCGGTTAGTGAGGCAGAGGGTTTGAGGGGAAGAAGAATCCGTAGGTGACAGGGCATAGCTGTCGGCAGAGGGGAAGGAAGGGGACACTTCAGGGTTTCTTTGAGCCTCAGAGGATGTGAATGAATTTGACTCCAGAATGTTACTGGAAAATAGTTTTTGGAAGTCTTCCCTTTTTTGTATTACCTAATGTTAAAAACATTTTCCCCTGGGGAATTACTATAAATTTTAATAGTTGCTATTTCTATTCCATTTTACGAACCAAAACTCCCGATGCCTAATACTCGGTGTCTGTAGAGTATCATTCCAGAAAAATTTCTAACGTTCTCTTACCAGACAGATACATTGTAAAGGCCACGCGTGTGTATTCATCGACATATTAATTTACTCATCGAATCTTGGCTAAGTACCTGTGATGGATTAGACACCCATGCAGGAATTGGAGATAAGTTCAGAAATTGAAAAATGGTCATTGGATTCATAGAGTCTGGGAGGGAGATAAAAGGAAAGTCGAATGTGAGCCCCGCAGTGCTGCTGTTGCGGTAGTTCTTGCAGTTGTTGCTGTTGCTGTATTTGGTCCTGGAGGCGAAGCCCTGCGTCTTGATGCTGAGTTGTATTCCCGGCACGTTTCTGTTTTTGATTCTGAAGCTGGCTCTTGTGCAGTGAATCTGTTCCTTCCCCAGGCCAGGCTCAAGCTCGCGACCCCCCTGTCTCAGCCTTCCAGAGCGCTAGGAGGACAGGCCTGTGCCTCGGGGCTGGGCTAATTGAATGATTTAAATTGTGCTGATAAGCACCACCATTTTTAAGTAAGCTGCCGTCATGAAGATTAAAGAGAGAGTCCGCCAGCCTCTTGTCACTGTGACCTCTCGCTCTGTTTACTGTTGTGCTGGCCCATGGACCGCAGGGAACGTGGCAGGCTCTGTCCGCGTGGGTTTGAATCCGCTTCATTAAAAAAAAAAATAGTGTAAATCTGACTAGTTATTTAGCGTCTTGGAAATTTCATCATAATGGTAAGAATTCCTACTTCATACAGCTTTTGTCAGAATTAAAAAAAATATCATGTACGTAGAGTGTCAATAAGTAGCAGGTGGCAGCTACAAACTCGTCGGACGGTCTGGAAAATGACCGAGGAGAAGGCGTGTCTGCATGGGTGGTGGTGGTGGTGGGGGGGTGGCTACCAAGCTCTGTTGTTACGTATTTTCTACCGTTAAAATTGGGGCTTGTCGCAGGCTGTGTTTATTTTTCTCCAGGGAGGCGGGCAGCTGGGTGGCCCCAGAACCGGCAGTGATAATGAAGTGGGTTTAGGTTGGGTTTGCGAGATTCTGACCCAATCCCATCCAAAAACAAAACAGCCAATAGGCGGGAACCTTGTCATCTGCTAAAGCCCGTGGGCCTGGCCAGCCCGTGAGCGCCAGTGCGCCCACGGGTCCACCCCGCCCCCGATCCCTGCACCCCGCGGCCGCGCCCTGGTCTGCGCTGGCTTCTCCTTTGGGCAGCAAAGGCCCAGGAGGCCATGTGGGTCGGAGGTCCACAGGGGCTGCCGCTTCTGTGGTTCTGTGGGACCTGCGGCCGGACCCAGGCACGCAGCGGCACCCCCGGGAAGGCCTCCTCCCTGGGGGATCCATCCTCCCTGGGGGCTCCGCACAGGGCACCGGTCCGCCCGGCCTGGGCCTGGGGCCCGCCCTGGAAGCCTCTGACCTAAGGCGAGGCCCCGTCCCAGGAGCAGCTTGGTCCAGGCCCCACCCCAAACCTTGTGAGTGTTGTCCTCGTGTTAGGAAGATCTTAAAGCAGTTGACACCCATGCTCAGCGTAGACTGGCACAGCAGGGCTGTGGCGGGCATGGTGGCTGGCCTTCACTCTCTGCGGGATAGGAAACTTACCTGGGTTTGGACAGAGCGATCACGTGATCCGATTCGTATTTTGGCAAATCGTGACTACCTCATTGAGAAAGACTGGAGGTGTCGGGGTGGCGGTGGCAGTGAGTGAGGGGCTGTAAGAAGGAAGATGCCCAGGGACCCCCCAGGACAACCCAAGGGGGAGCAAATGAGGAAGGGTGTAGCCGATGCTCCAAGAAAGGGCTGCTAGGGAGACAGCAGAAAGTCAGGAGCAGGGGGCACTGGAAGCACATGGAAGGGGTCTGAGAAATTGGAAGGCCCTCTGTCTGCCAGGGAACGCTCGTGACCCCATAGAACCGGGACGGAGAATGCATCACCACCGTGTGACCACCAGCAGTCACTGGGGACCCGGACAAGGGCAAACTCCGCAGAGGGAAGAAATTAGAAGCAGATTGGAGTAGGAAAAAAAACATTAGAAGAGAGAAAGTGGTGTTTATGAGAAAGACGACTTCTCAGAGGAGTTTTGTGAAAGGAAACTTGGAGAGTTGGAAGGGGTCCTCAGCCTGTGGGAGGCTTGGGCTTGGCGAAAACCTTATCTGAAAGAAAAATCCACAATCACCGTATATTGAGACAGGATGGTGAAATTCGCGACACAGAGGAGAGACGGGAGCCTGATGGCAAACGTGAGCAGGAGACGAGCCCTGGGGTCTGGTGCGCAGTGGGGATTAGGCATGCAGCCCGTCCGCAGCGTGAAGGGAGAAGGCAGCACTTGCAGGCATCCACAGAGATGGCCCGGAAGGTGAAGGGGCAGGAGCAGACGGGGGTTCATTTTGACAGTTTCCTCCAAGAAATAAGGACCAAGCCATCCTGGAAGTCTAAACAGCGAAACAGAGGCCTGGAGAGGTTTGAAGGCAGAGGACACGTGGCCATGATGGGCAGTGATGGGGCCTGCAGACCAGGGGGCTTCCTAGAGGCGACCGGGTGCCCAGTGCAGCCCAGTTGCCACCACGGTCAGGGCCTCTCTAGCCATCTTCAGCTGCCCAACTGGAAACACAAATTCCACAGACAGTAGATTCCTCCAGGTTGGTGTCTGTCACATAAACCTGGGAAGGACAGTACGGTCGGCGGCAGGGGCACGTGCAAGACAAGATGCATTTTTATGGGTCATGGGATCTGGTCTGCACAGGAGGAAAGTGGCGACTTCGCAGGGGACTTGCGGATGCCAGAGGGATGGCAGGAAGACGGAGCAGAGGTCTGAACGGGGTGGAGGAGTCGTTGGAGCCAGAGTGGAAGAATTAGGAGCATGAACTTAGCTCTGAGCTGACAGGTCTGAAACTGAGGGGACAAATGCAGTCATTGAACGTGGCAGGACGTGGGAGTCGAGGGAGCAGAGAGGAGGTGAGGTGGGCTCTTGGGGGAACAGGAAGCTGGGACGCTGAGGAGCCTAGTCCTGGAGAAGGACGTCGGTGTCATACCCAGACAGCCAGGAGTGAGCAGAGCTCGGAGGTGACTCCAGCAGTCGGCGACGGAGGCCCCCGGTGGGAGACACAGGTCCAGCGAGGGGCCTCGGTGTGCTCACGCACTCTGTGGACTCTAGGAGCGAGGGGCTAGACGTGTGTGAGCCACCGCAGGGACCCCGGTGCCTGATCCAGCCCGAGTGGCCAGAGGAAAGCAGCCCCGCCCCAGGAGAGGCCAGTTCTGGTTAGCCAACGGAAGCCAAGAAAAGGCCGAAGAGCCAACAGGGCCGGGTAAGACCCTCGGTGTCCCCGCCCGTTTGTCAGTTTTCCGGGGTCCCAGTGTTACCAGCTGCGCCCGCTTTTTCCCTGAAGGTCAACTCTGTGACCTCGCTGCTCACGTCCTGCTGGCAGTGGGGTTCACAGAGCAGTGGGGAAGAATCCGCAGCCTCAGAATGAGAAAACCGGCCCAGGGCGGCGCGGGGGCAGATCTGTACGGACAGGCCAGAATCGGTGGCTTGGGAACCTGGCACGCTGCGCAAGAGTGCATGCTTCAGAGACAGGCCAGGGGCTGCGGGGTGGGGGAAGGGCGGGGTCGGCCAAACCACAGCCCCCTACCCCACGGCGGCCGAGACTCCAGGCCGCGGCTTCCCACCGCGCCGTGAGGCTGGGCTCCGAGCAGAGACCAAGCAGAACTGAGTCCTTTGTTCAGTGGTACTAGGAGTCAGCCTAGGACTTGCTGCCGAGCTGTTTCTCCAGCCCCTTTTACTTACTTAGTTTTGAGACAGGGTCTCACCAAGTTGCTAGATTGCTCAAGCTGGGCACAAACTTGCGCTCTTCCTGCCTCAGCCTACACTGGGATTACACCTGTACCGCCAGGTCCCCAGGTAGCAGATTTCAGCTGAGGCACAGCTTCACATACGGTTCGTCCCGGTCTCAGGTCCCTCACGCCCCCGTGAGCCCCACCGCCCGTGTCCCCTCGGGCTGGCCCACTTCTTCACCTCTGTAGTACCCCGTGGCATCACCTGACGGTGAGTGACGACCAAGACCGTCGCGAGGTGGCTGCGCTGAGCCTGCGGGACACGGGGGGTGGACCAAGCGGGTCATAACCTGTGTGCGCGACCTGAAAGTGGCGCAGGCCCTTTGCACGGAAATCAGTGGTCAGAGAGGGGCCGCTTGGGGTCCACCAGGGCAGACATGGGAGGGCAGCCCTGAGCCTGGTGGGGCCTCCCTGGGAGAGGGGGCGGGCTGGGCACCTCCCTGCGGGCCAGGGCCATGCCCTGGCTCCCCTTGCCCTTTGGTCAGGTGACCCCAGCCTCAGTACACCATCACTGCGGCCTCACCCTGCCACTGCTCCTGGAGGCAAACTGGTGCTGTGAGGTCTGAGTCAGTGGTCACCCCACGAGGAAGGGACGGGCCCAGCGGGAGGAAAGGACAGGTTCCTGGCCTGCGTCCTGAGGAGGCATGCCTGGCACCCAGCTCCTGTGGGCTTTTCTAATTAACACTTGTTTAACCTATTTTCATTAAAAATAACCCCAGTGGGTGTTTGATACCAACCTTGGTCTTGATTAGCTGTTTCCTGGGAACAGATCAGTCTGGATTCATGAACTACCTCTGCCAGTGGCCAGAAATGTTTTTTAACTTTTTTAAACTTTTTGTTAACTTGAGTTTGTGTCAGGTTTCGTGGCACAAAAAAACATGACATAAAGTAGGTGGTTTTTTCCTAGATGTTCAGAAAACATTCCGTACGTAGGTGTGATTCTGTCTGCTAGGGCAGATATGAGCGACAGTATGGAAGTGTCCTCTGTGTGTTGAGGTGGTGCTGCCCCCCCCCCCCCCATTGCTTTATTTTTCACAGTGGGTAATCAGCGATGAAAGCCAGATCTGCTCCAAGTTGCTCTTAATTCACTACCATTGAATCTAATTCATTTTGCATTCTGTCTTTTCATCTGCAAGCATTTCTTTGGTGTCTGGTCAATAACACACGTAGCGGTCGCCACCGTACTGGGCGTGCACAAGAGGCAGAGACCAGGAGAAAGGGCTCTGGCCTCGTGGGCAGACAGGCCCAGGGCCAGGGAAGCCTCCTGGGGCTGATGGCCAGCGCAGAACAGCGGATTTCATGAAGGAGAAGGAGGTCACGCTTAGCGGGTGGGGAGGATGCAGCAGGGGCCAGCGGGCACAAGGTGGGCAGGTGCCAGGACACCGGAGTGAGCCCAGACAGCCAGGGGCTGCAACTCACGACGGGCTGGAGAGGGAGGCACAGCCTGGATGTGGCGACAAGCCCTGCGCCGCGGCTCCCCCGGGCCCTTGGTCACTGAGTGTTAGTCACGTAATTGGCACCTCATGAGCAAAAGAGAAAACAGAAGGTGCTTGAGAAGGAATTTGGGGATCGGACGGATCCTGTGGCCTGCCTGGAGCGCAAGGCTGTGTCCGGGGCTTCTGAGTTGTGGAAATGACTAAGTCCCAGACTTACTCTGTGGAATGAATGTCCAGGGAGTGTCTGGACGCAGCTTTCAGCCAGCTCAGTAGCCACACAGGAGAAGGACCGGGCCAGGGACCCGCAGAGCCCCTGTGGCAGCCCCCAGCTGACGTAAGGGTCAGTGCCACACATCCCCACATCAGGGCACAGGACGTTCTCCAGAGTAAGCCTACCGTTACGGTTCCTGGGTGGACAGGAATGAGGAAGCTGTAGGAGCCGGGGACCTGGTGTGCCCCCGCATTCACCAACCATCTTGTCCCTGGGATGTCCTAGCTGGGCGCGGCCTCCACTCAGTCCTTGCCCCACACCCCACTTCCCACGTTGGAAAATGTTTCTCAAATTTTCTGTTAAAAAATGAATGAAAACCGTAATCCTACCATCTGGCTGCACACCTCTGGTTTCACCCTCCGAGGCAGCCCGTCCCAGTAACGGCACACGCGCTGCTCGGCTAGCTTCTGGGTGGAAATAGGCCACACACAGTTTTTACCTGGTTTACATTTATACTTAAAAAAAAAAAAAACTGTGTGATGCCTTTGTCCTTTGCAGTTAGTGTGTGGTCAGCATCACTCAGGCCGGCACAGGGCATCTGTTCACGTTTCAGTACTCTCCGAGTAGCGCGTGGGCCGCCGTGGCTCGGAACAGCGCCCAGGTCCAGCACTTTGGAAGTTGTATGTGTATTCCCCTTAAAACAGCCACAGTGCACATATAGGACACTCACCATTTTTATGGAAACAGACCCAAAAGTGGTATGGAGGGCCAAAATTAGTATGCATCTGCAAGTTCAGTAACTATTTCAACCTAGTCTCTAAAAACTATACCAGTTCCTACTTCTGTCAATGAACTAAGAGCACATCGATTTTCTCTACGCTCTTCCCAGAAATTGCCAGAACTGAGTGGTATCACCTTTCTGTTTTTCCCTTTTACTCCAAAACATGAATGAGAAGTATCTCGTTTTAACTTTTCATGTTCTGATTGTTAGTGAGGCTGAAAGCTTCTTCACAGGGGTTTGTTTTGCGCGTCTCCCGCCATTACTAATGCTCACTTGTTTCTGAGTGTGTACCCTTTGCACCCTGAGCCCTGCAGTCGGACTTGGTGTCTTGGTCACGCTGCCCCCGTCCCCCCAGGCCGCCTGCCCCCCTGGTCCCCTCGGCATTCCCGCTGCTCGCTCATCCGGTGTGAAGGCAGGCAGCCGCCAATCCGCCCGCCACAGGTGCGTGTATTTCATAAGATCCTAATGCCCTGTCTTGGCTAGCCGGTGCTCGCCCGCCTGTGCCCTTCGCTACTGAGGATCCAGTCCCGGGTCTTCGCCCAGAGCCGCATGCCCAGCCCATTCTTTCAGTTTTTACCCTGGCACCGGATCTCACTCACTCACCTCTGAGTTGCCCAGGCTGGACTTGACCTTGCAATCCTCCTGCCTCAGCCTCCTAGAGTGCTGGGACGGGTTGGTGCCACCAGGCGTGGCTAGCCAGTCCAATAGCATTTATTTTGCAGCCCATAGGAAGAGTCAAATGGTGTTGGGACAGGCATCTCAGCTGCTCGGCCTCTGCCTCTGTCCTCTGCTCCCCGCGGACCACACGGATAGACAGACTTCAGAAAGCCAAGCCCTCCAGTAGACGGCTGCATGGAGAGGGCCCCAAGGTTCCTAAATAATTTTCTGTGAATATTCTCTATTGAAAGTATTGGGCTTCCATGCCTCAGCCTTAGTTTCTGTTACATTCAGCCGCAGGTCCTCCACGGGAAGGGAGGACCAGAGTCAGGGATCCGTGCCGGGTGCGTCGCGTTCCGCCACCTGCCTCTCCTGTTCTTGGTGCAAGCACCGATGCCGCCATCGTTAGCATATCTTTCTGCTTTTACATTTCTCAGCCTAATTGTTGTCTTGGGCACTGCAGTCTCAGACTACAAATTCCTCCTTTCTTGTTAAATATCCATAACTGTGATTTTTCCTTATTCTCAGTCGATATGCCTTGCAAGACCTTTTATAGCTCTGCAGTCTGACCCCAGCTCAGCCTGAGACGTAACAAATACAGTCTCAGTGGCTTGATGATGTTCCGGGGCAGTAAAGATACAATATGAAATCCTGCTTATGACTGGTTGAAAGTGGCCTGTTCCTTCAATTTCCTATGCACATAATATTAACTCTGAAATTTGTAAGGATAAAGGATTTTCGAGACTGCACAACTAAGCACAGAGCCTTTCCTTTTGTCTTAAGAAATCGTTTGTGAGCATATTACGTTAGCAATCTTCATGACATCCAGGACAATGTTTTATACAAATGTTTAATTTTACTCTTTTAAGGAAATTGAAGTATGTGACATAAATTATATCATCTTAATCATGTTCAAATGTATAGCTAAGTGGTATTAAGTTACATTCACACACCTGTAATCCAGCCAGAACTCTGGGAGGCTGAGGCAGGAAGATCCTGCACAGCCTGAATATCTTGGTGACTTAGGGAGACCCTGTCTGAGAGACCCTGTATCTCCCATGGAGATACAGCTCCGTGGGAAGCCCTGGATTCAGTCCCCAGTGCCCCTGAGACGTCCGTCCGCAGTGTCGTGCACCTGCCCGTCCCCGACCACTGTCTCTAGGACCCTCTCACCTTGCCAGACAACAACTCCGTAGCTGCAAAGTGACAATTCCCTATTCCTCGTGCTCCCAAGTCCCGGAAGCCACCATTGCACTTCCTGTCCCTTTGTAGTTGACTCCATGAGGTACTCCGAGAAGTGAAGCCATCGGTATGGTCATTTCGTGACTGCCGTGTTCCCCCAGCATAGTGGCCTGAAGGTTCATTCCCGTTGTCATGTGGCTCAGGATGCCCTCCCATTTCCAGGGAAATAGCCAGTTGCGTGCATGTCCACACCACAGCGTGTTTGTCCAGTCCTCGCCCCAGGGTGCTCATGTCCTCAGGTGAAAGTGCTCAACATAAGGTCATTATATTTTCAACTTAGCTTTTGAGAAATCACCATACTGCTCACTGCACTGGCTTCAGCTTTTAGATTCATACATGTCGAATGCAGGGTTCTGGTTTCTCCACATCCGCACAAGTACTTCACATTCTTTTGGTAAAGCCACACCAGTGGTTATAAATAAGAAACAAATGTATATTCTATTTTAATATTTGTTTTTAGGAGGTGCTGTGCTGGCTAAAACACTTGAATCACTGCCCTCTCTAAAATCTGCTCCAGTAGAAACAATATTGTGGTGGCTTGTCACAGAAAACCTAGAATTCCTGAGAGTTGAGAATCAGGACATTGTACAAAGATGACTTGTCCCTGGGAAGGTTTGCAAAGACAGAAAAAGCCAAGAGCCCAACAACCTAACCTCAGCGACAGAAGCAAGTTGGAAAAAGGAGCAAAGTGTGTGTAGCTTAGAAAAGCAGAAACAAGATTCACGTGATTTTGATGTATCAAGCTGAAAGAATTTGCTTTCCTGAGCTCTCTATAGCATTTCTTTCTGACTGTTACCATTGCTAGTCCTGGAACTTATCTCAGTCACAGAACTGAGGAGGTATGTGGAGATCTTTCAGGTGAATTACTTTATTTCATACAGAAGGAAATTATACCTAACAGAGTTGGGGGATTTACCTAAGGTCATACAAAAATTGTAAGGTCAAGATTTGTGTCGATAGGGCCAGGAATGTAGCTCGGTGATGGAGCTCTGACCCCGCGTGCACGAGGCCCTGGGTTTGATTGAGGAAGGAAGCACTTCTGTCCGCAGCCCACAGCTCTCAGTTCTTTCACTTACTTGCTTTCCCCCCACAATTCCTAGAATTGTAGAGTCCATGTGTTCACAAAGCCAGTCACAATTCCCATCACAATCTGAGCAGTTCTCAAAGCATTGCAAGGTATTAAGAGTCACCTAGAAACCAGGCCCCGTGGCACGGACCTGTCGTCCCAGCAGGCTGGGAGGCTGAGACAGGATCAAATTTTCAAGCCTAGCCTAGGCACCTCACTGACTTAGCGAGACCTGTGTCAAAAAAATCTAAACTAAAATATGGGATGAGGCTTTAGCTCAGTATAAATTCCCTGGCCTCAAATTCCATTACCACCCCCCCCCCCAAAAAAAAAAATCACTGAAGAATGCTGTCCAAAATGCTTACGATCAAATTCCAAACCCAGACATTAAGATTCACCAAGTCCAGGGTGGGTTGCATGAATTGAATAAACAAGAAACCCAGGCGGGTCTGACAACAGCTGTCCCCGGGTGATCCTCTGAGCAAACTCTTTGGGGCATTATGAGACAGACCTCTCCTGGGCCAGTGATCTCCAGCGTGTGGGCCCCGGGAGCAGCCCCAGCAGCTCCGACAGGGGACCTGTGATTACTGCGCGATCTTAGGCTGTGGCTCTGTCCTTCCTCACGAAGGGCTCTGGAGACCTGCAAAGTGCGCATTGTACTCATGGGATCGGCCCACAATTCTGATTGCCCTGAAGTTTGAGCCCCACACTCTGTGCTCTAAGGTGTCCACGCTCACTTCTACCACCCTTGGCCTCACAACAGAGGCTTTGGGAATGCAGAGCTTCAGCTAGTTGAGGGGATCTAAAGTCATCTACCACCCAAGTTTATAGGACCAGAGTGATTTATATGTAACGTAACATACGAGGTGTGATCAAAAAATACGGGGAATGCTTGAGTTTTAAAATTCTATTAGCATAAAAGGCCTTTGCCCTTAACCTCCATCAACACCCTCTTTGAACACAGGCATGCTGTCGTCCTTGCCAGGTTCCAAATCAGCTCTGGAAGTCCTCCTTCAGGGGGTCTTTAGTTGCACTGTCATGGCTACTGTTGGGTCCTGAACCAATTCCACACGTTGACTTTTCATGGTCATGTGGGCTTTGGGAGAGAGCGAGAAGCCACACAGTGCCAGACCCAGTGAACAGGGTAGGTGAGGAAGCAGCACCATGATTTTATTTGACAGAACTTACCATAAACATTTGATCAGTGATGAATGATCAGTTACTGTGGTGAATGTTTAAATGATTATTACAGTAAGACACATTGACGTTAATCACCCTGGAAATACTTAAAATACGCCCCCCGCCCCCCAGTGTGAGCACAATAATTTCATTGTTCTTGGCAATGTGACTTTTATTGTAGTGTGTTTTGTTAATTTAAACGTTCAATATATTTTTTTGACTAGACCACGCATGGCTCTCTTAAAACCTTTCCCTGTCTTTGTGCCACATGTGCAATTGATCAACACGCAGAGGTTAAGTGAGGGACACATGGGTGGCAGGTGTCGCTTCCCCCATGGTGACAGCATTTATTTTTTAGGAAGAAAACAGCCCTTATCTCCTTGCTGCCCACCTCCACCTGGAGGCTCTGCCCTGCCCTGCTGTGTGTCTAATGCGGACTAAGTGTCTTTGCAAGTCGATCTTATCTTTGTGTGGCCTTAATTCCCGTGAAGAGCCCCGTGCCCTCCCTATCACTCAGGCATTTTCATTGCCGTCATCTTTCTTCAGAGACAATTAATGGTGCAACTATTAATCCTGCCCTGCGGCTTCTTCCCAATGTATCCCCTCCTTCCTCTGTCCCCTTCCACCTCGGTAATTCATGTCCTTACGACTGCGCCCCTGGCCTGTGGGAAGAGCAAGCTCATTGGTTCCTTCTGCAAATCCATCTTCCCTCCTCGGGGTGCTGATAGTGATCCATCTTTGCCCAAAGGCTTTAACACGTCCCCTTTATCTCAAATGCAAATTGTTTATCCTGACATTCAAAGGTTTCTTTAATGTGCCATCAGTCTTTCCCACATCTCCATTTACTCCTTCATTATTTTCATTCCAAAAATATTGAACACCTTTCCGGTGCTGGGCGTTGATCTCGGGGTCTTCCCCTTTGTGGGCTTGTGCTCCTGTCGCACTGGGGACCTTGCGCTCTCTGACACCATATGGTCAAAAATACGGTGAATGATTACCTTTTTTTTAAATGTCACTATCGTAAAGGACACATTGCTGTGAGTTGCCCTCTAAATCTTCCCCCTCGCTTGGAGCCTGCTCCTCCCACCGTTGGTTCCTGCCACTCTCTGAAGCAGTTCTGGAGGTCCTCTGCTGTAGCTGCGCCATCGTGGTGGCTTCAGTGTCCCGCATCCATTCAAAACATTGGTCACTTCATGGTCGTTTTGACTGTGGAGAAGCGTCAGTCATTCCGCGCCAGGTCCAGCTGGACGGCTCGCTGCAGCCACGCCCACCGTAGCTTCACTCACATCTGGTGAACGTCTAGACCTGCTTCAGACACCGGCGGGAGCGATGGGGCACGTGCACCCGGGGTGAAGGGCTTGGCGACGCCCGTGGCGATGTGCTGTTGACTCTGAGTCAGCCTTGAGTGTTCCTCAGCGTCCCCGGGGGGGGTGGGTGTTGCCTGCCTCGCTCTGTCGGGACCCCCTCTGCCCACGGCCTCCTTTTCCTTTCTGTGGCTGCCCAGTGTCAGCGTGGATGTCGGTCATCTCTGCGAAGCCTTGCCCACCCCTGCTGCCGAGGTCCTTGACTCCGTCCCCTCCTGTCGAGTCTCTCGCAGCCTCTGTGTACCTGTTTCCCTTCCACTTGCTGCAGAGTTCTGGGTAAGAAGCTTCCATCTGTCCCGGACCGTCTGCGTAGCGACTTACATAAGCCTCCCCCATTCTCCAGTGGATTCACTAAGCAGCTGTCTTGCCCCCTGGTTCCTAGTCTTACTAGGCCTTTATTTATTTATTTATTTTAGATACAGAGTCTCACTCTGCAGTCTAGGCTAGTCCTGAACTCACTATGTAACCCAGGCTGGCCTTGAACACAAGGCAATTCTCCTGCCTCAGCCTTCCAAGTTCTGGGATGACAGGGGTACCCCACCACACCTGGTTTATGTGGTGCTAGTAAACTGAACCGAGGGCCCTGTGCTTGCTAAGCAGCTGTGCTAACTACTGATTCCCAGACTCCCTAGTTTTTCTTTCAATCTTCAGTGACTCAAATTTTCTTTCATAGAAATCAGTCTCAGGCTACCCATGTGTTCAGACCTCTAACTGTCTGGGTCCTCGAAGATTATTCTCCTAAAGAGACAAGAGTTTTTTTTTTCACAAGGGACAAACTAGTTGCTGGCTGATGTGCCCCACTCACTCTTTTTAACAGGTTTCAGTAGAAGTGTGTACCTAGGATAAGTTCTGATGTTTTTCAAGCAGTAAGTGACCTCAGCATCGTGTGTTTATACAATCAAGACTTTAACTGTGATTCGGGGAGGTTGACACGTGGAATTCTGGGCTTTAAAGTTGGCCAGACGATCAGTTGTGCGCACTGTCTTTATGCGTTTTCTACAATGCTGGGAAGCAGGGAGGAATGTAATTTAGAGGGAAACCAACAGAATTCAAGCATCAGGATCTACAGGCAGGGCCAGCATGGCTGGCAAACCCAGTCTTCAGCATTTTGACTTTTTTTGGCTTTTTGATCGTGAATTTTTTAATTAATTGTGATTCTTTTAAAGAGAACTACACTAGAACATTCTTTATCTGGACTACTGAGCTTCGCGTGCCCTTCAGTTTTGCATCCAATGCGAACATCCTGCTTACGTCGACTTGGACACAAGAAGGAAGCAGAAAACAAAATAAGAAAGAAAGAGGGAAGGAAGGGAGGGAAGTGGGGGTGAAAGGTGTGTGGAGGCACACATTGCATCGGCCAGTGTCAGATTGGTAGCAGGTGGGCAGAAGCAGGCCGTGAGCCGTCCCGGCACCCTTGGCGGTAGCTTGTGTAGCCTGTGTACAGTGTGTATTTGTTGTAAACACAAGGACATTGTTCTCGGATTGCATATTTTGTTTCTGTGTATTACAGTTTATTGTTATGTACATTGGGTGGAGCCAGGAATGGTAGGTCTAAATTCCACTCGCTTTTTCATATCTATGCTAATGTTTTCCTTGATACGAATTTTGTGCACATGTTACCCCTGGCAGTTTCCACCCTCTGCTTTCTGAGCTACTTCTTAAGGAGCCCAAGATAATGTATTCCGCTTAAGTTTACATTGTTGGGCTTTCAAGAAAAAGAAAAAAGAGTCTGAATGTGAGATTCACCACTAATCAGTCATGCAGCCCAGCCAAGAGCCTGAAAAATTGCCAGATAAATTTCCCGAAATGTAACACATAATTTGTAACTCACCTAACAGGGGAATACATAGGCTGGAATATGGAAAAAAGAAAAAGGATTTAGAATCAATAGATGAAATAACTCAACAAATCCATGTATCTTAATCCCCGGGGCTGCTGCTTCCTTTTCTTTATTTTAAAAATGAGGGCCCTTTACTATGAAAATGCAGAGTTTATTTTTAAAGACTGTGGGAGGCAGCCAAGGAAAAAGTAGCTACTCAACACTCGTCCTTCCCCCACCCCACACCCAGCCGGTGATGTGCCTTTGTTCTCTGATTCTTAGCTAATCCCTTAAGCTACATTGCCCGTCTTCTCAGCAGTATGCAAATACCGAGAAATGATTCTGCCCGGAAATTATCCTGTCACAAATGTATTGCATTTAATATTTTTGTGTATTTAGCTCTGCATATAAAATATTTACCCCGCAGGAAAGTTGTGAATTTCAGCCAAGTGAAATGGGAGCCCAAGTTGTGAAGCACGACAAGCTTTTACCAGATTTTCAACTCAAAGTGTCAACATTCTCCTTGGTGGCGTGAGCCAGGAGGACGCCCAGGCGCCTGGTGCAGGCCAGGGACCCTGAGCGAGATCCTTTCCCTGCTTCAGAGGATCTCGTTCCCGTTGTCAGTCTCCCTGGTTTGGGAAGCTGTTCCACGTGTGACGTGCAAAGTGTAACGCCCCACTCTCATTATTCCGACTTCACACTCATAAGGACTAAACACAGAATCTGGTACATTATTTGGTAAGAGACTGAAAATCAAGGGTCGTATCCAGGGCCTTAGAATTGCTAGCTGGCTTTGTTTATCTTTATTGATGATAGCATCTGCTTTTTCAAATTGTAATTTATATTATTCTGGTGTTTGTGTGTGCGTTCGGTTACTTTCTATGAGCTTATGTCTTGTTACGCATGCGGATTACCTCTGCGTGGGGAGCCTGTGCATGCCAGTAGGCACCATGGGCCTTGTTCTTTCCCTTTCCCTGTCCACATTCTGCCTTCCCCACCCCGGCCAAAGTCTCCCTCCCTGTTTCCTGTCATCTCTCTTTTACTTGGGGGACATCTTTTAAGTGGAGGCACCCAGAACTGCTGAACGATCTACTGGCCAAGACGTGCACCTGGTTGATGCTCTCTGGTCCTCTGGCTGTTTCTTGGCAGTTGAGACTGGACACGTCCCCAAGCTACCGCTGCTGCACTCTCTAGGTGGTAGCAAATTACTTTTGCTGATTCCTTCATCTCAAAGCCATGATGTCATCCTCTTCCTTGACGTCCTGATGTCCTTCTCTGCCCTCCGCAGACCACAGAGGGATGACAACATTAATCTTACTCCTTTCTTTCTCTTGTATCACACATCCAACCCATCAGCAAGTTCTCTTGTTCTTTATTTAAAACACATGCAGATTCTCAGCACTTGTGCCTCGGTGTCCCGGTGCAGACCACCACCATCTCTTTCCTGCGGCGTCGCCACCACCTCTGTCACCTTCCTGTGTCTTCTCTGCCTCCCTCCTCTCCATATTCCATTTCCAACATAGGGGTTAAAACAGACATGTGACTGTGCCACTCAAAGCCACCCAAGGGCTCCCCCTTCCCTCTTGATATGAACCAAAGTCCTGTGAGGCCCGGCAGCATCAGACACAGTCTCTGTCTGCCTTCGCTGTTGTGTTGTGGAATTGGCTCGCCAGGTTTCTTTATGGTTTCTTGAGCATGCCAACACCACCCACACCGCTCCACCTGCCACCGAAGCCTCGTCCCTGGCTGTGACCTCCTGCTGCTCTCAGTTGTCCCTCTCTGCAGCTCCCTGCCTCCTGCCTCACAGCCTTCCGGTCTTGGCTGGGTGGACACTCCTCACGACGTCTCACCCCTGATCCATCACCCTGTTTTTAAAGACAATGCCCTTCATACGTCCACCTCTCATTTCTCCTTCCCTGCTTTTTCTTTTACCATAACATACAGTTGCCCAAAGCATGTATCGTTAGCGTATAATTGACTACAGCATATATCACATATGCTATGCTAGCATATGTCACTAACATGTAGTTGACCATAGCTTGTATCACCAGCATGTAATTTATTGGCACTACTGTTGGTTAAATGTTTCCGTGACCGGGAATGTTGGCTGTGTGAGGGTGGGAGCTCTGAGTTCTGCCTCATGGGTGGATCTCACGTACCTAGAACAGGACCTGAAACCAAAGATGGTCCGTACAGATCTGTGGGAAAATGGATGTGGCCAAAAAGTGACTCTAGAAATCACAAGAAGAGAGTGAAAGGATTTTGTAGAAAGCCTCTGTTATTTTCTTGTCTAAAGTAAGAAATACTTTGGGCGACGTATTCTAGCTGTATCAGGTTGTCAGGTCCTCCATGTCGCTTCAGAATGCGTCCCTCTATTTTAGGAAAGTGACTTTCATCATATGCAGTTTTTTCCAGGCAGTGATGCGCCACTCAGCAAAAGGACTTATCGGACTTAAGAAAGTATTGCTTGAGACATTTGCTGAGGAAAGTTAATTTTAGACAAAATTATGATTACTGCTTATTTTCTGTTTTTTTCAGTCTATTTCCCTTTCACCCGTCTATTTTCTATTTAAATGAATACCTGAATATTTTGTGCCTCAAGAATATTACAGGATTCATTTGTCCAGTTATTTAGTTTACTTCCAGGCATCCAAGACAATGAAATATAATTTCAGTGTCAAGTCAACGCAGCAATAAAGTCCCAAATGGTCATGGGCGAGGAAGAGTCACAACCGAGAAATTCAGAGCAAAGGGCCAGAAGTACATACAGAAAGATTGGTGTCACTGTGGATGAAGCCACTGTGGAAAGGAGATTTTTGAATGCACCAGTTTCGTGGGATGTTTATGCGTATGATTAGGCCTTGCTCCTGTTTAGGATTTGTGGAAGCAAAGCTATGAAATTCAATTTCAAAAGCATTTTAAATACAAGTAAACAAGTAGAAAAAGAAGCAAAATCTTCATATAGTAAATAGAGAAACAAAATGCTTAGAACAAGAAACTATCTTAGTAGGGACTGGCTGCAGCCTATGATATTTTCTATTCTTGAATACCTCCAATACTGAAAGTCTTTCTCACCTCCTGCCTTGTCTCTGTGCTGGTATCATCCACTCGCTGCTTCCATTTGCCCTTAAAGTGATCGTTAACCCTCCGGACATCTGGCATAGGTAAGAGGTGCAAGTGGTTATGCTTTCCATATTAAGCCTCTCTGTGTTACGGCTCCGAGGCCCAGCTTCTCTGAAAATATAATTTTTTCTGAATTAACTGTACAGTTAACATTTTTCTTAGGTTATTTCTCTTAGAATGGAATACAGGACACCCGGCAGTGAAGTCAATACTCAATATTTGCAATACATTGATCTGACCAGCTCAAACATGCAATCCCCTCACTCTAGGTACGTGACTGGAAAGGCAGTCCTTGAAGGTGACACTTTTTAAAGGTTGGACGTAGCTAAATGCTTGGATATTCTTTACGGAGATGGTGATACTGCACTTGACTCTGAACATGACTCATCTAGAAGCGTAATTCATTGCATCCTGTTATTTTAGGTTTTAAAATTCTTAAAAATGTTCTACTGTAGTCTCCCTGTATTTTGGGGGCATCAGTGTCTTTGGCCATGTTGTTTTTTTTTTAAATTCTATCCTATTTGTGGGTAACTCTGTGATGGAAAAATAAAAACAAGGGAAAGTAAGTGACTCCTCACCATCCTGCCTTTGTTTCGATGTCCATTCAGATCACTGCAGGATATTACGGGACTTGCAAGGAAACCACGTCCCCGACTGATCCACGACTTGCTTCTCCTTCCCCAAGAGTCGCCGCTATTCTGAGCGATTTCTTCTCCAAAATATCTTCCCGCTCTCCTCTGAATGTGTCGCAGATGTTATGTAATTTCTTGCTTTACTCTTCTTGACCCTGTTTGCACACGTTTGGGAGACCTTCTAGTGCTTTCTTAAATCCCTGCCATTCTTAGTGACACATCCAGTAGAAGTCACCGCAGGTGCTGTGTGGTCCCACTGGGTGCTCAGGCTTCACTGGCCAGGTGAAACACTGAATTAGAAGTGAACCATCTTGATGACTTTGACTAACACAGGCCCTGTGTAACTCACCCCTTGGTGAAGACAGAAAGACATCTCAGCACCTGGGCCACCTCTCAGGTGGCGTTTGCAGTCAGCACGCCGTGTGGGAGCCTCTGCCCAGCTCTCTCGTTTCCCCCTCCTGCCCTTGACCTATTCAAGGCACATAGGGACAACCGCCCATCTGGGTTCTGTTCTCATAGGGTAGTGTTCCGTGTGCTAAAAATTCCCCTATCATTGTTTCTGAGCTTCACTCATACGTATATCTACGTCGAAAGGCTGTTGTGATGTATTGCTGGCTCGTATTCCATTGTCCGAACATCAGGCCGTGTCCACTCTGATGACGGATACCTGGGCGTTTGGCTTGGACACATGAGGAGCATGGATGTGGGCATTCTTATCCGAAAGGTTCTCGTGGATTCACCTTCATTCCTCTTGTTTGTTGGTCTCGGTAGACGTCCCCTGGGAAGAAGTCCTACGCCCGTGTTTATGGTGGGTGAGTTTTGCGTCAGTCGGCAGTTGCCACAGGGTTCTTTATGTTTTCTGTGCTAATCCACTGTCAGATATAGGACCTGAAGGTAACGTCCCACCCTGAGGTTGCCTTTCTGCTTTATTGATGAAGTGCTTTGAAGAACATAACTCTTAAATGTTGCTGTAGTCTAATATACCCCTTTTTTCTTTTGTCGTGTGTCCTTTTGGTATCATACCACACACTGATAATTTCTGGTGTCTAGTTGTTCTTTAATAAGACTTTTGTAATTCTTCTCTACTTGCAATCCAAAAATTTCAAGGTCTTGGATCCCTCATAAGTTTCTACATTTTTTGGTAAGATCGATGAACTTGAGATTCTGCTCACATATCCTCTGATTTTTTTTCAAAGTTCTTTCCTGAGCCCTGACTCATTTCCTTAATTATTAAAACCTGTAATAATTGCAGTAATTCGTTCTCCAGCTTTTCTGTCATTTTTCAAATCACCAGCACCTCTCTCAGCTAATTCTCTTTTACCCTCACGCAGTGTTTACAGAGCTCTTGTGCTGTACTTTAAATTAGGCAGGTTTGGGGGAGAGAGGTCAAGGTAAGCGAGAATGTGCCTTCAGGGAACTTTGCCTTGTGTAGGACAAATCGTGTAAGCAAAGGACAGATACACGGTGACAAGTGGCAATCACTTAAAAAAAGGTGGGGGACACATTGTAGGGTTTATATTAATCTGCAGAGGAAGATCTCATTCTTTTTTATTTTAATGCTGTCAGTATTCAACCTGGAGTGGTAGCCTTTCTCCTCACTCCCTTGATACTTAGGAGATAAAACTGGCTAAAAGAAAAATCAATAAATTATATTTGGTTGAGAAAAAATTGCAAAAATATATTTGGAGAATTAATGCTGCCTACCAGTTTCACATCCTGTTTCCATATCATTTTTGTAGTTTGCATTAGAAGTATTTAATCTTTGTTCTTATTGGACAAGTCCAACATAAAACAACCCTATAAGATTATCCTTTAATCCTAAATAATTCTTTCTTTTTTGGTTCATATTGGGATATGTTGATTATTTAGTCCACATATTTTATCTCATTTTATCCCCATAATGCAATAATAAAATTTTCAACACTGAGTAGTTTCTCAATTTACATCAGATTATCTTATTATAAAACATTTCTAAAACATAAAACCACACAAATAGATACGTATTTTTGCAAGAAATTTTGATAATTACCTATGTTATCTTCTTTAAATTCTTCATCTTATAAAAAAAGATACGCTCAAATTGTAGCTTCTACATACCGTAAGTCTATCCAATGAAGGAACCAGGGATCCTCAGAAAAAAGTTACTAATTTTAGGATAGAGCAAAAAAATGTAGAAGTCTGGAAAGTTTTGACATGCCAGAGAGTAAGGAAGGAGTTGAGTAGCAAAAGGGCAGGGACGGAGTGAGAGGGAGGGTGGGTCGTAACGACAAACGTGGAATCACTGGAGTCTGTACTGATGCGAGTAAATAACTGGATAAATAAACGGGAGGGAGGAAAACAGCCGTGCTTACAGGAACACTTCCCATTCCCTCCCTACCGGGGCATGGACGTCCCTCCCTCCCCAGTTAGAATGGGCAGGACACAGGGAATAGAGCCCAAAGGAAAGTGTGGAATAGGAAAATCAGTGAATGAACCTGACGAACATGACCTCAGAATATTTATCAGATTGTATGTAGACACGACGTATGGCCTAATGCAGTGTGGTAAAAGGGGAATTCCACCATTATGATATCTTTTCTCAAAACTCAGACTGTAGTCTCTGTCTACTAAGATCACCTGATGAGCTGAAGTTGAGAGTCCTGTTCCAAAATACCTGATGGAGTCATCTCAAAACTGTCATGGTTATTGTCTTAGCTACTTTCTCGTTGCTGGGTCAGAATACTCAACATCCACAACTTAAGGGAGCAAGAATTGATTTAGCTCACAGTTTCAGAAGGCCTCAGTCCATTGTGAGTGGCTGGCAATGATGCGAGCGGTGACAGAGGCCTAACAGGAGGAAGGCTGTTCACAGCGTGGCCGACAGGAAGCCAGGTGAGCAAGGCAGGGTGGAGCCAGCAAATAGCCTTCCAGGTCACGTCCTGGTGATGCACCCTTCAAAGTCAAGCCCTGGAGTTCTGCCCCTTCCAACAAGACCCCGTGTTTTAACAGCACATGGCTCTCTAGCTATTCCAGAGCATCCAGCTACAGGAGGCTTTTGGGGACATTCCACATCCAAAATGTAACAGTCATGAAAGATAATCAGATCAGCTATCACAATCCAGGGGAAACTAACAAGAGATATAATAAATAGATGTGATACAGTAGCCGAAACTGAGCCACACACACACACACAAAATGACATTGATGAGGACCCTGGTGAAGTCTGGATAGAACCTGGGATAGGGTGAACGGTAATGTACCATTGGTGGCTTCCGAGTTTTCACAAATATTCCTTAGCAGAGTGAGATAATAGGCGGAGAAACTGAGGTGAATTTTAGGTTATCTTTTATAATTCTAAAATTTCTGTAAGGAAAGTAGTTTACTCAAGAAGAATCGTAGATTGATTAATTTACTACGTTCTCCCATTTTAAGCACTAGCTATTATCTCTGCCTCTGGAAGGCCAAGGTTTACTTTGCTTTTCTCTAGAGAAATCTGAAACATGCCTCAGCCCCAGTCTTGTATGTTTGACCTGGTTTGGGCTTTACAAAGATGAAATATCTCTTTTTGGTCATACCTATTGTGAATGTCTACTGGGATGTGTCCATTCCCGCCCTTTGTGCTCTACCTGATATGACCTTGTTACCTGAAAACTCATGCTCTTTGGTTCCACAGTGGTTTGGAATTGCTTTTTTCTGATTAGACATCTCTTCTGTGTTTATATGTGTTTATTTTCTTTCTAGAATTTCTAGTATTCATATTTGAGGCAGTCTGCTGTGATATATTTTTCCATATTTATGGGTTATTTTTTGAAATTGCCAGTTTTTATCTTTCAAAAATCATATTGTTCGTTTTAACCATCATGTGTTTTACTCCTGGGGCTCTTTTTATACTCTCTAGGTGTAGCATTTTCTATAGAATCGAATATGTCAATATTGCAGTGTTTCTTAACCCTTTCAGTACAGAAAGGTTTTCCTCTTGAGATTATCACTCTTGTTTTTCTTTGCCTTTTTTTCCTTTGTATATATTATTTCTTTCAAGTTGCTTTTTATTTTCTGCTAACTTAGTCATTCATTTGGCCTTCCAAAGTCATTAAAGGTTTTCAATAGAGTTTGAGTGGAGACTTACATTCTAAAACATGGAACTAAGAACTAACTGGATCTCTGAGTGACATCCAAGGGTAAAAAAAGAAAGAAAGTAGAACTCCAGGTGGACGGAAGACAGATGTGGAGAGACAGAAAGCAGGACTGAGCGTGGTCGGTGGCAAAATGGAGTTAAAAATGGGATGAAGAAGCGGAATATAGGGATTTAGAAGGAAGATGCACAAGAGTGATTTTATATGCCAAAACAAAACCTCGGACGGGATGCTCAGGGCTTAGGCCAGACGGTTTCACGATTTACACCTGGGTAAAACTGATCCAGACAGAAGTCCGGCTGCAGGTGTCACCCAGTGTGATGGTCAAACTGAATTATCAATTGGCTGGCTTCAGAGCCACCAAGGGGGTCAGTACAGTTGACTTCTGAATAGGCCTGCATGGATAATGGAGGTGTGCCCTGGGGTACCATGTCTAGTCCCTTGCCCCTTCCTCTCTGCCAGTGCCCTGCTCTGCCTTCAGCTTCCACGAATGGAGCATCTTGCCTCCACCAGGCCCTTCTGCCATCAGGCTCCTGCTGTGGAGCACTAACCAGGAACTGAGGCTCTGAAAACCATGAGCCAAATTAAATCTCCCCACGTTTAAGGGTAGGTACTGAATATTTTGTACCCACAATGGAAAAGCTTCCACGTGCACCAAGAAAATAGTTCCAGCTTCCCCCTCTCCAGCCCCATTTATGAGTGCTATTTTTGTAAGTCATTTATAGCTCTGTCTTTTATTGAACTGTGGAATTTTCAGTTCATTAAATATCAGCTTCCACATTCTGTTGGCGAAGAAAGTGAGGCTCTGTACCGTGAACTTATTAACATTTTTATCACTAAAAAGTTTCTCTCGGAATTTACAATTATCCGGCGAGGGTATAAACACACGACAACTAACATCATTTAAAGTTTCCCCAAACCCGAATGAAAAGGAACATGGCAGCTCAACAGAGCCAAGGGGTCTGCTGCAGCGCTCAAGAAAATGTCATTGAGAGGCACCACGGAGGAAGCGCAGCCTAATTCAGTCAGATGGAAATATATTAGATTTTAAAAGGCAGAATGAAGAAAATGAAATTGCAGAGACATTTCCCCAGAAGGCTGTTAGTGCATGAGGACAGTAAATCCCACAGTGACCATGCGCTTTCTTGTTTTGAGTGCTCAGACATTTTCTTGAGAGCCGTAGAATTCTAAAAGTTAACAACATGATTTTAATGGTTGCCAGAAAAACACCCCACGCGATGCTTAAATTGCAAGGCTTCAAGACTTTTCACCCCAAGTGTGTCCTGCGCTAAGCATGGGCAGAGTGGGATGCAAGTGACTCTTGGGTTTTTTCTCTTCACATGTGAGCTGACACTCCCGCTTTTCCAGAACAGAAAAACCAAAATGACGCCTTGTTGGACTCTCGCGTGGGCTGAGAGTTGTCTCTCTGCCCTGGTTCCACTTCATTAGTAAAGCCTTACCCCTGCCAGCCCCGAAATTGCCCCTGTTTCAGACACCTCCTACTCACTGCCAGCCTTCCTAGCACTAGCCCCCACCTCACTGGGGCAGCCTGATGAGCTTTAGCTCGTGTGTCAAGCGGTGAGGTGACACTTGTCCCACAGCGAGGTGGCCTCTGAAATGCCAACACCCATCATACAGAGTCCAAAAGCAGTGCTTGACGACCGAAAGCTGTCCCCCTCCCCAGACCTACTGCTGTTCCCTACAGTAGATCATGGACTCCAGTGCATGGTTTAACCCATTGCTGCCTGCCCTGAGGTGCTCTCTCGAGTTCTTTGTGGCTGCAGCATGCCTGTGTTAGGATTTGGATCTGGAATGTTCCCCAGACTTCATGTTGGGGAGGTGATTCAATCATGGGGTTAAGCTGTTGATTTCCTGAGCTGTTAAGAGGTTGAGCTTGGCCTGGGAGGGGTGGAATCACCTGGGCTTGACCTGGAAGTACATATGCTAGCTCCACCCTTCCTCTTGCATTTTGCTTCCTGTCTTGCCATGCTGTACGCATTGCTGGCCACCCGTGAATGGACTGAGACCCCCTGAAACTGTGATCTAAAATAAGCCTTTTGTCCCTTAAGTTGTGTCAGGTATTCCATCCTAGCAACCAAAAAGTAACAAAGACACTCCAAGATAAGTTGCAGAGTGCAGTCCTAACCTTTCCCCTTGCCGTAAAACAACTTCCCTTTGTTATTATGTATCTTCATGTCTATCTAGTATATCAGTAGTTGTGGGAAATGAAAGGCATCATGGTATTTTTGTTTTTAAGTGGTGGCTATTTTGATTTTCAACCAGTGAAAATTTTTTCTACATAGGAATTAAAGAATCATTGTACGTAAGTTCCCTGGGAATAGTATACTTTCCTAAATTGACCCAATGAGATATAGCCCATACTATTCCAGGTTGCTGACTAGGCCAAACACCTGGCTTCTCACTCTGCCTAACCTGCATCACCGCCCTTCAGATGACCCTCTTGAGTTTCCTGCTGTTCTTTTACTACTACCTGTGGTTAACTTGGATTGGTCTGTTCCCTCTAGACTGGAACAGGAGGGGAGAGGCCCTCTGTGGTGGTCACTACTGTGTCTTCAGGGTCTGGAACAAAGCCCTGGAGTGTTTAGTAAATATCCTGTTTTCAGCCTGGATGACTCACCCAGCCAGAGCCCTTTCCTCCTTTGTTTACAGTAATTTTTCCACTGGATTCTATTGTAAAGCAGTGCAAATGTGGAGGACATTGCTGGGGCTAGCCATAACCTCTGTAAACTCAAGGTGTGGACAGGACCTGTAGGCTGAGTTCCTGGTACTGATGGTACTGATCTGCCAATTATCCGTGGAGCTATATCATGCAAGGGATTCTGTCTCAGGATTTCTGCAGCAGGGGTGGGCGGACTCAGGCAGTCAGCCAGACAAGAGGGGCTGTCCCTTCCTCAGCTCCCCTCTCTCCCGGGGGGGGGGGGGGGGGGGTGCTAAGCCCCAGTGTTGAGTCAGGCTGGTGGCATCACCTCCCTGTGAAGAACTGGCCCTGCTTAGGAAGCACTTGGTGGCACGGAC
>PVKB01003028.1:0-230514 GCA_004027205.1 Ctenodactylus gundi
CTCTCAAGGAGTTTCAGGAGGACCACAGTGAGCTTACATAAGGCAGATGCAGCTCATAGAGTGACCCACCCGTGGCAGGCATTGGCGGAGAGGATGCTGAATGGTTATCCAAACTGGGCAGGAACTCAGTGATCCTCTGAAAGGCACAGGAGGAGGGGGTGGGCATGCAGTCTGCTGTGTGTGTATGCACTCATGTGTGTTTTAGTGTTTGCTTCCGTCTTGGGATTCCTGTATAAATCTCACAACAAATGTTCCTGAAGACATACTTTAAGGGATGGAGCAGAACCTCACGTTATATTTAATAATTTCTTCAAGGACCTAGAAGTTATGGTTGGCATTAATAATTGGGCTTATTAGTTAATGAGTTAGAGGTTTTCATTTAAAGAGCTCCACAGGGCATGGAAAATTATCCTTAGAAACTGACAATGGCTCAGGGCAGTTATGACTGGCCCTGGCCAATTAGTTTTTCTTCTGAACACAACACATCCAGCAGGAGCCAAATGGATAGGGCAACTAAGGAAAAAGTTGCATTTCTGCCACATAACTGCTGAAGGAGCCTGGGGCCGATTTTGGAGGAGAGGAGAGGAGGAGGAGAAAGAGGATGCGGGCAAATGCTCAGGGCCCAGCGGTTTCTCACTTGGTGTTTGAGCTGATGGGCCACGGGTCACGCCAGGGCCGCCGGGTGAGGTTCAGGGAGTGTGGGCACATGCCCGGCTCCTTCTCCTCACACGAACTCCATTTCTATTGCCAAGAAGTACCCTGTTATTGTGGCTGAAAATGTCTTTGAGGAAACTTTTTGGAAAAAGTATTGCGTACACAAAGAGAACTCCAAAACCAATGATACTTTGGCAAGTAAAGTTATTTACTTATGAGCATAATAAGGTGCACTCAAGGCAGACAGGCTGTACCCTCCAGCAGGTGTGAGGTCTCAGAACTCTGGCTAGGAAGGCAAGCAGAATTCTGCATGGCCTTTCTAAACCACTTCAGGCTAGTTAAAGCAAGGCAGGTTAACTAACTCTGACCCATATCTCTATCTCTTCTACTGAAACTGTCAGTGGTCATCACTGATCACCATCACCCCCGTGGATTTCTACTTCGGCTAGGATCACACTGGATGGGCGGGGGGCGGTTGCTGGTGGTTAGCTGCCTTGCTGGTGTCATGGAAGTACAGGCTTCTCCACAGGCCACGTGTGTTCACCCATTCTGCCTGGTGTAACTCACAGGGCCCGATGGACACTCAGTCGTAATCCACTGAATCCTGTTCCTTTGTTAGGTGCCCGCCCACTTTCTCTATGATTCTTCTCACTGTGCTCCTTTGGTGCTCTCTCTGAGTGCAATTCCAAAATTTTCCTTTGCCCGCCCATTCCCTGGCTTTCTGGCAGCCCCTCCAGGCTCCCTCGAGCCCACCCACTCACGTTTACAGACTGCTCTTCCCTCACGCTTACAGTTTCCTGTCCTCTCATGGCCCCCTCTTCTCTGTCCAGGACGCCCGGCTGAGCTTCCCTTTGCCTGTGGAGGTATCTGGGGATCAAGGGAGAGTTCACTGCTGTAGTGGGTGGAAAAGTACAGATGATAAACACACCCGTAGAGCCAAGCTCAATGCCATGTGAACCACACCGGGACTCAAGTGAACCAATCCCTTGGGCCTGGAGCAAGCTGCTGAGAGGCTCTTGGCCCCTCAGGCTGACCTGCTCTACCTGCTCCTCACCTTGCTCAGTCCAACTCATTCTTCAAACTTCTGCTTAGTGTCAGGTCCTTGGAGAGCTGTCACTACACCTTACCTCAGCGTTAGCTACTTCCCCATCACACCGCCCCTCCCTTCCCTCCTCCCTCCCCACAGCCCTGCCGAGATCCTAGCCAGTCACACACTTCACGCCCTCCTCCTTCCATCAGACCACAAGACCTCTGGGACAAGGGACTGTTTCTCTTTTGTCCACCACTGTGATCCACTGCCTGGCACAGCAGAGCTGTTACAGGTCCTCATACAAATTCATTAGATACATGATGATAGGGAAAAATCAAATGCCACAGAGCCACCAGCCCTACTCAGAGAAGGCTAATGTTACAAGGATTTTGAACAGAAGCAATGTGAGGAGAGAAAGTGTTTTCAGTGGCAGGCAGCAGCCTGCAAAGGTGGTGTAGAGTGGAGGAAGAAAAAGGGGCTCGGGGCAGAATGTTTCTCACGACTGATCACTATCGGTGGAAAGGCTGACTCAACTGATGGGTGCGATTTTGTACAAACACAAATGTAATGGGAATCAGAAAACAGACAGTGCTCCCACTGGTGACAAGCAGCCATGTTTCCTTGAAATAGAGCACTCTGAATGTAGGTCATCATGTTTCCTTACCATGGTCTATAAGTGTCCTAGTAAGTACAAAGCTCTGTTAAGGACAAGCACAGAGGAGTCCGGGAGCAAGAAAGAGCCAAGGCCTGTTGACTCTCGAAGCAATGCTGAGACGATCGGAAGGCCACGAGGCCCTCAGCTCTGGGCACTCATTACAGGGGCCCATCCCCATCTGATCCGGGTTGACCACACGCGCCCTGTTCAGGCAGCTCCCTTTGCTTGCTCTCAATCTCTTTTTCTAGCCAAAAGGACTATTATAAAGCATTTAGCATTGGGAGAACATCAGTCTCAAAAGGGTTCATTAGGTAGTTAAAAAAAAAAAGTTCTGCTTTTTTTTCCTCCTCAAATCTGATAGCTTCGACATCCATTAATGAACCTTTCTGCTTCATTTATATGCTCTGTACTTCTCCACTTCAGTTTTGATCAGATTTCTCTTTTTTAGAGTTTGAAAATAGTTGCTATCTTTAACATTCAACTCACAGCCCTCACACTCACAGAGCTGAAAGGAACGTGAGAAATCACCAATTCAATCCACTCTTTGAGACATGAAGGATTTTTTTTTTCTGGGAGATTTATTTAGCTAAATTCAGATGCATTTTCTATGAGCTCAGAGTCAGACTCAGAAACTAGGAATAGAGCACAGAGTGGGTTGGACCGTAGTCAACTTGAAACAGAGGAAGGGAGGGAAGGTGAGCTGAGACAAAGGGAGCCACCTCAGGGTCACAATTCCTGGCCAGACTAAGCCACCAGAAGCACACAACATATCAATCATCTCTGACTTACAGTCCCACAGTTAATCTATTATCTCAAATAAGAGGCAATAGGAGGCCATTTATAATCTACACTCATACCCACAACTAACTTTACACTAATGACAATAAGGAAAAAAGGTATAAGCTTTGGAGCCAAGTAACTCTTGGTTTAAAACCTGCCCCTACTGCTGGCTGGGTAGCCCTGAGAAGGCCTTGGGAAGACTTGGGTGTTTATAATCTGCAATATGGGGGAAAATAAGAACTACCTACAATGAAAGGCTACTGGAGTACTTCATGATATGATGTATATGAAATGCTAGTGGCTACACCAATGTTCAGAGTAGCATTACTCACAATGGCCAAAGGGTAAAAACAGCCTACATGACTTTCAAAGGAAGAGTGAATAAAAAAACCAGGGATGCATGTACAACTGAACATTATTCAGTCTTGATAAGAAACAAAATTCTGACCCAGGCTACGACATGGATGAACCTTGAAGCATTACGCTGAGTGAAAGAAGCTAGACACACAGAGAACCCGTCTTGAGTGAGTCTACTTACCTGAGGAATCTAGAATGGATGATATCATGGAGACAAAAGGAGAAGACAGGTTACCAGGGATTGAGGATCTAGGGCACTGGGAGTTATTATTTAATGGCTGTAGAGCGTATATTTGAGGTTATGAGAAATTTCTAGAAATGGATGGTGATGTTTGTACAACACTGTAAATGCACTTAATGTCAGTGACCTAGTTCACTTAAAATAATTAACATAGTAAATTTTGCACATTTCACCACAATGAAAAATGAAAGTAAAAACGCAAGTGGAATTCCTGAAGCAAAGTGCATATAACAACTGCAGCTATGGTCACCTCTCACTCTGCCCATTTTACCTGTTCTAAGTAATGCAGTGACAGGTTGATGTACTTGGCCTCTGTCAGGAGCTGGCCTCCCACTCCAGTCTTTGCAACTCGCTCTGAACCAGCCAGGTCAACCAGATGGAGCTTGGCATGTTGGACAGTTGCAGATCCCGGCTCTTTGCTTGATAAATGAACAGTGAAAATGCAGTGTGAACGGGTTGAAGCTTGGTTCATAGGCGTCTATAAAACAGAAATTGCAAAAGAAGAGCGATTTGAAAAGTGAGAACTTTTTTGAAGGTTATGAAAAGACTTAAATTTATATTCTCAATGATAAGACATTTCCCATGAGGCCAACTTTGTCAAATGGAGCAAAAATACTTGTAGCTGAGACCTTTCAAGTCGGTTCTTTCCAATGTACTCCCTTTGGATGACTGACAGCAAATGTGGGCAGAGTGATACAGAATATCTAATGAGGACATCAACGAGTCCTTTGCCAAGGTGGCAACTATTCCATTATCCAGCTACAGCTCACACCTCAGCTTTGGCCAGTCATATTCATGATGGTTAGTGATAATCGCACGGGAAAAGGGGTGAGAAGGTGCGCGTCAAGAAATGCATTATCACAGCTGCAAATATCATCCATAGACGAGAATACTCATACTCAGCACCGGGCTGGAGGTCCCAGGCAATTAAAGAAGAAAAGGGAATAGAAGGCATATGATAGGAAGAGATGGAAATGCACTGTGTGCAGGAAATGCAAGGACTTCCGTCAAAAAGTGATAAAAGCAAAGCATTTATCTGGGTTGCTACCTGTGAGATCATTATGTGAAGTTCAGTTCTCATAACTCAATAATAGCTAGTCAGAAACTATAATATCATTCAGAATTACAGTGAAGAATGTGCTAACAAGGAATTACACAAGAGATACACAATCTATAAGAAAATGATAAAATAATATTAAAGTATACAAAAAACTTGAACAAATGGAAAGCTAGATAGTCATATGATATTTTATAGGTGGGAAAACTAAATTTTATATAAATATAATTTAATTTTAATTTATATATTTTTATATAAATATATAAAAATGTCTACATACTAATTTATATATTTAATGCCTTAAATAGAACACTAAGGTGGATGTCGTCTGAAGAACAAGACAAACTGACTCTGAAAATCAAGGAAGAGAAAAATTTCACATAGAAGAAAAATCAATTTTGTGAAAGCAGGAGGAGGAGCACTTGCCTTTCCACACAGGTAGGTATACTACAAAGCTATGATGATTAAAGTGGTGTGGCACTGGTGTAGGAGCAGGGAGCCAGGTCTGTGAAACATGCTGTGCTCAGTGAGAAACTCTGTACACAGCACAGGGGACATCACACGATGACAGAGAAAGGAGGAACTGACGAATAGTGCTGGGATAACTGGCTCCCCATTGTGAAAAAAATAAGTTTAGGTTGATTTTCACTTTATAATAGATGAATAAGTTCCAAAGAGGATTAAAAAGCCTTATTGCAAAATAAGACAACTTTAACTCTAATTTAAGAAAAAACAGAAACCTATCATAATTAGCCCAGGGTAGAAATGGATACCTTTTTAAGTTAACACATAAAATAAAAAGTAAATTGACTGAAATATTTGACCAAAAATCATCATAAAAGTAAAGACTTATTATATGTGACAAAACTTGCCAAAAGTTAAAAAACGGAGAGAAGATATTTGCAATCAAAAAGGTTGACAAAAGATTAGTATTTGAATAGAAAATTCCTACAACTCAATTAGAAAAAGACATCTCAGAAAAAAAAATTGGGCAAAGGAAAAGAATAAGGAAACCATAAAGAAAAAAAAATCTAGCAATGGTTAATAAATATTTTTAAGATGCTCAAAATTACAAATAACCACTATACAATGTGAAGCCCTGATGATAAACTCTTTCATACCCATTAGATGGCAAACATTAAAAAGGAAAGTCTAACAAAACAAGTGCTAGGGAGGATGTAGGGAGATGGGATCTGTAAGCACTGCCAATGGAAATATAGATTGAAAACATTTTTGAGAGTAATAACACAGTTAGGGATGTTTCCTAGAGAAGAATGTTGAGCAACTATACCAGGACACACATGTACAGGATATTCACTACAATATACTTGTAAAAACTTGGTAGAAATGCACAATGTAAATGGTTATCAGTGGTAGAAGAGATCAGTAAACTGGGTATTTGAACCTCAGAAAAAATAAAGCAAACTTGAGAAAGACCAGCATAATTTAAAAAATAGAATGCTGTGGAATTTGATAAGAATGCTATGGTACAATTTACATAATTATGAAAGTGGTTGTTGTGGTTAGGATCTGGAGTGTCCCCCAAAAGTCTCATGTATTTTAATGTTACGGATTGTCCATGGAACCACGTGATGTTGGTAAATTGGGGTCTAGTCTGCAGGGGTGGCTTACAGTTAAGACTACAGGCGTGTGAGTTAGGATTAACAGTGTGTAGTGGCCACACCTCCCACACCTGGATGCAGGAGGGACTAATTACTGGGCGGAGACCTGGAAGGATATATAAGCTGCATCCTGCTTTCCTTGGGGACGAGGACTGCGACTTGGACTGGTCTCGACTAGTCTCAACATATCTTCCTCTTTGTGATGTCCTGAGCAGCTGCCTCCACCTCTGCCTCTGCTGTGTACTTCGATTGCTGCCGGCTGCCCCTGAATGGACTGTGACCATCTGAAACTGTGAGCTAAAATAAACCTTTCCTTTCCTAAATTTGTGGGTGTCAGGTATTGAGCCATAGCAATGAAAAAGTAACTAAGACAGTGGTAATGTCTATTGTCCATGGGATTATAACTTACATCATTAAAGTATAAAAATATGGTCCAGAATAGACATTTTGACAACATTAATTCTGCCTATCCAGGAACAGGAGATGTCTTTTCATTTTCTAATGTCTTCTTCAATTTATTTTTTCAGCATAATATGGTTTTTTTTTTTTTTTGTAGAAGTCCTTCAATTCCTTAGTTAGGTTTACTCCTAGGAATTTAATTTTTTTGAGGGGCTTTTGAGAATGGGATTATTATTCTCAGCTTTTTCTCAGTGAGTTCATTATTAGTGTAGTGGAATGCTACTGATTTTTTGTATTAATTTTGCAACATGTAATTTGGCTGAATTTGTCAATTAGTTCTAAGAGTTTCATGGTGGGGTCTTTGGGCTCTTTCGTACTTTCTAGAGGATAAAATAGATAAAACTCTAGAAAACATAGATGTGGGCCGAGGGCTTTCTAAATACAACACCTGATACAAAAGAAATAGCTCCTAGGATCAACAAATAAGATTATATCAAATTAAGAAGTTTCTGCATGGCAAAGGAAACAATCAACAGAGTGGAAAGAGAACTGAAAGAATGGGAAATAAATTTTATCACTTACACCTCAGACAGGAGGCTAATAGCCAGAATATACAAGGAACTGAAGAAAACTAGACCCCTCAAAATCAAAGACACTATTAAAAAATGGGCAATTGAAATGAACAGGCAGTTCCTAGAAAAAGAAGTTCAAATGGTTAGCAAATACATGAAAAGATATTCAACATCCTTAGCCATTAGAGAAATGCAAATCAAAACATCAGTAAGATACCATCTTACCCTAGTGGGAATGGTGCATATCGAGAAGGCAAAGAGCAATCTATGCTGGCAAGGTTGCGGAGGGGGAGGGGGGAGAGGAAGCCCTTTTACAGTGCTGGTGGGACTGTAAATTGATACAGCCCCTACAGAAAGCAATATGGAGATTACTCAAGGCTGAAAATAAATACTCCATTCCATCCAGCGACACATCTCTTGGGTATCTTTCCAAAAGAGTTAAAAGCAACGTATAACAGAAATACACATATATTCATGTTTATAGCAGCACAACTAACAATAGCTAAACTGTGGAAGACACTGAAATATTCAACAGACTGGTGAATACAACAACTAAGATGTATGTACACAATGGAGTACTACTCTTCTATAAAGACAGATAAATTCGAGGTTTTGTAGGTAAATGGATGTAGCTTGAGGCCGTCATGCTTAGCAAAGTTAGTCAAGCTCAGAAGGTTAAAATATCACATGGTTTCTCTAATATGAGAAACTCAGAACATAGGCACTTTGTAGAACCAAATGGGTTTGAGAGTGGGAGTCAGTGGGATGAGGGAAGGAGCAGGAGGGACAACAAGGAAGGGAGGGGAAAGGGTTGTAATACCGTCGTTAATATATATGTGCACAAAATTCTCAAGTTCAAGGTAACCACTGTATATTGCAATATATATTTATATATATATATATGGAAAATATGGACCAGAAAAACATAGTAATTTAATGACAGTTGTTGCCTTTCTAAGGACAGAAGTGAAAGTCAATAAAGGAACTTCAGCTTTATCTGAAACACATTACTATATTTAAAAATAATTAGAAGCAAATTCTGAGTTGTGCAGCCACTGGATGCTAGTTACATTATTCTCTGTACTTCTTTGAGTTTTAAATTTTCCACAAGAAAGAAATTAATCTGACGCAAGTTATGAATCAGCAGTATCACCATCCCTAACAAGTGGAATGCTCCAAATGAATATTCATGTGAGTATATATGCTCAGATCTCCATCTCTGCAAAACAAGACGTAACCAAAGCCCTTCAGTATGGAGGCACAAGTATGCAGACTAGTCCTGTACTTGGCACGCTGCTTCCACCAGAAGTCCTTCGTGTAAGTATAAATCCTTGATACAAACCACGGTGTCCATCCACACCCGCCAGCAAAATACACAGAGGTCGACACGCTCACATCATCCTGGTGATGAGCGAGCTAGTGAGTCAGGTAGGCTGCCAATCTGACCCACCACGTGTTGCCACGTGACTACACCCCAAACCTAGCCAGGGTGTGATTTTGCAGGCAAAAGCGGATAAGCAAATGACTGTGCATGTAAAACCGCAAGCTCAAATTTAGACCTAAGTTGAGGTGTTTTGGAAGTGAATGAAAGTTATTTGCAGAATTTAAATATGGGTTTCATTTCCCTGTTCTGTTCCGCACAACAGTAAATCCTACAGTCCTGCAACCAAAGGTGAATTAACAATCGATACACGTGAATAACAGACTGTTCTTGACAGCTGTCTACAGCTTCGGGACAGATACGTTGAAACTGGAATCTAATGTGGACTGCTAACGAATGTGGGAAGCACATACTCATTTTGAAGGAACATGAAATTCATGAAAAACCCCTGTATTTCTGGAGTCTACAACTAAAGTGCAGTAATATGCCATAGGAGTCCATGTCTATAGTTTTGTAATGTCTCATAAATATTTTCTGCATGAAGCAATGGTTGGTGTCCTCGTAGATAAAAAATTCTTAAACCTCCACATGCATTCTCTTTGTGGAGCTGTGTGAGCATGGCTAATGTACTGGTCTGTCCTGTGTGCAGACACGGGATGTCTTATGTCTCATGGCTGTGCCTGTTCACTTGCCCTTTGAAAGGTAAAAGCATATTAAAACGCTTCTGAAACTGCCTGGGAACAGATGGCACCATTTAGGCAGACTCATTCAAATCTAAGCACATGTTTTACACAAATGTGCTTCTGGCACTGGGAGGTGCCTCTGGGAAGATTCTAGGGACGATGCACATCTGCACGCGGGGAGCTTTTACATCTGGGGTGGGACTATGCAGAGGGCTGTGTCAGTGCAGAGATGGAAGGGAAATGGGACACGCCCTCCAGGAACTTGTAATCTAGTCAGGAACTAGAGCCAACGTGTGCCAAATAAGACTGAACGGGAAATGGGGACGAGGCAACGTGTGTAGGAAAGTGGTCTGTTCTCAGCAGAGAGCGTCCACATTCTTCAGGTTGGGCGTGTCCAACTCATGGTTACCAGGCACCTGTACTCTTTTCTTTTAAGAAAAAATAAAGTCCTTGTGGTCCAAGACAAGTCCTCTATCTCTTTTGCCCTTATTGTACCACCACCTTACCCCCAGCCCCTAAGAACAGATGAGTCCTCAGCTATGGCCACCATGTTTCTTCCCCTTGGGAACTGGTTTCTAACAGATTTAATTCAATTGTGTAGAAAAACCACACACCCAAAATCTTTAGAACTTGGAGCTACTGACCTGACTTTCAGCCCTGGTTCTGACACTCCCTCGTGCTGGAGCTGAGGCAAACCTGTATGCAGTTACATTGGTTTTTCATGACTCTGAAATACCACAGCAACACCTGCTTTGCTACAAAGAGTTCTAGTAAGTACAAAATGAATTACTGAGTGTTGGAGGGCCCTGTGAACTATAAAGGATCCTATTAATATCCATTTATGTTGACATTCACTCCATCCCAAGGTCTCTCGTCTCCCTATTTCTTAACTCAGGTCCTCTGTAAACTCCACTAGAATGGAATGTCCTAGAGCTTAACTGGTAACTGTTACTAAAATGCCTTGCTAGTATTATGGTCATCATGTTCCCTTGAATGATGTCACCTTCCCTCCCTCAATCAATTCCATTCCTCCAGGACTTACCTCCACACATCTCCATCTCCTTCATTAACTAACCATCCCTTCCCTCACCTGGATTCCTGTACTCCTCTTTCCTAATCTCCCCCTATTGACTTTGCCCCTCCTTCCAGCTGTTTTTCACCTCTCAAAGACATAACTATGTCAACACTCTCCACATCCTTGAGTTAAATTAGCATGCTACCGAAGGCCAAATATCTCTGTTTTCTTCAAATGTGCTTTACCTATTTTTCTAAACCCATTTAAATAGGACAGTGTGGGGGGATTAGTGTAGCCTTTGCCACAGTAGAGAATGCTGGTGTATTCCTTCTTGGAATCTGGACAACATAAATTTAGTACTGCCAGAAGTGTTATGACAGCAGATTTGTTGTAGGAAGGAAAGTTCTTTGGCATGCACACACATGCACGCACACACACACACACACACACACACACGGTTTTTATTTGATGACATCTGATTAGTTTTTAACATGATATTATAGTCTGGTTTTCAATTTTGTACTGTCTACAAATCAATCTGTCATGTATAATCTCACCCAAAAACCTGACCGGGGCAGGGAGCAGCATCCTCTGAAGACCACCTCTGCTCTGTGCCCCATTAGGTCATAGTCAAGGCTTTGATCCAAGTGCTTTCACATAACTTCAGTTTCTTGTTACATCCTCAAGGACATTTTGAGAGACTTTATTAAGTAAACTGAATTAATTTGATCTATGAATTTTATAGTCCTTCCAGAAAAGTGAATGGAATTAGTTTAAGGGGAATCAATTTCTTCCTAATTGCTCATTGATCAGTATTTAATAATCCTTTATCGGTTTCCTTGTCCAGGGCCTGGTGTCAAACGTATTCAACTGCTATTTTCCAAACATGTTTTCTTGCTTTTGAAAATTGGCAGATATTTTCTTTCCTAGATTGTTTTCTTTCATGATGTGAAGTTTAAAAGCTCAGACTCACGATCCCTCACTGATATGTCATAGGCAGAAGCCTGAAGTCAATGGAAGCTGCTTGTCCTCTTTCTCACGTTCAGAATAGCACTGAAGGTCCATCTTCTGAAAGGTTTCCTCCTTCACAAGGGTTCCCCACGTCACTCCTCCTCTCACCCAGAGTCCGAGCAACTTGGGTTCCTGTGTCTTCCTCATTTTTGTAAACACAGTCGTGCCAAAACTGTGTCTCCCAACTTGATGACTGGACCGCTGCTTGCTGTCTGGGATCTCTATGGTACATTTTATATGTGCTAAAACTCCTCAAATAATTCTGAGACTTGATTTAAAAACATGGTAAGTTCACAGAATATAATCCATTTTGGTCTACAAATTAGAATTATTTGAGAAAAGCCAATTAGATTCAGATCTAGTTTGAGCAGCAACTATTTTTGTGCCTGACTCCAGAGTTCCTGAACAGTGACCTCTACATCTTCAACTGTCTTTTCTCTTGTCTGGAATGTTCTTCTGCTTGTCACTAAACATGTCTTTTTCTTTCTTCCAGAATAAGTCCACTTAAAATTTACTAATGTTCATGAATTCCCTTGGATGATCCCCAATTGGCCTTAGCCATTGTATTCAGAAAGAACATTTAACATCTGTGTGAAGAACAGATGATCAATAATAGCCAAACCTTGGAAGAACTGAAAGGATGGGATGTTCCAAGTGGATTTTTAAATATTCATTATTTAAAAAGTTCTACCATCATAACAAACAAGTCATGGTGGTGAAGGGTGATGACGGAGCCTGTCAAGCTGCAGATGAGTAGCGACCCCTTCCATGCTGAGAAATCAGGGACCTGTAATGACCATGAGAGGTCAGGGGGTTGGTGCATGCCTGTCATCTCAGCACTTTTGGAGGCTGAGGCAGGAGGATCACAAGTTGCAGCCCACCCTGGATCACTTAGCAATTCAGCAAAATGTCTGAAAACACATACAAAGAAAGAAAAAGAAAGAAAGAAAGAAAAATAAAGAAAGAAAGAGGGAATGAAAGAAAAGTAAAAGGGTAGGAATGTAGCACAGTGATAAGGTCCAGAGTTAATTGCCAATACCAGAAATTACTTTGTGAGAAATGGTGGCTTCTGCAGGTGTATACAGAAGGGACTGGGAGGTGAAGCTTTGCCCGGGACTTTACATAACACTATATACAAGTGCAAGAACATCTGATACCTGTGCTGCAGGTGGAGGGGTGCACAGATGCCTCTCTGTTGATGCTTCCCTCTCTTCCTGCACTGATTCAGCTACCAGTAGTTCTCAGCAGCTATTTCATGTGGGAAAAAATATAAAATTTCCTCAAATAAGAGCCATTTTCTGTAGAGAGGAGGTACTCCTAGGCTGAAGAAGAAATCTGAAAATAAATGATGTATTTTCTTTGTAAACACACACTGTGTGCATGGTCAGTGATTTATTTTTTTAAGGCTGAAAATTCTGATTCTGAAGAATCACTGAGTAAAGTGCATGTGTGCATGTGTGTGTGTGTGTGTGTGTGTGTGCACGTGCCCATCATCTACTGTGCTTTTTGTAACAACAAACTCATGTGTTTTTGATTACTTCATAACCAACTGTAGACAGTTAATGCTACTTTTAATGATTCAAATAACCTTTTTACATCACATTAATGTTTTCCTAAGATCCTCTGAGTGCTTATTTATTTCTTGCTGTAATTTACAGCTTTTATTACATTCCCATGTATGAAAACTGTTTTCTTAAATTAACTTTGCTATTGTGAAGTGAAACATCTCAACAAGAATTTCCACTAGTCGATGAACAAGTCAGGTGATGAAAATGTCTCTCAGACTGAACAGGACGGAATACAGTATGTGCCTGAGATCTCTTAATGCAAAACTACAAGCAGAATGGCACCCATGGAATCCAGAATCCAGCTTTTTGCTTCAATTCTCCTGGTGTGATAACATGTTCTAGTTGGACACCTTTACTGATTTGTTCCTCAGACTGAAAATACTAACCTCCTTGTGGTTTTGCAAATGTTTCCTAGGCTTAAGTTAGGCTTCACCCTTAACAAAAGATTACTAAAATCTTTTCCCCATTGGTTAAAGACTTTTTGTTAATTTTTTTCCCTTTTAGGGGCACTGGATTTGAGGCCACAATGCCCTTTGTGTTCCTAAATTAGACCGAAGACGTGAGCCCTGTCCAAACCTCATGGGTTTCAGTGCTAGACCCTCTAACATTTGCCTTGATGTCTGCTGGATTACCTCCAGATGCACTGTGTCGTAGCAACTAGACATCCCTCTGCTGGAATAATGATCTTAAGCCATTCATCTTCCTTTCTTTTCTCTTTATAAAATACCTGAGTTTTAGAAAAGGAACCAAAATTATTTCCCCCAGTTTCAGGAATCAGAGGTCCTTTTCTTATCTAGCATATTGTCAAAGTAGTTTTGCAAAAGAGAAAGACTAAAAACATCAATTTGATTTAGAAGTAAAAAAAAAAAGCCTTAGGGCATTCTGAAACATACAAGAATGCTCTAGCAATTACGATTTCTCTTATGATAAGAATGGTCTAGTTTATTCCATCACATACCCCTCTCCCCCTTTCATCAAGTCTGCAATCCGTCTGATGGGTTTTGATCTATTAGCTGATTTGATAACTTCAGAAAAACCGGATGTCAGAATCAGTGATGGTTCTGCTGGCGATTCCTCAGTTGCATGTCAGGACTCAGAAGATTGCTTCACTATGGGTCATTTCTCCAAGATTTGGCGAATCAAAGTCAAACGCATTACCACCAAAGTCCAAGTCGGTTATGGGGAGGTCTACAGGGCCAAAGAGGAAGCCATTTTCCTACATAGAGCATCTCCAATGGCAACTCTGGGCAACTGTTGGCCTGGTGTAGCATCCTGAATGTCATCATATCATCCATTAGCATAAGTGTTGCTCCCTGAATAACAAAAGCTGTGTGACCCAAGTGTTCCCTCCTACAAAAAGAGTCTTAGCTAAATTTAACCCTCAATGGCAATAACTAACATACCAGTTGTCTATCATGGCCGTTTTTCATCTATTATGGTGAGTTTATTTTTTTTCTCATCCTTTTAAAATTCAGTCTGGTTTTAAAATACCCAAATTTGGCCATACACAAGGCTGGAGTAATAACAACACCAGGCAAAAAGGGATGAAATGAACTTCTCAAGAATTCATACCAAATTCAAATCTATAGGATAAAGCAGTTTGGTATAATACTACATCCCTCAAGATTATAGATGAACCAGAAATGTACTTTATTTTGTGTATAGACAACCAGGGCAGAGGTGCTAACATCCTAAGCAGAATTAAGACATACATTTGTATAATTTTGTTCTTAAAAAAGAAATTCTGTCACCCTTGATTGAGACAACTCTCAATGTCTGTTATGGTTTGGATCTCAAAAAAGCTTCATATATTTGATGTTGAGGGTTACCTATGAATTTCATGTGCTGCTAAAATGTGGGGCCTGGGCAGGTGGGGTGGATTGTAGGTGTATGGCAGCAGAGAGGCACATGGTGGATTACAGATTACAGGCATGTGGTGGATTACGGGCATGCTATAGATTACAATCGAATGGCACATTACTGGGCATGTGACCTGGAAGGAATGGGTCATTGAAGCTGGATCCAGACGAGGCAGATCACACAACCTGGAAGTGTAAGGGTTAGCTCTGCCCTTCCTCACTGACTTGGCTTCTTGTCAGTGATGCCATGACCAGCTTTCCTCTGCCTCTACCAGCTGCCCATGCATGGACTGAGATATTCTAAAAGTGTGAGCTAAAATAAATCTTTCCTCCCATAAGTTGTGGATGTTGTCGATATTGGGTATGGAGTCATAGAAATGAAAAAGTAACTAAGACGACGTGATCTTTGAATTTGGACATCAATATCAGAGGCAGACATAAGTTTGAGGATAATGTCACTCACAGAAAAGGTACCAAAGGATGAAGTCTAGAAGCACAGATGTCTAGTATTAGCTGTATTCCTTCACTTTAGTTTATTGTCCTGTAACAACCTATTCACATTTTGAAGATTCAATGCCATTTTCTGCCTGGTTATGAAGAACTCTTGCTGTCAGAATTATCAAGACTCCAAATGACATCCCCATACACAATCAAGTTAATCACTAAAGTTTCTGATGGCTAATAAGACAGTTGTTTCCTCCCTCCTAGCTTGGAACTGTACAGGAAAGAACCAGAAGTCAATCTTATAAAAATTAGATGTATCTATCACCTTTATTGCTAGAGAAAAGCTCCTGTGCTGAAAATGGTAGCCCAGACTGACTCCCTACTCATTTTCCTGTGTATTTTTGATTTGTTAGATAAGCCAGAAGCAAAATATCTGAATTACTGTTCCAGATTTTTGCAGAAATAACTTCTATTTGGGCTAATACCTGGACTTTTTGTCCTTTGATCCATTTCTCTTTCCCCTATTTTGCTTTACTTCACAGAGATGCTGAGTTCTAAACACAGAATTTCCCATGACCCCTTGCAGCTGGCACACCAGCTAAAGGTGGAGGCGGAGACTCCCTTTCTCAAACTGCACACCTCCTGGCTACCCCTCAACTGGGTCCTTCCCACAGGGGTGTGGCTCCATGCTCCTGGCCATCCCTGGGTTGCACCCATCCCGTGTCTGGTTTCTTTTATTTTCCACCACCTCCATGACAAAATTACCTGCATGGAACTTTCCATTTCAAATAGTGATTTTTCTTTCTGGTTGGACCCTAATGGATATATTTGACTAAAATTCAGTAAGTTCTCTCAGACATTATATCGGGTCAATACAAATATTTGTATTTTTTCAAAGTTGCAGGCAAGATGTGACTCATATTGTTGTAAAGATTCTTTAAACAAATATACATGCAGTATTACTGCGATTCATTGACAAGTTTACTCTCTGAACAACGAGAAGCATTCAACTCAACATGCTTATTTCATTTGTCTACCTGAAGAATGAAAACTGCACTTTGTCTTCTATGCATAGTTAACTCATCCTGATTGTCTAGCATTTCATCTTTTTTCTTATAAATTGTATTTACCTTTTTCTCTTCTGTTTGTTCAGATTTATAGGTTTTAATACTATAAATTGCTTCAAATCCTTTTAGAAAATAAATGCCATTTCAACATTAATATAAACACTTTTTCTTAAAAAGAAATCCCTGATTTGAATTATGTGAGAAGGAAAAAAAAACAAATTATGCTGTAGTGGCAAATTAATACACAGCCCCATAACCTGAGAGCCTTCAAACCATGGAGATCTCCCCAATGGTCCAGGTTTGTCCAGTATGGTTTAGTGATGGCATTTTGCCATATACATGACACTCAGACACCAAGGCTGGCACAGGCATTGCACCAACATGGAGTGTCATGGTGAGCCACAATAGGGAAGCAAGTGGAACCGCCACACCAGTTCACAAAGCTGCACTCAAAGGTAACATGTCACTCTCTCTCCCACATCACTGGCTAGAGCAATCCACATGAGTGTTCTGAACTTCAAGGAAGCAAATGCCAGATGAAATAACTTAGGAGCTTTGGTGAGGCATGGCATCCTCCCACCATGCTCATTATGTAAAAAATCCATTTGCCACTAAAGGAGCAAAGATAAAAATAAAAATCATCCAATTAAAAATCATAGTACTAGTTCAAGGCCAGCCTAGGATACATGAATGTGTGCCCAGCTTGAGCAACTCAGCAAGACCCTGTCTCAAAATAAAAAGTAAAAACGGCTGGGGATATAGCTCAGTGCTGCAAAAATAGGTGAACAAAAGACAAATGTTTGGTAGGTACTGCTTAGGTATTTCTTTATACATATAACAAACAGAAGAACAGATAGTACTTTCAATAAAGCAAAAGCATACCTATCATTGTTAATGAAGGCATTAAATTTTATTTTAATTTGATGAAAAAAGAAATAAGTGAATAAAGGAATTGAATATATATATATATATATATATATATATATATATATATATGTCTATATCCCCATGGTAATGTATTTTTTTTCTAAAAAACACCTTTTTAGAGTTAAGAAAAACTCATCAAAAACATTAAGTGGCTTAGATTCTTGTGTGTTTCACCTCTGTTGTCTGCATTATACAGTACGGACACGTCCATACTCTATTTATTGCTATAAAATATAAAGAAATTAGTTCACCTAGAATACCTCTTCCATCTCTTCTAATGCCAATTTTTTGTTAGGTCTATATTTTGTTAGACCTACTATTATTTTTATTTTCAGGGTTTATAACTCTTACGCAGTTTTTGAGTTTTAATTTCCACATTTAAGTAAGTTCTCTGCCTCCTGCTCACCCCTTTGAAATGCCTTCTCTGTTTCTGAGTCTTTAATTTCACTTCAGCTCTTAGCTGGTTAGATGTCCCTGTCAAATAATCTTTTAAAATGATGCCTGGCTGCTTTTATCCCCAATTTCACATATGCTTAAGTATGTTTATCTGCTGCTTTTCTTTTTGGGGACAACCTGGCAGTTTGGTAGAGTTTGAAATGACTGGGCCACATCATATTCTTGCTTCCGGACTCCTTCCACTGTCTCCTGGCACCGGCCCTGGCTGTGGGATGTCTGAAAACAATCTCGTTTCTTTTCACTCACAGTTGACTTGCATTTTCTGACTGGATGCCTATGGGGTCTTTCTTTAGCTGTGGAATGTAGTCACTTCAATAGAGGACGTCTTGGAGTTGAGCCCTTTCAATTTTTTCTTTGACATAGAATGTCCTTTTCATCTCCAGATTCAAGTAATTATGAATTTCAGAAAACCTTTGTCTCTCTTCCTCTCTGTCCATATTTTTAGTTGCCTTTGTTCTTTGTGTGGATAATTGGTTCCTATGGATAATTGGGTTCTCCTTTGTCTTCCCAGTTATTCCCTTTTCATGATTTTTGTATCAGTTATTTTCCAACCCCCTTCTTTCTTCTTCCTTTTCTTCTTTTTTCTCTTCTTCCTCTTTGTCTCCTCCTGTTCCTTTCATCTCTTTAATGGCCTTCTTTCTTTTTTGAGTTCTCCAAGTTTACTCTTTTTTGTCTAGCGATTGTCTTCTTTGAATTCTTCTATAGTTTCAAGATTTGAAGGTCTTCTTTTTTTTAAAAAGAAATTTGACATGACATATTTAAACACAAAGTACATGTCTTCTGCTCCCTGGAGCAGTTGGCCTTTGGTGCACAGTCCCTGGCCCTGACCCAGACTCTCTATACATGCATACATCATGGGCTATTTTCCTTCTGACAATTTCATCTTTGAACAAGATCCTCCTTTTTTTAGAAAGCAGTGTTAGGAGATGAGTGGGCATTGGGCTAGTTACACCAAGTTTGTGTCTTAAATACTTTTACATTATATCTGTTACATCGTTAGTCTCCAAAGAGCATAAATTTACCCAAATAGTTTGCAGTAATGTGCATGCAATAGCTCATAGAAAAGGTCCTCAAATCACAAGCTCCCTGAGCCCCACCTACCACACTCCATCTTTCTTGGCATGAGCCTAAACCACTGACTATAACACCAGCCTGCATTTAAGTCTTCTCTGACTCCACCTTCTATAATGTAGAGTGAATATCTATATTATATTCCCAGGTTCTTCCTTCATACTCGCCTCAGCTCTTAGATCTCATCACTCTAACCAAAAGATCATTGGATTTGTGTTTGAGAACGGTGACCCTTTCTTTAGGGGAAACTCTATCCTGCCTGAGGTTGGAGGACACATGTGCTGGCTCTCAGCACCCTCCCTCACCACAATTCAAACTTCAGAGTAGTTGGCAGGTTTGCTCATACTTTGAGGTTATGGCTATTTCCTTGTTTCACTGAAGATGGCTTTTCCCCCTCTATTTTTCTTTTTTTTTTTTGTTACTGTGGTCGGTGAATTTTGATAACAGGGAATAAAGTAAAAATGACTTTCTTCTGCTACGCTTAATTATAGATGAGAACTTTAAAGAACAGAAGAATGTCTTTAGAATAAGTTTTTAGAGTCAAAAGACTGAGTTCCTCGTCAACATACGTGGAGTCATTAGTTGCATGGTAGTACCTCACAATGACTATTGCCAATCCATTTATTTTAGCCAATGTTTTAAGTCTCAAAGCTCTGCCCATGTCGCAACACTAATTCAGGTCAGATGGGTACAGGATGAAATCTGTGCTGTACCACAGAAGCTATGGTCACACAGCATTGCACACTAATCAGTGATCTCATAAAAAATACGGAGAAAAAATGCATAGCATATAATAAGCACTCAAAATGTAAGTTTCTTTCCAACTATATGTACTAGACACATAGAAGGATTAGAAAAGTAGGTAGAAATGTCAACATGTCTTTTGATAACACTTCTAGCTATGGGGACTTAACAATACGACAATGTTATTCTGATTGTAGTAAGATCAGGACTAAAAGTATTTTTCCTGCTGTGTATTTTGTTGTTCCCTGGTTCCCAAATCTTGTAATAACCCTGCTGATGGCATACTAAACTTGTGAGGTGTTACTGTCCCTCTAATGGCCTGGGAAGACATAATTTTAGAACACCAGCTGCAACCCAGTCTCGCCTGCTCCCCCTACAACCACCACACAAGGAGCCAGGCTTTAACACAGTGTCAGCAAACAGAATCACAGGAGAGCTGCTCTTTCCTTCCTGCACCACCTTCCTGCTGTTAGACCACAGATCCAACAACAGATGTTCCTGTAAGTCCAGCATAGACCTCCGATCCCCTCTTATGCCCTAACTCCCAACCATCTTTGCCTTTCCACAGGATCACACAACCCACTCCAAAAGTCTGATAATGTGTAAAGCAGAGAACTTACGAAGCACATCGGCACTGCTCTGATAAACCCGTAAACTTTATTTCAAGCAAATAATTAAGTATAAAGACCTTGAATAGCTCTTGGGGAAATATTCAAAATCCTATAAACTTGGTTGGTAGGCAAATTATTTGAAAGGTCACCTTTTCCAAAGAGTCTAGCATTCACATACACAAAAGTGTTGAAGTCATCTATGATGTCTGCACTCACTGACAGGGTCAATGAACCAGCCCATTTTTCCTACTTCCTGTCATGCTCATCACAAAATCCTGAGTTTTACAAACGAGAAAGACTTTACTTAAGAGGTGGCCAAGTCTGGAGATGAGAGAGCAAGCCTCCATCCCAACACCCCAGATAGGGTTTCAGGAGACTCATGTGATAAGGAAGCACGATGACTAAAGGAAAGGGAAAGGTGACTGGAGTGGCAGTCCTCAGTGAGCTTACTCTCAACAGGATGCATGTTCATAACACAGTAGCACTAGCATGTTCGGAGGATGGAGGTTTCTGCCCTCGATCTAAAAAAGAAGTCATCACCTGTGCATGCCCAAGTGAACAGTCAGTGATTTCAACAAGTGGCCTTTGAATCCCTGAAAAATGACCCAGATAACCACTATCACCATGTGTCAGAGGTGTTATCTACAGAAAGTAATAGTAGACTGACTGTCCAGCTACATGACCTCCAAAGTTGGCAATTTTCAGAAAGCAAGGGTAGCATGCAAAATCGAGAGAATTCATCCAGATTCTTCTCTTGGCGTCATAGTGCACTATACCATAAAATCATGTTCAGTGCTGAGCCCAAGACTGCAGGTCTTACCCCTGATAACACTAGGCCTCCCTTTGCCCTCAACTCAGCAAGGCACTCGGGAATGATAATCATCTGAGAATGGAGAGCAACAAGACAACAGTTGGATATTAATGACAGCATCTGCAGCCATATAAACATTATTGACTTAAATACTAGCCCACTGTAGTTGGCAAGACATTTAACTAACTTACCCCTAATGTGATGGCTGAAACTGATTCTCTTTGGTGAGGGACTGGCCTTGCTCGACCAAACCCTGCTTTAATTGGTTGCCAGGTGAGAACTCCAGAGTCTTTCCAAACATCACTCAGTTCAACTCTTACCATACCTTCGGAAGGCAGGCATTATTATTACTTATTATAGACAGGGTCTCACTCTGTCGTCCAGGCTCAGTTCTAAACTCAGTATGTAGCCCAGTCTGGCCTAATTCACAGTAATCCCCCTGCTGCAGCCTCCTGAGTGCTGGGATTACAGGCATGCACCATCACCCCAGCTTATGTGGTCCCGGGGAATCGAACTCAGGGCCTTGCCCTTGCTAGGCAAGTGCTCTAACTGCTATGCTATTCCTCCATCCCCTAAAAGGCAAGAATTATTATAATAATTTTATAGTTAGAAAACATGTCTCAGGATAAGTGATGTCCAAAAGGACACACCCTAGGCACGAGGAGGAGTCTGCAGTAGGAAAGGACGTGTCCAGAGCTCATGCCCTTCAGCAACTCCTGGCAGGGCTAGGTGGCAATGGTAAAGAGACCACAGCACCCACACCAGCAGGAGGAAGGGGAAATCCGCTGATGATTCTACAAGGGAAGGTCATATGGGAAGAAAGCAAGCCACCTACCAAGGGGACTGCGGACTCTCCCAGAGTCAGTACACAATTCTACTAAATCCCCCAGAGCAGATTCAAAGCAAATATTGTACACTAGCGGCAGCATATTCTTGTTCTTCAATCTGTTGAGGGCAAGAGCTACAAGTACCAACTGTGCAAGAAATTACATATGAAGTTATTTGGACACGTGGTTAGTTTGCCAGGACTGCTGTAATAAGTATCACAGATTGAAATCTATTATCTCACAGTTTTGAAGGCTAGGTCTTCATTTGAGGGTTGGCAGAGCTGGTTCCTCTGAGCACTGTGAGGGAAGAGTCCCAAGCCTCTCACCCGGGCTGTGGATGATCTCTCCATGTTCATGCAGCATCTTCTTCAACGTCTCCATATTTGCCCTTTTTATAAGGACACTAGCTGACTCTATGAAGATCATCACCCAATATTATTCTCTTTTCTAAAATGTCTCTCAAAAGAAGCCTATGCTGGTCTAATGATTCATTTTGAAGAGAATAATGGCTTCTTAAAAACAAGTATTTAAATAGTATTTTTATCAATGGGCTATTTCAAGAAAAAAGATTCAATATAAGCCCTGATTTCATTCATTTGGCTAGCTTTTTTTTTTTTTTTCAAATTTCAGATAAAACCCCCATGCTTCAAACCTTTCTGAGATCTGTTCCTTATCACCAAAGAAAAAAAAGTTAATAATTTTGGATTATGGATATCTTAATTAGCTTAATTTAATTGTCTACATTGTATTTATGACTTACCACATTATACTCCACAAATATATGTAGCCACAATTATTTATTTATAATAAATAAACACATAAAAAGATCTACTCTAATCTGATGATAACTAGCTCTCTCCATGTCCTGAGCCCAAATGGGAACAATGAGGTGTAAGGCTTGGCAACAAATGTCAGTATAAAACATTGACACACTTTCTAATAATTATAATTATTCATTTGTAAAACTCTTGCATTTCTACGCATGATATAAAAACAAAGCATAAAATAAAAGGGATGATTTGATTATATTTAAAAAAGAAACCAAACCAAAAGAAAATTTATGAGAAAATAATTGCTAAGTGTATGACAAACACAGAATCTTATTGTCTTTAGGGATGATTCATTGAGTTACTGTTTGCTGAAGAGCTACCATAGAGCAGGATGCTTCTGGGGGTGGTAAGCAAGACAAGGCTCCAGCCTCTCAATGTGGAGGCTTTTGCAGGCAAATGGAAGAAACTTGAGAACATCATGCTTAGTGAAGTGAGTCAGAGCATAAGGTGAGACATCTAATGGCCTCTCTGATATGAGAGTCCCACAGCACAACTCCTGCGGAACTTAAAATGAAAAACAATGTGAACCAGGGGGGTAGAGCACGGAGGGAGAGAGGGGTGGGGAGAGGGAGGGGCAAAAGGAGAGTGGGAAAGTCCTTGTCACCTTGACAAGATACGTATGTGCATAAAAGGCTCAACTCCATTGTAAACCTTAAATTTTGCACGTATACATATCAATAAAATGGGGGGGGGGAAGAATCAGACAAACCTACCCCAAAACTCCAGAGAAAAGCAAGTGGGAAGCATGAACAAAAACAGATGTGCAAATGGTCAATTAATATATTAAATACTTTGGTAATGAAAAATGCAAATTAAAATAACTTTCTCCTTTCTTTTCCCCTCTCTCTCTTTTTTTCCACCTTTCAAAATGGCAGGACTGTCAAAAAGGAGCGCAGAACAGGACCTGCTCACATAATTCTCTGGCAGTGGGCTCCAGGTAGCCTTCTTAATGGTAAAGCCCTAGATTACTCCCAACCTGAGCTGGAATGCACTTAACATGTTACAGTGCACATTTCTAAGTTTCACTGCAGATTCAGAATCCTCTCATCAGAAACAGAAATAGGATCTGAGAAGTTACATCTCTCTCTCTTTTTTTTTTTTTTTTTTTGAGACAGGGTCTCCATCTACAGCCCAGGTTGGTCCTGAACTCACTATGTAGTCCGGGTTGGCCTTGAACTCAGGACAATCCTTCTGTCTCAGCCTCCTGAGTGCTGGGATTTCAGGCACATGCCACCAGCCCTCGCTTATGTGGTGCTGGAGAATCGAACTCGGCTACTTAGTACTTGACTTAACGCTTGCCAGGCAACTGCTTTAACTGCAAAGTTACATCTCTTAACTATACAGCTTATTTTAGTGCAGGTTATCCTGGGACCACATGTGAGCTGGAGACCCTGGATGGGGCTGAGTTTTCAAGACAGGGGCAAATGCAAATAGTCTTACTTATCAACCATCAATCAAATATGAAATGCCTGGCCTCTAATTCCAGAACTCTGTGAGGCTGAAGCAGAAGGATTCCAAATTTGAGACCAGCTTGGACAACTCAGAATTAATGAGACCCTGACTGAAAATTAAAAAAAAAAAAAAAAAAGGCTAGGGATGTAGCTCAGGGACAGGGCTCTGTGTTCAACCTCCAGTAGTGCAAAACAAAAAACTAGAATGCTGTCAATTTGATTTGATTAATAAATGTAAATATTTTCATTATAAGATATAAAAGTATTGAGTCATACTGGCTACTGGTGGGGGCTTCGAGGCTGGGTCACATGCAGTTCAGCCTTTATAGCAGTTATTCTCTGGCCTGGAGATCAGGGCCTTTTTTTTTTTTTTTTTTTGTAAAGGTTCCCTAAGGACACAATCAGGTTTTATTGAAAACACTGGTAAGATTGCAGAAATTAATTAAGCCTTCTGAATAAATAAGAGATGATGAAGCTGCTTTCTAACTTTCCCTAAAATGCTGGCTGGCTGAAGAATAAGAAAGGGAAGGGCTGTCCACTTTGTGTCCCGCACATTCAGACTGTTTTGCAAATGTTTTCTGGTTACCAAGGCAACTTCTGGATTTCTTGGTGTAAATGGGAAATAGGGATCCTTGGTTTTTTTTTTTTTTTTTTTCAAAAGATGATTCGTGTGTTCTTTTTATCCTGGTAAGCTCACTCCGTGCTGACAGATTACATTCTGACAGCTAGGCTGCGATCCAAAGTGTCTGTTTCTAGAGACGGTGAATAACGAAGAATTCCACGGCTGATCGTTACTCTTCGTTTGTGTTTTATGTCTGTGCATTTGCTTTCATTGAATTCAAGAGATAAAGGAAAGTGCTAAATACTTGGTACATATTTTAAATAATTCAGAAATATTTTTAGGCCAGCTTGGGCTCCATAGTGAGTTCAGGACCAGCTTGGGCTACAGAGCAAGACCCTGTCTCAAAAACAACAACAACAACAACAACAACAACAACAACAACAACAACAACAACAAAACAACAACAACAAAAAAAAAACAAACCCAGAAATATATCCTCACTTGAAATATGTGACATATGTTGATTTGATTACTGGCTTCAGTGTGTAAGAAAAAAACATAAACTCCTGAATCAGCTGGTCATGGAGCTGAGTCCTACCTGGCTGCTTACTGGTTGCATGAGCTTGGGCAACAAGTCTAACTCTTTCAACCTCTACTTATGAGGTAAGAATCAAAAATCCCATATAGAAAGCTTCTACAGCAACCAAGTCTACTGGGCAGGCTCTCCGTTTGACATGGAAGCTATTATTACTACAGCAGGCATTTAAAACCATTAAGCTTCACATAAGAAACACAAAGAAAAACTAATGTACCACAGCATTATTGGGATTACAGTTCTTTAAGTTTCAGATTTTTTATGTTACTATTATTAGACACATTTATCAGCAATAGAAAAAAAAAACCCCTGGAATTTTGTAAGGTAGAAAACATGATAGGTGAGCTTCCCAAAATTCCTCAAACTTTATAAAACATCTCACGAATACCCTTTGTAGTCAGCTAAATTCAATGCATAACTCTCAGATAATAGTCAAACTTTTAAGCTAATAAAGGCCTGGGTGAAACAGGTTAGGAGCCTGCCCCAGGACGAGGGAATGTAATCCCCTGTCCTCTGGAGGAGGGTTAGCCCCAAGACAGGGCAGGGCCCGACTTGTTTTCCAGAGCACTGGTGCCTCTCTACCTTTTCTCTCTGCAGCCCATCTCTAGCCTCCAGCTCCTGATTTGCCTTTTACTATCCGGTGTACAGGGGAGCAGAATTTAGTGGGGTGCTCCTAGTCACCCAGCAGCAAGTGCCCTAGTTCTTCATCTACCTTCATTATTCAGTCTTCAATTATTTTAACAAATAAGAGATCGCAGATGATCACGTGGACAAAATATCGAAGCATGGAGCACAAATACAAAATATGAGGAGGTAAAACAAGAAATTTGGAAGTCAAAAATTATGTAAACCTTCATCAAATGGAAAAAACGGGCACATAATCTCAACCTATGTTCGTCAATGCAGTGAAAGGTACTTTATTAGTAGACAATGACAGACCCAAGGGTTGGCCACAGCAAGAGGTCAGCACCGCACTTTGATGTCTGAACCTGGTCTCCACTGGTCTCCTATGCATCTAAGGCAGCCAGCGCATTGCAGGGGTCCACTCCAGCAGAGAAGAGCTCACTTGATGGGGACTGTTTTTGGGCTGTTTACCTGTAAAAGCCTCATGTTCTACTAGTCATCAAAGATAAGGTAAAACTGTTGTGTGGAAGATTTCTCCAAAATTCAAGAAACTCAGGGCTGAACCACCTGCAGGTGCACACAGTAGGGGGGCTGTGACTGGGTAGAATGCTCAGCACCAGGGGTTCTGCCAGCACCTGGGTGAGCAGTCACCTGCCCATGTGGTGTTAGGTGGGTCACAGGTGCAGCCTGTGTTGCATACCCTCTGGCAAATGGCACATGTCCTTGGGGATTCTGCACCTCGGATATTTAAGGGCACTAAGGCCTAAACATTAGAGAAGTCAGAGAGAGAGACAGATAGTGGGTTAGACTTTGGTATATCTCCTCAGGAATGCTTTCTCACAAAAAACATGGCACTCTGGGAGCACGGTTTTAAAAATGTCAGTGATGGAAGTGAGCCACTCATTTTGGGAATCATTCCCACACCACTACCACAACACCTCTGCCACGCACTTCCATGTAGCTGACTGTATGCTTAGGATCCTTCATCTCTGATCCATAACTGGTTAAGGTTTGGGCCTTGACCAAGCTCAGTCACTCCTGGCTCCTGCCTAAGGTTCCCAAATAAAATAAAGGAACCCAGGTAACTTTGAACGTCACAGGGAGGACAAATGCTTTTTAGTGAACGCGTGTCCCAAATGCTGCTCTGAGCCATACCACACACAGTGTTTCTGGGTCTGCCATTTATAGCAACAAAGGCACAGAGCACTTCCAGGGGCCAATGGGTTTGTTCTAAGATGCTTGACAACTAGTAGGTAGCTAACAAAATGAGAATATACAGACAGAGAAACGTCCATGTCCGGATGATCTGAGGTTAGGAAAAATCAACTGGATTTTAAAATTTCAACAACTATGCAAATTTCCCATAATTAAGATATTGTATGGGGCACCACTGCAAACCAATCTGTGAGAAATTTTAAAAACCATAAAAGTGAAAATAAAAACTGAACAAAAACATAGTAAAGTTGAAGAAATAGAGGCTGAAAACCCAGAGGTACAGATTTCAGCCTCTGTTCATTATTAGCCCCCAAGGACCTTAGGAAAGTCTCCCTGCCTCTCTGGATTAGGCTGCCCTACCTGCAACGTGATTCGGAGGGAATTGTCCTTAAGGTCTCTGTTGCCCCTGGCACCCTTGCATCAGAAAGCAGCGCACAAAGGAAAGTTTCCCTACCTCTGCGATCATTCTGTTGGTGTCTCCTAAGAAAAGCAAATTCAGAGCTTCTTCCTGGGTTGTTGCTTGATGAACAGACAGATTTTTCAGGTGAATGTTCTGATCAGGATCCTCCAAAACTGTCACTTTCCTAGGGAAAAGAGAAGCAAGAAAATAAGGTCCCATTGAGAAGAAAAAGAACTTGAAGTCTTTCCTACAGGCTTATTTATTTATTTATTTTTAAAGCATAAAGTAGGATGTCTTGAACTTATAAAATTGTGTAACACACAAGACACCAGACAGCACTGGATTAGCAATAGGCATCAACATTCCCTTGACAGGACTATGAAATAGCTGTGGGGCTGAAAAATCCATTACAAGCTTCTGATGTAAAGCTGTCTGTCACTGTCACCAGCAGGTCATTGAAGCACCCCTGAACACATATTCTTACTGAACTAAAAATGCAAATAGGTATCTTGTCTACCTATGTTCCAGGAAAACTAGGCTCTATCTCTTTTTTGGGTCCTAATTCAGTTTCTTATATAGTTGAAACACTAATCTTTTGGTTCAATTTGTTACCACTTTCAATTCACATGACATTTTAAACCACTTGGCTTGTCCACTCGAACACGTTAAAACTTGCGGTGGCTGCCATGCTCTAGGAGTGACTTCCTGTGTAGTTTCTCATCAAGGTGAGTAAAAAGTTCTCAAGGATTTTTCTCATAATATAGATTTAGCTTGTCATTATTTTTATGCCTGTCACATCTGTTTCTTGACTCTTTTTTCCTTTACTGCATAGTACTTCCTCCTATCACATCCTCACAGCAACAGCACTGGATCTGGAATCACATACATCTTTTACCAGGGCCTTAATGGGCATCTTGGTGCCAACACCACTTCCTCCCCAGTGAATCCTAACCCTTTTTCCAGAGTAAGTTTATGAATACTTTCCTTACAGTCCTTTTAGGTCTTTCTGCAACTGAACAAAATCTGGCCAACATCCTCACACTCTGCTTCAAGGGCTGACAGAATTGAGACATAAAGTTACTAGACAGAGTTTCCCTTTGGCCTCTAAGGTTTTGCTTTCTTGATTTTCTTAACAGAAATTTATCATTTGTAGGTATTTCCAGAGAGTATCTCCAGGTATTTTCACTTGCTCACAACTTTTGGAATTGATGAGAAGGTTGGCATCATGTAGCACTACTTCTTTAGAAGAACCACAAATAGTTATCTTTTCCTTACTTACAAAAACTTATCTAGAACACCTTCAAAATAAGGATTTTTCAAACACCACAAATTTTTCATCCTTATGTTTGGTAAGGAAGTTATCTGGCCTTTCATAGATAATCTGTGGGCATTTAAATTACTAACTGCAGGAAGAAAATGTGGCTCTACCAACACATCTGTGACCAATATGTCACTAATAAAGTGCTCCTTTGCTGAATTCTGGACTCATTTTTGCCTTCTTCAACAATATCCACAAAAATGGAAAAAGATCTCTTTCCTTAATGAAAACAAGAATAATTTATTTACTTTTCAATAAGACTCAGAAGTGAGCTGATTGAAAATTCTTAAGAGTTTGAAAATGCTCAGAAAGTATGAAGGCTCTTTTAATTGAAATGGATGAGTTGTATTCTATTTTTAGGAAGCTCCTTTACTTCTTAAACTTATTTCCACCCTGATCCTTCCAAAGTGCTCAAAAAGGCTTGGCTAAATTAAACTCCCAGGGACACAGAAGTGAGGCTTCTTCCTAAATCCAGATTGTGACGATCTCTCACTTATACAGATGAATGAGTTAAATAATATGGAGGACCAAGGCATGACAGAAATGACGTCAAAGTGAGAAGAGAGTTCTGTCAGAATGAAATTCGTCAACTCAGAGACAAAGTCACCATGTGATACTTGTACAACAGACACACTAGGACTCTTAGGCAAACTTAGAACACGAAGGGGCTCAGAGAGAGGGTGAGGGGCAAAAGGAAACAATTCAAGAATGACAAAACTTATACTTATTTAGCACCAAAATGTTTATGAGGCATTTTACCTTGACTGGTCTGGGGCACTACTTGGGTATCAGATTTTGTAAAAATTCCAGGTAGTTTTGATGTGTGGCCAAGACTGAGAGCCACTGACTTCATCTTCAATAACCCTTGAAGGAAAACACATAAGAAAGAAGGCTCCTGGTTTCTGTCTTTCCTTCCTACCCAGCTCCACCTCATGCTCAAAAGGAAAAGTTGCTAATCTCATTGGTTGTACCTGAAGACACTGATGAGCTACAAGGTGATTGTGAGCTATAAGACCTTCCTTCCACTGGAAGTTTCTACCTCCTTGGCCTTGCAGCTGGTGGGCAAACCAAGACACACACATTAACTGCAATGACGAAGGCTCTCCTAGTGGTAACGAAATGACACTAACCAATCACAGTGCATCACTACATCAACAAATGGTCACAACAGGAAGGTCCTGTGATTTCTCCTCTTTTCTTCACTGTAATAGAAAATATGGAAACAAGAAAGTGTGGAATTCTAAGTGTGATCATTTATCAGATAACTTAAGCGGCTTGTTGACTTAGTGTCACATTTATATACAATAATTACAAGCATAAGGTAGAAAGTGTTAGCAAAACGTCATCGATGGCATTTGGCTAAACTATTTTTTTCTTCTAAATCACTTAGAACATCTGCTCTCCAATGTGGCCACTCTAGAACTGTCATACTTATGCATTTACTTCCAGGTGCCTGTCTAGCTTTGTCACTTTGATCAAAATGCAATTTGTATAATGGCCCCAGTTTTTCTTCAAAGCGCTTTCAGCTGTCTTTTGTAACCTAACCACACACACTTCTCTGAATTCTTTCTGACATCATGTTTTGCTCACGACTTTCTGATGTCTTGTCTATGAAGATTTTGAGAAGTACAGAAGCAGATCAATTCCAAACTGATTTGACGTCTTTCACAGTTCTCACCCTGCTATGTGCCCACTTGTGGGCACCCCATGAAAGGCGGCACTCTGGCACCTTCCTGGAGTCTCTGAGGCACAGCCTCCTCTTGCAATCAGGGTTTCTCTTGCCAGTTTATAGATTCTTTCCTGGCTCCCACCCAATACCTTGGCCGTGAGGCTTTGGGCTTTCCCTTATTGCCTTGCCTTCCCTCAATGAAAACTTCTTTGCCCTAAGTCTTCCCATCGGGTGATAGCCCCACCCACTCTCAAAGTTTTTGCTCCCAGAATTCCAGTGGAGCCACACCCTGCCTACTACCACTTGCCTAGGAGTGCTACTTGGGATGAGAGTATGTTTAAAATTCTGCAATTGGTGGAACAGTTCTTCAAAGCTGGAGGAATAAGAGCCATTGGTAAGAGTTTCTCGTCAAGTTGCTTCCTTCCTGACCCATTCTCTCCCCCTCTCTCTTGCACATCAATAACGACTTCCTGAGTTTTCAGTCTGCCACTTGGTTCTGACTATAACTTTTATGGGCTTGAAAGAGGGCTTTATTGGCGTTTCTTAAATAAACATCCCACTTCCAAGATGGAAACTCACCAAACAATCTTGATTCTTTTTGAATGAGCCTGTGAATAGTTTTCTTTATAAAATGTTTCTAAAATGTTTAGATTTAAGCAAAAACTCACTGATAGCCCTAACTTGGATACCTAAGTGGAAAAGTCCTGCTAAGTATCCCCAGCCTGCTTAATGATTGGGAAGAAACAAACTTTGTGTTTTCTCTATAAACAGAGAATCTTTTCCATTTGGCTACACAGTAGGAATTTGTACACTCTTTTTAACTGACTGAAAAGACATACAAAACAACAATAGCCGAACTCCTGTTCTCCATAATGGAAGCCACGGATGGAAGGACTCTCCCACCCTACAACGGACCTCCACAGCATTCCAACTTGCTGAACAGGAATGTTCCAGGAGTTACTGCAATAGAGATAGTTTCTCATTTTCATATTATAGACAAGTGTTGCCATGGTGATTTCTATTTTTTGTCTACTTGCAAATGTCCCAGATGACTGTGCAGGCTGTGCCCCGCACCATGGCACCATGTTCAAGGAGATGCCGTTCACACATGGTTTTATATCCTTATTATGACAAGTGTCTATCAGAAAGCAGTAAAGCGTCTTCTAACAAAATCATCTCATTTCAACAACCTGCCCCCAGATGGCAGGGCAGTCTTTTAGTGAATCACAGGAGGTGCCACATAGAGAAGTGGTCACCTTTCAACTGTCTTGACCTATAGAAATATCAATGGAAGGAAGCACTCTCATGAAAATGAGAGGTGTGCCAGGCTCTCCTAACTAGGTGGGTCCACGTTTGGGAACACAGTCCTATCACACTCACTTCAATGAAGACACTATTCTCTGGGGTTGCACTTCCCAAATGCCTTGCTCCACTCACCCCAATACACGTAATGGAGCTGTAAATTTTTAGGAGAAATATGTAAAGGTATCCTCCCTTCCTGCACGTTCGGTTGTTTTTAAATTTTCTCCACGAGATTAAGTAGTTCCTTCCTTCCTGCATATTGAGTTGTTTTTAAATTTTCTCCACAAGATTAAGATTAATCTTAGTTTCAGTCAAAGTCTCTGGATGGGAAAAAATGCTAACATACTTTTTGCCAGATTGCAGCATGCACAATTTCTGGACCAGTTGCCAGCTAAGACCTGTGTCTCATCTGAGACCTCCTGAGCCTAGTGTTTACAATTCACACTTGTGTCAATGTTCTGGTCTCCTGATCTCCCATCAGATGAGTCTCCCAACAAATTTGGCTCACAGCATTTGAAGGCCTCTTCAGCCAGCATCTTTAAACCTTTTCAAACTTCTCCTGAAAATTGGTTGTAAAGGCTTCTAAACCACATCATTGGGTAAAGTCATAGCAATGACCCCACTGTCAGTAGCAATATTTGTCTTAGTTACTTATTTGTTGGTGGGACATAATACTCACCACCCACAATTTAAGGGAGGAGAGATTAACTGTAGCTCACAGTTTCAGGTCACAGTCTGCACAAGAGCAGCTGGCGATGTTAGAAACACACAGGGAGAGGAAGAGCAGGCGAAGAGTTGCTCATGGCACGGTGGATATGAAGCTGAGTGAGGAGAGATCTTCAACACACCTTCCAGGTCCTACCCCAGCAGCCACCCTTTCCGGATGAAGCCCCATCTCTTACCAGCACATTGGTATTTTACAACATCTAAGTGCATGAGGCTTTTGGGGGACATTCCAGATTCAAACCAAAACACTTGAGAACATCTGGCAAAGACTACTTACTGCACGGCAGCCTCATCCAGCAGGTACTCTTCTCCTGCCATGGGTGGGGCTGTGGTGGGAGGACTAGAGCCACCACGAGGAATGGCTGAGCAGATGCACAGAAGAAAGTCCCACTGGCACCTGAGATTTCCCCAGCAGCCCAGGTCACCCACCCCAGTACCCCACACTGTGGATGGCGGTGGGTGAGAGCTACGACCCATGTGGTTAAGGCTCTCTAACTTGGGCTGTTCTAACGTGCAAGTGTTAATTCACTAACAAAAACGGCTAATACCATTCTCTGGATGAGTTTTCTCCACTTACACTGAACAATTGCATGGTTTACTTTTTGTAATTTTTAAGACATAATTATCATTTTCGTCAGTATATGTTATGATCCAAAATAATTACATTCAACTTGGGAAATTAGGACCTTACTTTGCCTTATCTGCTCTTTTCTTCATCTGTCTAATCCTGAAGTGGTCTAATACTATTTCAAAATTGTAGTTTTTACTAATTTGAATACATAATGTCACTAGTTTGCTCTCATTTCTCTACTGTTCAAACATTTCCTTGCTTTTCTTGGTTGTTTATCCTTAAAAAAAAAACCTAAAATCTTAACTCTGCTTTTAAAAGTCTTTCACACTTTGAATGGCATGAAGCCTACCCATTCCTACTGGAATGCCTCTTCAATATCCACACTTCCACTCACAACCTGATTAAGAGCTCCCCATTGGGTTTCAAGTTGTTTTTTATTTCTCCCAGAAAAATGTACTATTGTCCTCACAACGCTGTGAACACTTCTCCAGCATGTTACTTTCCTTTGCTACTGTAAAAGATATATTTAGCCATTATTTCTTCTAACTGAGTTACCTGTAGGGCTTGCTTTTTAGATAGAGTTAGATAAATACTGAAAGATCATAGGTGGCCAGCTAGCCTGAATAGCATTAGGTTTATCTCTGGTCCTAATAACTAACATTTATTCTGTAAAATGTCTTCAACTATAGTTGCCTCACCTATCCCAGAAATCAATCTGAAACACAAGACCAACTGTAATCAACGGCTGACGCACATACAGGCTACCTGCAATGGAAGCTTCAGGGCAGAGGGATGAATATACTACTTGTGACCGTCATCACATAGTTCCAGTGGCCCCTCCAGCTGTCTGACCTTCACCTCGCTCACCGATCTCATCTCTAGAGCCTCTTCCCCATGGCCCTGCTCAGGCCAGCTCAGTGCTGCATCTACTACGGCAGCATTTTAAGCTCCTGCCTCCCTCAGGACTCTAGTGTTTGTAGATGCCGGTAAAATTAGCAAACCCTTGAGGGTCACAGTGTTATTGAGAAAATCTTCTCTGGTAACACAATCAGGTTTAATCGGGCCCTACTGTGTCACACCTATAATCCTGGCAATCAGTGAGGCTGAGGCAGGAGAATTAGAAGTTCAAGCCCTTCCCAGGCAACTTTTCAAGACCTCTCTCAAAATCAAAACTAAAAAATGGGCTGGGGATGTAGCTCAGTGTGAAAGCTTTGGGTTGGATTCCCAGCACACAGACACAAGGATACACACACACACACACACACACACACACACACACACACACACACACACACACACGAAGTTTAAATTTGCTACAATGCCCTCAAAAGTCTGAGATTCGTGCAGGATGTAAAGTGATTGGTATATATGATACTGACACTCTCAAAAGGTTATATGAAGGCTAAGTGTTGTGGCATAGACCAATAATCCCACTTGCTTAGGAACTTGAGACAGAAAGATCAAAAGTTGAAGGACAGCTTGGGAAATTTAGTGAGATTCTATTTCAAAATTTAAACACACACACACACACACACACACACACACACACACACACGCACGCACGCACACGCATGCACCTGGGATGTACCTCAGCACTCCTTGGGTTCAATCCTCAGCTCCATACACAGACATAAAAAATTTTTTTAGGTTTTCATATGCTTTTGCTTTATATAATCAAAACTGAGGACAAACAATGAAAAAGAACATATTATAACAGTAAACCAAATCACAAAGCAGTAATAAAGACTACTGGAAATAAGTCAAAGAAACAAATCCATACCAATGAGTAATTTAGTAAGTCTATTATACCTCTAAATACTGAAGAACTCATATCCATCTGTTCATGTATCAAGAATGAGGAAAATGCAATGGACTGAGGTGGCAAAGTTTCTTCTGTCATTAATTAATCTTGTATGGCTAAAACGCGTCATCATCACTGGAGTAACTCTACATTTTGGATGTATGAGTGAGTACCCTGCACTCTCCTTCTAGTCATTTCACACCCACAGTGGTTGGTAATAGCCAAGGTCTCTAGTGTGGGCTTCATCCCCAGTGTGATGATGTTTGCAGCTGGGGCCTTTCAGACATAATTAGATACAGATGAAGTCATGGGAATGGAGCATCCATGTTGGGGGTAAGACTAAGGCTCCCCCATCTACTCTCTGTGAAGACACAGTGAGAAGGCAGCTATTTTCAAGCCAGGAAGAGAGCCCTTACCAGACATGGAATCTGATGACACCTTGATCTTGGACGTCTCAGCCTCTAGAACTGTGAGAAATGATTATTTGCTGTGAAGTCATTCTGTTTATGCCATTTTTTTCTGCTAGCCCAAGCTGACTAATATAACTTCCTGTCTAAAACTATAGAAAATAATGTCTTTCAATTGGCTATTCAAAGTAGCAATAGCTAGCTTTCTCCTTGTTATTATCATAGTAGGCCAGGCTTTGGGTGGAAACGTGTCATTTTCAGTTCAAAAGAGCTTTCTAGACTGTCTTACGATCACTGACAATATTTCAGTCCTCAAGAAACATTGTTTCCATCCATGATGGATGGAGACATATATATGTACTCTTTAAGGGATATACTTTACCTGCAAAATCTTTGTATTTCTAGCTTTCAGACTTCAGGTTTTACCTGCACCCTTATGCGGCTCCAGTCAAACAGACCTGAGAACTAGCACAGAACTAGCTCCATTCTTTTCAGCGTTCCCATCTTTTGTTTCCACACACATGACTATGCCCGGTAATATCCCGAGTCCTGCTCCTTCAGCTATGCACTGTCTTGTGTGCCATCTTCTCTATGAATCTATTCCTGATCCCCTTTATCCATGTGATTTCTCTTTGGGCCCTTGTAATTCTTTTCACCTTTTAAACAATGTTTTCTATACCTTACCACCTGCAGTTTTGTACGAGTTTGATCCAATCTACATGACTTCTAGAAAAGCAGACTATATTAATAAATTTGGTGCCCAGTACAATGTCTGGAACAGAGGTGGGTTCCAACAAGTGTGTTGAATATATGAATGAATCCTCTTGGACCAGACCAGAAGTCATGAAAGGAAGGACTCTGTACTAATTTTTATGCAATTCTTGCAGCACTTAGCAGTGCTTTCTACCCGCTAAACATTAGAAATGAAGTGATTTGAACTTACAATCTGGCAATTTTTCCATTTTTATGACAAATCATTTTAAAAAACATAAAGGATCCAAAATTTCAATACTAGATCCTGGAGCTTACTGACTCACAGTAATAACCATGACAAGTGCTGGCATCTTACGTGAAATAGGCTTTCCTATTTTGGAATACTGAAATTATACCAAAGTAAGGTGATTATTTTCCCTACGTCTAAGACTAACAGTTATACTATTTTACTTCATGAGACATCCTTAGTTCTAACTATATTCCCATTATAGCATGTGACATAAGGTGCTTTTTGAAAAGAGAAGTTCTATTTTAAATTACTAAACACAGGAGAGATTTACTATACAGAGGTGTGTGTGTGTGTGTGTGTGTGTGTGTGTGTGTGTGTGTATAAAACAACTACTTTAAAAATTAAACCTTTTATTTTGAGATAACTATAGATTCATAGACAGCTATAGCTGTGGTCTCCAACCATTCTGACACTTAAGACAGGTTTAGCTGAAGACCATTCTCCCAAGGAAGGAGGTGGGTGCTAAGGGCCTTATTTGCAGTAGATTTTTGGAGGATACCTCTAAAATGGTTAACAGACAGAGGGGGTGAGCTCTGGCTTCTATGAGATGAGCATCAGCGTTAGAACCTAACAGGAGCATGCTGACAAGAGGCAGAGCTTCACCGTCTGCTCACCTCCCCCAGCGTTTGGTCTTTCTAAGGCCATGAACACATACTGGTTGGCAGCCCAGTGCCTGGAGAATCCCTGAGCTATAGAACATAATGCGAAGAAATCCCATGTATTGCCAAGTGTTTTTCCAATGAGAACTGTCTTAGTTACCTTCTCATTCTTGGGACATATTTCACACCCACAACTCAAGAGGAAAGGCTTATTTTAGATCACAGTTTCAGGAAGTCTCAATCCATTCACAGTCAACTGGCAATGGTGGAAAGGCCTGGTGGAGGGCCCAGCTGCTCATGGCACTGCAAGAGGAAGAAACAGGGACTGGGGAAAATTGGGACAAGAGTACATCCTTCCAGGTCACACCCTCACTAACTAGCCACGCTCTCGATGATCCATCACACCCTCAGTAAGCTTTTCCTCCTAACCTGGCCCCATCTGCTCACAGCATGTAAAATCCATAGATGATCCCAAAATCCAAACACGTGAGGCTTTTAGGAGACAGCCCAGATCCAAGCCATAGCAAGAATACCCAGATATTACAGACAGGCCAGAAGACTTGTAGTTTTGCAATATACGTTTAGGCCTGTAACTCCTTTCCTTTGAAGTTCATTTTTGTAAAAGTTGTGAGGTCTAGTCTGTGTCTACATTTATTCTTTCATATGTGGATTGTCTATTTGATCTAGTACCATTTGAAAAATAAACTCTCCTTTTTACATTGAATTGCCTTTGCTCTTTTGTCAAAGACCAGATAGCTGTTTGTATTTTGGGCTCGCTATTCTGTTCTATTGATGCATTTGTCCTCTTTTGCCATAATGACCATGATTACTGCATGACTATCACATGACTTGAAGTTTAGTTGTATCTGTCCTTTGATTTTTTTTTTTTTTTTTTGCCTTCTGTATCGTGCTTGCTACTTGGGGTCATTTGCCTTTCCAGGCAAAATTTATAATCAGTTGGTTGATACTGGAAAAATTTCTTACTAAAAATTTTATTGGGAGTGAACTGATCCATACTTTATCTACAAATCAAATTAGGAAGAGCAGACATGTCAACTATATTGACTCTTCCTACCCATGAACAAGGAAAATCCTTTTTTTTTTTAATCTTCGTTGGCATATTTTATCCAAGTTTTACAATTTTCTTTATGTAGATCTTGTGCATTTTTTTCCAGATTTGCACCTAAGTATTTACTGTTGGTGCTAATATAAATGATATGGTATTTTTAGTCTCAAATTCCAATTGTTCACTACTGGTATGTAGGAAAGTAATCCGTTGGGGGGAGGGTGCGTGTGGTAAAGGGGATTAAACCTAAGGCCTTGTGCACTGAAGGCAAGCAGTCTAGTTCCCACTCAGCAACATCCCAGCCTTTTTTATTTTTGAGACAGGAACTCACTAAGTTGTCCAGGCTGGCCTCAAAATTTCAATCTTCCTGCATCAGCCTCTTGAGCAGGGATTACAGGGGTATGCCACTGAGCCCAGCAGCAATTTTATTTTGTACATTCACCTCGTAGAGTAAACTTGCTATACTCTCTTACTTGAGGGATTTGTTGATTTATTGGGTGTTGCCCACAGATGATCATTTTGTTAGTGAGCAGAGACAGTTGTATTTCCTCCTTCCCTGCATTCTTTATTCCCTTTTCTTAGTTCACCAAGGTAGCAGGCCTTCTAGTATAATGCCCAACACCAACAACAATGGTGACAGGGACATCCTGGGCTTGCGCCTGCTCTTAGGGGGAAGGTCTCCAGCTTCTGGCCATTAAGCATGAGGCAGGATGTTAGATATAGATGTTTTGAAGATTTTTTAAAAAAATCAAGTTGAGAAAACCTTCATTTCTAGTTTGCTGGCAGTACTTACTATGAACAAACATTGCATTTTGTCTAGTGTTCTTTCCCCTTGGTATCTACCGATAATGACCCTATGGCTCTCCTTCTTTAGCCTTAAGCAGTAGTGGACTATATTAATTAATTTTTGAATGCTGAACCAGTCCTGTATGCATGCAACATATCCCACTTGGTTATAATATATAATTCTTATGTACACCGTTGGGTTCAATTTCCTACTATTTTTGTTGAAGACTTTTGCACCACTGCATTTAGGATATAACAATGTGTAGTTAGCCCTCTCGCACTGTATTGTTTATCAGTGTTTGGGTAATGCTGGCATCACTGAGTGAGTTACAAAGTGCCCTCTCTGCTTCTTTTTTCCCAGAAGAAATATTATAAATTCTATGAAGTATCATAGGAGGGACAGTTTTAATTTTTGTTTTTACTTCCTCCCAATGGCTCATATTTATGGACTACATGGAATCGGAATGCCCACTCTTAGGAGGGCAGCATTCAGGCTTTCACTGTCACAGATGATATGGCAGTCACAGGACACTGAGGTGCTTTTTAACACACTGATATGATGCTCCTCTATTCCCAATTTGTCGAGACTTCTATCGGAAATGGATATCAAATAGTTTGGCTGAACTTCATATATTTTTTCTTCTTTAGACTGTGGTTATGGTAGATTACTCTGATTGATTTTTTCAAGTGTTGAACCACCTTTGCAATCTGTAATAAATCCTACTTGGTTGTGACATATAATTCATTTTATAAATTGTTAGATTCAACTGCCGATACTTCATTGAGAACTTCTGAGCCTATGTTCGTGAGAGATATTAGTATGTAAGTTGGTTTTTTTTTTTTTTTTTTTTTTTGAGACAGGGTCTTACTCTGTAGTTCGGGCTGGTTCTGAACTCACCATATATTTCAGGCTGGCCTTGAACTCATGGCAATCCTCCTGCTTCAACCTCCTGAGTGCTGAGATTACAAGCATGTGCCACCACACCCAGCTTATGTGGTGATAGGGAAACAACTTGGGTACTTAGCACTTGCTAGGCAAGCACTTTAACTGCTTAGCTATTCCTCCAGCTCCTGTACGTAGTGTTCTTTTTCTTCTTACTCTTTTCTATTTTGATAATATCTTCTGCTGGTTTGAATATCAAAGTAATGTTAGCCTTACAGAATAGCCTGGGAACTGTTTTCTTTTATACTCTTTGAAAAGACCATGCAAAACAGTTGCTTAAGTGCTTGGTAGAATTTTTTAAAAACAATTTTGGCCTGGAGATTTCTTTTTACAGAGCTTTTAAATTATCAATTTAATTTCTATAACTACCATAAGACTATTCAATTATGTATTTCATTTTAGTTGAGTTTTGAGCTAAACACTTTTGATTGTTAATTTAGATGTCAGTATTCCTCATATTTACTCAAATGATACAGCAACATTTGCAAAAAAAAGCAATTAACTTTAGCTTGGTGCCTAATATATGTATAAAAACCACAAACAGTTTTGTAGGCAAAGAGTCCTGTAACAGCACAGAGGTAAAATGTATCAGATTGTAAAAGAAAAAAAGAAAAGCAAGCTAGACTTGGTAGCTTAGGCCTATAATCCCAGCATCCTAGGAGGCTGAGACAGGAGGATCACGAGTTCAAATGTAACCTGGACAATAAAAATGGGCTAGGAATGTAGCTCAGTGTGAAGGCATTGGGCTTGATCCTGCTACCACACACACACACACACACACACACACACACACACACACACGCACGCACACACACACACGCATGCATGTGCACAAAGAGAAGGCAGAGTGCATGTAGCAGCACCCAGGAGGTGATATATGAGGAAGCTGTGTTGGTCAAGGTAAGGAACTGTTACTGATGGCCATTACTGTATGACATCAAGATGACCTAGAGTTTGATTTCACATGATTAAGCCTAGCATAAGAACACAGCAGTTTTTCATGGCAAAGCCTATTATTAAAGGAATCAAATGCGTATACTGTCATTGTCCCTCAAATGGATGATTATAAGGGAGGGAACCAAGATCAACATATTTTCTTCTACTAAATTTGAAAGGCATTCAGAGTTTTGGGACATTCCAACTCACAACAATGAAACCAGTCAACCAGCCAGACAAGATTTCAGAATTAGAGTTTGTTCCAGATCAAGAGTATGTGAAACCAGATTAATAACCCATACTCCTAAACTAATCTAGGTACAGCAAAAGTCACATTCAATCATATACAATGACTTCATATAACCACAATGAAAGGAAAACCATTCTAACCTCCCCCCACCCCCCCACCCCACCAAAACCCTTAACAGAGTCAGTAGCAATCAAATCCCATTATCCTCATGCCGGAGGACAACACAATTGAGTTGTTCTGGAATTTTATAGCACTAAATATATCTGAAGTAAACAGGCTATTGATCTGAATATGGGAATTAGGTTTATAAAAAATTACTTAGTGCATGTTAATATTATACAATGATGAAGTTTATTTTGGGAAGCTGCTACATGCATTTAACACACCTTAAGTAATTTCAATTCCCATATTCTCTCCCCACCCCTATACTCCAACCCCCACACTATACGACCTGACCCATTCTCCATTTCCAGAATTCTACCTCCTGTGTTTCTCATTTTAATTTTTTGATTAATTTGTGTGTTTCTGAGGTTTCTCATATAAGACAGAAAACACATGGTTTTCTTAGTTAGGCTACTTTCACTTAACATGAAGATTCCTAGTACCACCTATTTTCCAGCAAACGAAATGATTTCATTCCTCTTCGTGGCTGAGGAATGTTTCATTACATATATGATATATATATATACATATATACATACATACACATATACATATACATTCATATACACACATGTTGTATATGTGTGTATATATGTATACATCATACACATACATACAGACATACATATATATGAAGATTTTCTATCTCTCTATTCATCCGTCCATCTCCTATTTCCTTTACCCACTCCTGCTGATGGGCATGCAGGATGTGTCCATGTCTTTGCTATTGTGAACTGCTATACCATGTATCACTACGGTGTACAGTTTTTAATTCTTTTGGGAATATGCCCAGGAGTGGCAGAGCTGGTCAAATGATACTTCCACATTTAGTCTTCTGAGGAATCTCCACAGTGACTTCTACAGTGGTTGTATCCTTGACATTTACATGCACTATGTAGATGATGTTTTCCCCTTGCAGCCTTGGGGGTATTCACTGTTTTTTTTTTTTATTTTTTATTTTATTTATTTATTTTTTTGCATCTTGATGGCACCTACTTTGACTGGGGTGAGACAGAATCCCAATGTAGTATTTTTTTCTTTTCTTTTTTTGAGACAAGGTCTTACTCTGAAGTCCAGGTGTGTACTACCATGTCCCGTTTATGTAGTGTTAGGGAACTGAACCATGGGCCTTGATCTTATTAGCCAACAGCTTTAACTGCTGAGCTCTTCCTCCAGTCCCCCAAGATAGTTTTAATTTGTATTTCCTGGATAGCTGAAGATGCTGAACATGCTTCAAGCACTCTTTGGCCATCTGAACAACTTCTTTTGAGAAGTGTCTATTCAGTTCATTTGCCTTTCATATTTAGTTCCCTGTTTTATGGGGGTTAAGTTTCTAGGTTATTTATATATCTATATAAGATATATTAACCCTCCGTCAGAACAGTAGTTAGCAAAGATTTTCTCCCATTTGTAGGATGTGTCTGCAGCCTGTTGTTTCTTTTGCAGTACAGAAACTTTTAAACTTGAAGTACTTGTATTTGCTGATTCTTGATATAATTTCCTGCGTCTTTGGAATATTTTTTTCAGAAAATCTGACTGTACCTGTTGCTTCCAGTGTCTCCTCCAAGTTTTCTTCCAGCAGTTTTAATGTTCTTGGTTTTATATTTATTATGTCTTTGATCCATTTTGATTTGACAGTACAGGTTGAGAAACAGGGTTCTAATTCCAATTTTCTACATTCTGAGATCTAGTTTGTCTAGCACCTTTTGTTAAGACTCTCTTATCTCCAGCATATGGCTTTGGCCCCTTCACCAAAAATCAGACGGGCTGTATGCTTGTGTGTCCTGTATCCTATGTCATAGGTGTACATTTTTGTTTTTATGCTAATGCCATGCTGTTTTTGTTACTACAGCTTTACACTACAGTTTGAAGTCCAGTATAAGAAAGCTGCTACCACTACTTTTTTTTTGCTGAGGACTGCTTTGGCTACTCTGGGGTTTTTCTGGTTCCAGCTGAACCTCACTATTGCTTTTTCTACTTCTGTGACGTATGCTGTTGGTATTTTAATAGGAACTGCATTGAATCTACAGGTTGTTTTGATAATATATTAATACTACCAATATAGGACCACAGGATTTTCTAATGTTTCTTCAATTTCTTTTTTAAAGTTCTATAATTTTTATCAGAGAGGCCTTTTAAGTCTTTGGGTAGGTTAATTCATAGGTATCATTACATTTTTTGAGGCTACTGGAATGAAACTTCTTTTCTGGTGAGTTCATTACTGAATGGGAAAGATCTTTGTGTACTGAAATTATATAAGTCCTAAATGAAACTTGTCAAAAAGGAGAAAAGGCACAAATTAATAAAATTTGAACTAAAAGGGACAAAACTATAACAGATACTCCTGAAATTCAGAGGCTCATCAAACCATTTTCAAATTTTTATATTGGGGTATATACATGCACCAATTCCCCAGGATGAATTTAATTATTATATGTTGTAAAAGACTAACAAAAATAATCGTGGGGAATAAAATAAATTGGAAAATCTGAAAAAAAGTGGAGAGTTTCCTAGGCATATATGACCTAGGTATATGGAGCCCACATGATTCACAAAGTCTACACAGACCAGCAACAAGCCCTACCAAGCAGGCAAAGCCCGGGAGCAGACAGACTATGGCTAAATCCTACCATACTTTTAAAGGAAAAGTTAATAAAACTAGGAAGTTTTATTAAAATATATCTGTGACACATATCAGTCACATCAACCTGGGGAACTCCTGTGTACACATGTCATACCTCAGTCATCCCAGGATTTATCATGTAATTATAGTTCAAAAGGTAAGAGGAAAAATGTCTTTCAGACCACGTGTGTGTGTGTGTGTGTGTGTGTAGTTTCGCTGGAAATATCTGTGTTGTGCCTGAAGTCACTTCTAACCTGAGTCAGCAGACTCTTCAACAAAAGGACAAATCTTCCAAAGAAGTACTGCAGCTTGAGAAAGAGAGCCAGCAACGTCTATAGACAATCTGACACTGAGAATGATTATTAAGGGCCAAGTGTGTTGAGAAATGCAGAGGACACAGGGAACAAAAGTATCGCTCTCTCACATTTTTTTCTAGAAAGAGAACATTAAAAAAACATCTAAATCACTTCTTATTATTCTGCGAAATGGAGAGAAGTTACCAAATAAGCTCTATCTTGTGAAGGTCACCAAGTGTGGAAGTCCAGACATTAGAGGTTAGAAAGTTGTTCAACATTATTTAATCCAATGCCTCCATTGCATAGATGAAAAGAAACAGAAACATTTAAGAATATATCAAAGACTGCCCCGAATTTCCTGCCTTCTAATCACAACCTGTTCACACCACAATGTTTCTCCAGGGTGCAGCGACTCTCGCATCCCTAGTTCTTCTGGGTCAGGCTGCACCCAATCATGCCGATCAGGGTCAGATGCACAGAGACCCTGCTCTGCTCCTTTCCCTCCCACTATCCTCTTGCCAGCGTCATAGCTTCAGATTAACAGACAGCTTGAAAAATTCCAAAGGACTTGCTCAGGCACAGGCAGTAGGGAAACTACCTAACCAAGTAACACCTACTTCCTACCTCAGAAGAGTTTACTTTAAATATAGACATTTAGAATGGTGCTCTCAGATACCAAAGGCATACATTCAAACTTTATTGTCCCCCAGTTCAACTTTGGATGGAAATCTCCTTTGTAATTGACTCTTTAATTTACACAGCCCCCGGATATAAATCTTGAAGCCCTTTTCCTAATCTGGCATGCAAGTGTGAAGAACTGGCCATGGATCCTTGATATACTATTACCAGTTATCTCTGAAACCATGTAAGTTGTGCCTGTCTGGGCTTTGCCTCTTTAGCCCACTTAATGAGGAGAACGCCAACTTCCTATGAGCCACCTTTCTTTTTAAACTCAAAGAGATCCAAGGTGCTAGGCACAATCAGTTTATTCCTTTCATTTTTTTCCTTCTCCCTTTCCTTGTTCTCATCTTTCTCTCTTTCTCTGTGATCATCATAGACAGACCCGTCAGTCCTGGATTATTGGTAACAGCCTGCATGCTGTTAGGTGTAGATGTGACTTATTGAAAGCAACTTTAAACACGATTTAACCTGGAAGTACGCAGGTCAGGCAACAGGCTAGAGAGCTAATTAAGAAGTCAATTAGTCTCAAGATTAATTGCAAGCTAAAAGCCTGTCATCCAACAATGGGCTTTCACAGGCCTTTCTGTTTCTAATGACACCTCATGTCATTCTATTTGGGTTACGGTAACAAACCATTATAAGCTGGGTAGATTGCAAACCACAGAAACACATCTCTCATAGTCACAGAGTCTGGAAATCCACGATCAGGTACCAGGAGGCCAGGGTCTGCTGAGAGCCCTCTGTGAATGCTGATTTTCCACTGTCCCCTCAATAAGAGGAAAGGCACAAATGAACTCCTGTGGACTTGTCTCACAAGGCCCCACGTCCTACTCAGCACTGTCAACACACAGCTTTTCTACCCTTAGCTTCGTGTCTAATGTTGTTTCTATCCTGCCTGCCTAGGACACTGTGCCCTTCTTTGGTAAGCTTCAGTCTCATAGTTTGGGTTAGGGCCATTTTCTTCCATGGAGTCACTAACCTCTCCTTTCTCTTAACACTTACGCAAATACCTAGAGAAAAAGTACCAAGCACCTTCTTAACCCTCTCATTAATACTGTAGACAAGATGGCAAGCAAAGAATACATTAATGGAAGAATATAGCAGATAAAGTATATAAATTATTTTCCTTATTTTATTTCTAATATTTCTTGCAAATTAAAATAATCATTTGGTTGATCTTTTAAAAAAGAGAATTAATAGGTATTTCTAAATGATTTTAGAATATTTAATTAGAGTATTATATTTTATTGGCCGGAGGCACCTTCCAATCTATGAACCAATTAACATGTCTATTTTAGGAAGATATTCAAACAAGTACTGAGAAGAAAGTCATAAATGCTGGCAGAGCAGCTTCATTACCGGGTGAGCTGCAAAGACTACTCCGGTCACAAAATAAGCAGCGTCGATCTGATCAAATGACTCTCAATAATAGCGCTGATGACAAGAAGCAACTGGGAAAAATGTATTTTCTCTCTGAGATTGTCTTACTGCTGCTTGAACTGTAATGTGAATACTTCTTACAGAAGAGGGCCACAATTAGAGAAACAAGGGTTTCCCGTGGGAGGAGCAAAGCAGCAGTGACCTATCCCCCTTAATCCTCCAAGGACCCCCACTTAGACACCTCCCACTGCAACTCTTTTAGGCCAACTCCCAAAGACACTAAGAAATTTTAGTTCCCATAATTATTGTCCATTTGTCATAAGTGAAAAAAATCCACTATATTACAAAAAGATTCTGTTATCCAGTATTTGCTAATTATGATTAAGACCAGAAACACACAAAGTTTCAAAGAAAACAAATGAAAAGAACATCTGAAAGTGATTTTCCTCATTCTTCATTGTTCTGCTACTCACGGCAAATCTTCCAATCTGCAGGCTTCATGTCTTGGATCCAGCAGATCATAGCCACATTCGTTATAGATTTCCAAATAGGAAATGTGCGTTGTGTATATTTTGCTGCTGTCCTGATTGGAAAAGGGAAAGCTATTATTTAATGACTATAAATAACAACTTAGCTTAGAGACAGATAATCACATCTACCACTGTAGTTTCCTCGCATTTTCTTTCCTTTCTGTCTCACTTTATATGGTCTACATTTTCAGTTCGTGACACTTTCAAGTTGCCAGTTACCATATGCAAGAGCCAACACCCATGATTACAAGTAACTTCAGTCTGTTTTTTTTTGTTTGGTTCAACGTTATACATAAAAAATACACTTAAAATGGGCCAACTTGGTTGCAGAATTGTAGAATGCACCATTTTTTTAAACTTTCCAGAACTAAAAAAAAAAAAATAAAAGGTTACTAAGACGAAAACAAGCTTACATTTTGTGAATAGTCTATTCATAAGAGAACATAGATCATTACTTTGACTCAAAAACATCACTAGCAAAATAGTTTCCATCATTAATCATGATTTTTTTTGGTAACTCTTCTAAGGTTTAAGACTTCTGGATGCTGTAAATAACAACGAAAGTAAGTTCTGGGGAACATAAAATGACTTTGAATGGTCAGGTAAGAGTGGGCTAGGAGGTCACTGCCTATTCCTTGCCCGCTGGGTTAATGCTCCTGGTTCACGTGAGTAATCAGGAACTTTCAGCTCCTGGGTTAATAAAAGGTGCTTTCTGTGGTGATTGCTAACATGCAATTACATAGGGGCATTGATGTTCTGGGGCTAAAAGCCGAGGTGACCCGAACCCTCATTTGAGTTTGTCTGCAGACAGAAAGGTCTGGTTCTCTCTGAGTTGGAACACAACAGGAACACATTTCAGTTCTTGAGAAAATTCCAAGTTCAGTTTTCTAGATAATATCTCAAATAACTGTGTCTCCTTTTTGTTCCTCCCAAAATACAAATGTTTCCATTTCTGTGAATATTACTGTTCTCATAAGAAAAGAATATATTTGAGTGTCATGGCAAGAAGGCTGCCAGGTGCCAGAATGAGCACTAGCAGAGGGGATTTGCCACAAGCATCTTTCCTGACTGATCCACACTCATAAGGAACTAATCCATTTAATAGGTGTCATTCAAAGGGACAGAGGAGCAGGTCCTGGAGGTGGGTAGAAGAACATGGGCCTACATATCAAAAGATGAAAGCCTGGTCTAAACAGCCATGAGCCCTGCCTTGAGGCCTGGGTCTCACACTCACCAGAGAGAGGAAGATGGCTGATAAATCTTATGTGTCCTTTAGTGTAATATTAATACTTGTCCTAAAATGGTTCAAACTACCCAGATAAAGATGTTACATTTAATGAAAATAAAATGATACATGAAAAATTAAGGACTCTCCCATCCAACTGTACTAAAAACTATACTCAGAGCACTCAGGCTACAACATAAGTCCCATGTTCTGGTGTCCTGTAATGGTGACAACACAGACTGAATCCCTACCAACTGCTGGCCATTTTGCCGACGTGAATGCCTCTGATGCCCATCCTGACAAGTGACCTACTGATTGCATGTGTGTCCTAGTTTTCCTTAAGGCACCATTCAACACCACTGATGGGTTGCAGCATGGCTTCGTATATACATCAGAGACTATAAATCTGCACCAGCCTCTCTGCAACTGTTCATTTAACCAATGTTTCCTAAAATAGTCCATGAAGTAGTGGAAAGAAAGTGTCCCATGGTAAATGTATACATTTTGCTCCTCTTTGGAAGACTTTCAGAGCATTTTGAAGGTCCAAGAGGATCCTTCAGCAATACCCCAAGGTCCCATTTAAATAATAAAAAAGTATCTGAACATGTATGACATATCTCAGAGATTATACTTTGAAATTTTAGCCCATGGTTCTGAGTTCTTACCATTAGAAAAAACTGGGTTTGAACACTGATCATGGCATTTATAACTGGGAGATCCTATACCTTACCCTCAATTATTTCACTATGATAAAAAGTTAAAAATAAAGGGCTGGGGACAGAGCTCAATGTTATAAGAGCACTTGCCTGGGCAGTGTGAGGCCTTGGGTTCAATCCCCTAGCACCACATAAGAGCTGGGCATGGTGGCACATGCCTGTCATTCTAGTACTTGGGAGGCTGAGGCAGGAGGATTAAGTTCTAGGACCAGACTACCAGAACGAGACCCTGTCTCAAAAAAGAAAATAACCAATCAAAGAAAAGTAACCTTCATCTTGTAGAACTGTTAAGGTGAAAAGATTCCATATTTAAAATCTTACCAAAAATGTCTGATCTGTAGCAGGTATTAACAAGCTGTTACTGCTATTATTATTACTACTGACATTCTTCTTACATTATTGTGTGCAGATGCCTCCAAATGGAGCACTCAGAAAGTGAATATAACAGGAAAAGAAAGGAAAAAAGCAAGAAGAACAGCCAACTTGTATGCTGCAGTGGAAAACTCTCTTCTTCCAGGAATTAGAATAAATCACACAAAGCCCGGAAGATGGCAGGTCCACTGCACTGAGATGAGCGGGGGACGCTGTTGCCTCTTCCAGCTGGTGCATTTTCTGGGCTTTTATTGGAGCACATGTTTCAAGTCCGCGGAGCTGCGACAAGCTACCTTTTTCCTTACTCCCTCTCAGCGTCTGGGTTGCCAGCTGTAATGTAACACACATGGTGCCTGCAGACAGCCTTCTCTGCTGCCCCCAAACACGTCTGAACCTCACAACATTCGAACATAATATGCAGTAATTTCTAAAATAAATGGAACCAATTTTCTTCTTTCCAAATCAGTGAAAATGTGCTCTTATCACACTCACAGGCATTTCAAGACCCAGTAGTACTGGGCTCTTAGTTTACCTGAAAATGAAAACTTTCCAGGATCATGTATTTCCCGTAAGAATACTAGAGAGCTTCGCGGACTCCCTGGGGCGCTCAGCCGGGACCTCTGAGCACCAGTCTACAGAGTGCAGTGGTACAATGTGGACAAACTTCAAGACACACGTGTCCCACAGTGGTCCAGTGTGATTATAATGAATGTGCTGTGTCCCTCTGTGGAAATCTGTCCATTGAAAAAGAGCTGCCCTGGCTGCAAATTGGTCCAACGGGCTTTCTCCAAGTCCAGGAAGTTATTTAGGATCATTCAGAATGAAACAGGGCTTAGAGTAATGTCAATGACAAACAGATCTAAAGCAATGAGCCTAACAGCTGGCCGAGTACTTGGGAGACAGTAAGACTTTCAGAGCTGTACTTTAGTAACCATAGAGGAAATTTTAAAAGAGACAAAAACGCCCCGTATTTTCCATTAAGAGAGGATTTGTTTATTCTGTCTAACTCACTCAGGGAAATTGGCTTCATTTGTTCTGAGGGTTTCAAAGCGTTCTCTGAAATTGGTTAGGGATCATTTGGCCACATGCACATATATGAATATTAATAGCTGTGGTAATAACTCTCATGTACCAGGCATATCCTGTGCTCCAGGAACTGAACAGTGTCTGTACACACAGCAGGTTCAGCCCCTTGTGGCAGCCCCACAGGACTGAGACATCAGCGGCCCCCAGGGCCACATGTCGCCAGGAGAACACGGTGGCAGAACCAGGACAGCCGAGCCGTCACCAGCCCCTCCCCGGAGTGGTCTTTCCAACACAGGCTACAGAAGCAAAAACCATCTGAAATTAGATTCTTAGGCTGTGAGATACAGGAGCAAGGGTAAATGAGTAAGCTCAGAAAGGAATGAGTAAATGAAAAGAGGGACCCCGGATCCAGAACACACACTATCCTCAATCCCGTCTCCTGCACAATTTCTGGCATGCAACAGTGGCACAATGAGCCAGAGAGAGATGGGCCGAACTAATGGGTAATTGCTACTTTATGGGCGGCAATTAGAATTATGCAGACCTCAGCAATTCCCCCTCATCTCTGCAACTGAAAATGCAAATAACATACAGTAGAAAAATTGTGGAGTGACTGTTATATTGACCTAGTTAGGACATTTGTTACACAGAATCGACACAACCACGGAATTCCTGGAATTAGAAGGGGTGCTGAGGATTCTCTAGTACAATTCAACTCCTACTTTCAGAAAGAAAAATCTGAAACCTACAGAAGTGAAGTGACTCTCACAGTGAATTTGTTAAGACATAAGCAACACAATAAAGCCACTTGGAGCTACCCAGACAGTGCTGGTACGGTGTGGCAAAAGGCACAGAGTTTGGCTGGAAAACCTGGGATGGAGCTCCACATAAGCTATTTACGAATGTGGATGCAGAGACAAGTATTCAAATACTTTTAGAGGTTCAGTTTCCCTGACTATAAAATAGGTATCCACTTTCTCAGCAGCATTATACATTGTATTAAATACTGATAAGCCCAGGCACTTGGAGGCACTAAGTAAATGACACAAATAATTCAGATCTAGAACTTCTCTTTATAAGACTATCATGCTCACTGCAACCAGATTTGTGTTCTGGCAAACTCAGGCTTCTATTAAGAGTGTGAAAAGGTAATAATCATGCTATCTATGTAGTGCTTTAACAGCTAAAAGAAAGGTCTGTGGGCAAAAGGATATTCCTTATTTCTCTCTCTCTCTCTCTCTCTCTCTCTCTCTCTCTCTCTCTCTGTGTGTGTGTGTGTGTGTGTGTGTGTGTGTCTGTGTGTCTGTGTGTGTGTTACTAGGGAGTAAACCCAGGGTTTTAGCACTGAGCTATATCCTCAACCCTTTCTAATTCTTTTTACTTTTTTCACAGGGTCTTGTGAAGTTGCTAAGTTGTCCAGGCTGGGCTTGAACTTGTAATTTTCCTGCCTCAGCCTCTGATGATGCAGGAACTATGGGCGTGTGCCATCAAAATCGGCCTATTCCTCAGTTTCTTAATATGGCATACAAGGTACCACATTACCAATTAGTATTGGTAAAATGTTTGTCACTCTTTTAAGCCCTGTGGGTGTCCCGGAAGGAACTCCTCTTGAGTTTTTGCTGATGTGGCAGCTCTTTAATGAGAAGTACCTTCTGAATTTCAACTTCTCCAGCAAAATCTTAACCTTTCCTTAAATGTAAAGGCCAGCGTTAATACAAAATAATGCTTTCTCATTTAGATACAATATAATGTCACTGCAAATTTCTTGTCCACAGTAAATTTCTGCTGAATATATCAAATACAAAATGAACATAGTTTCATACCTTTTGCAACTGCTCAAAAATGTACGACAGCGTCCTTGGGATAATGCCTCTCTCCTTGTAGCGCTCAGCCCCTCCTGTGATGGTGAATGTCTTGCCACTGCCTGTTTGTCCATACGCAAAGATGGTACTGTTGTAACCTGCCAGGACACTGCAAGAAATGGCACACTTTTAAAACAAAATGGCTACCTGCCTTCGTAGTAGAGGACTTGAAGTCTACTATCAAGCTTAGAAAATACTACTATAAAGATATTAACAGGCATATTTACAAAAATATTTAATTATGTGACTAGCTAGAATTTACATTTTAATTCAGGAACACAAAGCACACTGACGCCTTTCTCTGAGAAAGAACATGTAACACAAACGGAATCCAGTCCCCTCAAGTATTTTCTTCATATTTTAGTATACTTGACTTGAGACAAAGAATACACTGCAAAAAAAGTACTGGAGAAACACCCCTGCGATTTGGCAGGCTGTCTTCCCACCTGTGCTGGGGACTGGACAAGATGAATACTCAGGGCGGGAGACACCTCCAAGGACAGCAGACACACATATTGTTTGCTACTGTGTATCTTGTGACTTCTAGTCCCTACTTTATCACACCAACTGGAAATCCTCTGGAAATCTTGCTCCTCTCCTCTCTTGGAATGGATTTTGGTAGAAGATGCTGGTCCATCTGTGACCTGCAGTCCCACAGGCAACCCTCTACCTGGTGGCAGTCATAAGGACCCTGGATCTTCTGAGTCTTGGCAGGCTGCCACCTGTCACATGGGCATTCAACACAAGCATGACATGACTTAGACTTCCAAATGTGGGTCTTTACGCTGCACTACACAGAACAATAAATTCTTGGAGCTTTCCTTACTTTTTTGTAGTGGCTCCCTGATCCCTAAGATGTTTCCATTAAGCTATGATGAAGTCAGCTAATGGTACCCACACTGTTTTTTAAAGAGATGGAGCTTCTCCAATAGCTATTCAATATTTACCTTAGGATTCCTGCTCTACCACCTCTGCTGTGATCCTGTCCACGATTGTCTCTAGGCCTTTTTATGTTTTCCTGCTTGCACACTGCGTGATCTACCATTGCCATACTCCTTCAAAATACACAGGTTTGCCCACAGCTTATGCTGAAGTGATCAGGAAAGGCCTTACTGGCTTATGCAAACAGACACTTACATTAGCACCTTTAGCAATAAGTTAATGAGCCTTCTGCTCAGTAGGCAGCTGTTGTTAATGATCACAAATTTAAAAGAAGGAGTTTAGGCTGCAGAGCCAAGAAAATCCTGAGCATGGGCCACAGGAAGTAAAGGTCCAAAGGAGGAACTTCCTGCCCATGCTGCTCTTGCGATGGCACAGTCCAGGAAAAGACTCAGGAACCAGCAATTTTAATGAAACCAAAGATGGGCCTGGTCTGAAAGATTTGCCAAGAAGAACAGATCCAAACAACAGTGTCCTCTAAGAAGCATTGTGTTATAAAGAGAGACAGAAGCAGGCCAACTTCCCCACCGCCCATCACAGTGGAGACCCGCGTGGAAGCTGGGCTTTGCCAGCACCAGGCAGAGAAGCATCGGATTAGACTGGTGGAACTTGTGGTCATCTCTCCTGCTGCCCCTCGCAGCAGAGGCCCACGTGGAGAACGGATTTTTGCCAGCACCGGGTAGAGCCGTGTCGGACTACACCAGGGGGATTTGATGTCATCTCCCCCGCTCCTCTCAGCGGTGGTCAGAGTGGAGGCAGTATTCTCCCAGCGCCAGGCAGAGCCGTGCCAAGGACAGTCCCTAGGGGAAATCCAGGGACAGACAACCAAAGACAACAGAACCATGAGAAAACATGGAAATATATCTCCTTCAAAAAGTCTTGACATACCAGAAGAGCATACTAGGAATCCCGAAAATGCAGCATCTAAAGACGAAAATGGCAAAAATTATGGTAACTTCTGGGCCCAGAAATACAACGAATTAAAGCAAGAATTAAAGCAGGAAATGAAAGTCATAGAACAAGACCTAAGCTAAAAGCAAGCTTTGGGAAGCAATAGAGGAGATCAAAGAAGAAATGAGCCAGAAGATAATGAAGGCAACACAAGGAATGAGAGAAGAACACAACAGAGACATAAAAAAATAAATGCAGATATCCAGGAAGTTAAAAGCACACAGGACATAAAAAAACCATATCGAACAATTTCAAAATAGAATACCAGACCTAGAAGACAAAATGATGGAGCAGGAACAGAAAGAGCATAAAGAATGCAAAGTAAAAAAAGAAGAAGGTGAATCATTACAATGACTGATAGATGATTCAAAGAGAAACAACCTAAGAATTATGGGAATCCAAGAGAAGACAGAGAACAAAAAAGGCTTAAAAGTCATGTTCAGGGAAATTATGGAAGAAAATTTCCCAAATCTAAAATGATAAATGAACATTGAACTACTGCAGGCATATAGAACACCAAACAATATTGATCAGAAGAGAGCCTCATCATGACACATCATAATTAAAGTACTAGAAACTCAACACAAAGAGAGAATACTGAAAGTGGTAAGAGTAAAACAGAAGGTGACCTACAAAGACAAGCCTATCATGTTTAATGCAGACTTCTTAACCCAGACTCTAAAAGCCAGGAGATCACGGAGCAATGTCATCCAAGCACTAAAAGAACATAAATGCCAACTAAGACTGCTATATCCAGCAAAACTATCTTTTAAACTAGAGGGAGAAATGAACATTTTCCATGATATAGAAAGCTTAAAGAAATTTGCAACCACTAAGCCATCACTGCAGAGAATTCTCAAAGGAAAATTGGATAGCAAAAGGCCAATGATACAAGTGACCCCAGAGAAAAAAGGCAAAAGCTAGAGGATAATGAGCTAAGAAAAAAGTAAAGCCAATAAACAACGTGGAAAAACTACAACAATGGCATGAAATACCAAACATACCTCAATAATTACCCTAAATGTGAATGGCCTCAACTCACCTATCAAAAGGCATAGACTAGCTGACTGGATCAAAAAAAAAAAAAAAAAAAAAAAGAAACCCACAATTTGCTGCCTACAAGAGACACACTCCACCCACAAGGAAAGTCATAGACTGAGAATAAAAGGATGGAATTCATTATTTCATGCAACAGGTCCCAGAAAACAAGCAGGGGTAGGGTAGCTATCTTAATCTCAGACTCATCTGGTTTCAAAACAAAACAGGTGAAGAGAGACAAAGAAGGCCACTATATACTGGTTAAAGAAACATTAGAACAGGAAGAAATCACAATTATCAATATATATGCCCCTAACTCTAGAGCACCCAATTATGTAAACCAAAAATTATTACACCTGAAAGGACACATAGGACCAAATACAATTATAGTAGGGGACTTTAATACTCCACTATCACAAATAGATAGATCAACCAGACAAAAAAATACACAAAGATATACAACTGCTGAAAGATACTATAGAAAACTTGGGCATAACAGATGTTTACAGAGTTTTCCACCCAATATCAACTGATTACATGTTGTTCTCAGCAGCACATGGAACATTTTCTAAAATAGACCAAGTCCTAGGACATAAGTCATGCTTAAACAAGTACAAAGGGATAGAAATAATTCCCTGTATACTCTCAGACCATAGTGGAATAAGACTGGAACTTAACAGCAGCAGAAACAGAAGAAAATATACAAAAACATGGAGACTTAACAATTTACTACTGACCAAAAAATGGATCACGGAAGAAATCAGAGAAGAAATCAAAAACTTCATAGAGCTAAATGATGATGTAAATACATCATACCAAAATCTGTGGGACACAATGAAAGCAGTCCTTAGAGGAAAATTCATAACCATAAATCCACACATTGAAAGAACAGAGCAGTCACAAATAAATTCGCTAATGATGCACCTTAAGGACCTAGAGAAAAAAGAACCACTTAACCCAAAAGGCAGTAGAAGAGAAGAAACTGTAAAGATCAGATCTGAAATAAATGAGATCAAAATTAAAAAGACAATAAAAAAGATTGATGAGTCAAAGAGATGGCTCTTTGAAAGAATTAACAAAATTGACAAACCTCTTGCTAAACTCATCAAGGAAAGAAAAGGCACAGATTAGCACACTTAGAAATGAAAAGGGTGAAATTACAACAGATCCTGCAGAAATCCAGAATATTATAAGAAATTACTTTGAACACTTATATTCTAACAAATTTGAGAACTAGGAAGAAATGGACGACTTCCTAGATACATATAAAATGCCAAAATTAAATGAGGAAGATATAAAAATCTTGTACAACCCCATCACGCACACAGAAATTGAAGCAGTAATAAAAGCTCTACCTACAAATAAAAGATGGATTCACAGCAGAATTTTTTTCAGTACTTTAGGGAAGAACTTACTCCAATCTTCCTCAAAGTATTTCATAAAGAAGAAAGTGAAGGAATACTACCAAACTGATTTCCTGAGGCTAACATCACACTAGTCCCAAAATCAGACAAAGACTTAACCAGGAAGGAAAGTTATAGACCAACATCCTTAATGAATATAGATGCAAAAATCCTCAATAAGATTCTGGCAAACAGAATCCAACAGGTAATCAGAAAGATCATATACCATGATCAAGTGGGCTTCATCTCTGAGATGCAAGGCTGGCTCAACATATGTAAATCAATGTAATACACCATATCAACAAAAGCGAAAACAAAAACTACATGATCATTTCTACTGATGCAGAAAAAGCATTTGACAAAATCCAGCACCCCTTCATGATAAAAACACTGAGAAAAATAGGTATAGAAGGGCCCTACCTAAAACTCATAGAAACCATATATGCTAAGCCTACTGCAAATATCATAGTAAATGGAGAAAAATTGAAATTGTTCCCTCTCAAATCAGGAACAAGACAAGGCTGCCCACTCTCACCACTCTTATTCAACATAGTCCTTGAAACACTGGCCATGGCAATCAGACAAGAAAATGAAATAAAGGGAATCTGTTTTGGAAAGGAAGAGATCAAACTTTTCTTATTTGCAGATGATATGATTATCTACATGGAAGACCCTAAAAACTCCACTACAAAACTCCTGGAAATAATAAAAAAAATTAGCCAAGTCACAGGCTACTAAATTAACACTAAAATATCAATAGCTTTTCTCTACACTAATAATGAACTTATTGACCAAGAACTCAGAAAAACAATTCCATTCTCAGTAGCTCAGCAAAAAATTAAATACCTATGAGCATACCTAACCAAGGAAGTGAAGGATCTATAAAAAGAAAACTACATTACATCGAAGAAAGAAGTTATAGGAGACATTAGAAAAAGGAAAGGCATCTCCTGCTCTTGCATTGGCAAAATAAATATAGTCAAAATGACTATACTACCAAAACTGATATATAGATTCAATGCAATTCCTATCAAACTACCTACAAGTTTCTTCAAAGAACTTGAAACAACAATTCTTAAATTCATATGGAACCAAAAGAGACCAAGAATAACCAAAGCAATCCTGAGCAACAAGACCAAGGCAGGAGGCATTACAATACCAGACATCAGGCTGTACTATAAAGCAATATTTGTAAAAACAATTTGGTACTGGCACAAAAACAGACAGATAGACCAGTGGAACAGAAATGAAGATGCTGACACAAACCCAAATACCCTCAATTACTTAATCTTTGACAAAGGAGTCAAATACATACGATGGAAAAAGGACAGCCTGTTCAACAAATGGTGCTGGGAAAACTGGACATCCACATGCAGAAGAATGAATCTAGCCACACAACTATCACCATGCACCAAAATCAAATCAAACTGGATCAAAAACCTAGACATTAAAAGTGAAACACTGAACCTTCTAGAAGTCAAATTAGACAAATATCTAAAAGACATTGGGGTAGGCAAAGACGTCCTTGACAAGACAGCAAGAGCAAAAGAAATTATTCCCATTATTAACAAATGGGATATTCTGAAATTAAAAAGTTTCTGCACAGCAAAGGAAATTATCAACATTGTAAAAAAGAGAACCAACAGACTTGGAAAAAATATTCACCACCAACATATCAGATAGGAAGCTCACAACTAGAATATACAGGGAGTTGAACAAAAGTAATCCTAACAGAATCAAGGATTCTATTGAAACGTGGGCAAATGAAATGAAGAGACGGTTCTCTCACGAAGAAGTTCAAATGGCCAATAGATACACAAAAAGATGTTCAACATCCCTAGCCATAAGAGAAATGCAAATCAAAACAACGCTAAGTTACCATCTCACTCCAGAGAGATTGGCCTATATCAACAAGTCAAATAGTAATCAGTGCTGGCGAGGCTGTGGGGAGATAGGAACCTTTTACACTGCTGTTGGGAATGTAAATTCATACAATCACTCTGGAAAGCAGTATGGAGATCTCTCAAAAGACTAGAAATAAATATCCCCTTCGATCCAGTGACACCTTTCCTGGGAATATTTTCAAAAGAGGCCAAAACAACACACAACAGAGATATATGTATACCCATGTTCATAGCAGCACAACTAACAATGGCTAAAATATGGAAGTCACCAAAATACCCATCAACAGACCAATGGATACACAAACTGTGGTATTTATACACAATTGAATACTATGCATCTATAATGTCCAACAACGTGGAGGCTTTTGCAAGCAAGTGGAAGAAACTTGAGAACATCATGCTTAGTGAAGTGAGTCAGAAGCAGAAAGTGAAACATTGAATGGTCTCTCTGTTATGAGACCACAACTATCTCCTTCTCCCCTAAGTCACAGTGAAGCTGTTGAATTTTAGCTTTTTTTCTTAAACTTTCCTTGGATTGTTGCATACCTTTGGAACCTAAAAAGGAAAAACAAAGTGAACTGGGGGGTAGGAGGGTGGGGAGGGATGGAGGGGTGGGTAGAGGGTGGGACAAAAGGAGAGTGGGAAAATCCTTGTCACCTTGACAAGATATTTATGTGTACAAAATGCTCAATTTCATTGTCAACCTTAAATTTTGTGCTTATACATATCAATAAAATGGGGTGGGGGGAGACAGAGTTTAGGAGGGGGCAAAGAAGCATTACTACTGCTTGGCTCAACTTTCAGCATTTTGACTACCTTAATTTTTTTCCATGTATCTTCATATGGAGACAGCAAACTATTGATATTCCCAGCTTATTTATACATTGTTGGAATTATCACAATGCAGTTATGTGGATGACTATATGATCTTTTCCCTTAACAGAACTGGTTATCAGGAAAACAGAAGTGTTCTATCAGCAATGTCATTTAAACATGTTATTTCTGGTCCACAGATCCTCTAAGTTAATGAAGTCTGTAGGTTTAAGCATCAGATCTCAAACTCTTGGTAGCAAACTTTCTAAAACATGTTAGGCATTATCTGTCTTGATAAATAAAAAGAATAATAATTAAGATTTTGATTTTGCCATAAATACAACCTATCAAGTGAGTTTGGTGGCATGCTACTCGTGCACAGTGATTGTCATAGCTACTTTTCATAATTTAATCTTCTTTCTCACCATTAGTTGTTCCTGCATATCTGCCTGTAATATGTGTAATATGTGCTCTCCCTGCCTTTATCTGTGAGGCAGGAAATCAGATTGCATAGCTTCACAGAATACCACATTATAAAAAAAAGCATAGTGGCTCTGCTATAGAAACTCCCACAGCTATTTATTACACTGCTACTATTAAAAAGAATAAAGAGATGTCAACAGGAAAAAAATCTGTCTCCACTTCCTTTATCTAGAGACCTCTAATCCCAACACAATCTTGTGTCCATTCTTCACTGGCCCGAGGCACTTTCATGTACTTCTAGTTGCATCTGTAGTTACAAAATATATAAATTAAAAATAAAGAAAGAGAAATGGTGGAGTAAGAATGTGTGAAAATACATTCCTCCACAGGAGCAATGACATCAATGGCAAAGGTTGTCACAATCAATTCCTTAAGGACCCTTGGAACCATCCAAAGGTGTGCAACAATCCAAGGAAAATTTAAGAAAAAAAAGCTAAAATTCAACAGAAACAGGAACTTCATGGGGTGTAACTTGAAAATTCCCAGCCCTTTAACCACCCACTCCACAGTAGCCTTAGAAAACAACAGTTGAAATCATAGGAGTTGTGGAAACCACAGCTTCACTATGACTTAGGGGAGAAGGAGAAGTTGGGAGCATCTCAAAAAGCCCAATCTCCAAAGAACTGCCACTCCTTTACCCGTGTGGCAGCCCCAGGGAAAAGCCCATTCACAACAGAGAACTTGTCTGTGACATGGTTCAGAGCTCACCCAGCGTAAGCAGCTCTACTGTCAGCGTGTTTGTCAAAAATCATCAGTGACCAATATTTAAAATCCTAGCAGCCTGGGGCTGCAGTTATCAGTGAGATACACAAAAAGGTGACCAAAAACTTAAAATAAAAATCTGTGTAATAAGCTGCCGCTAAGGTGCTTTGAAAAGTTCTGACATATTTCTGGGACTCTAGAAAGCCACACATATGTTCAGGAACACACACATGCCTGAAAGAGATTTGAGTAGGTTAGATTACCTCAACTGTGGTTGGCCTTGAGCCTCTGCACAAGCAGGAAGTGAGGAGTCAGAGAGAAATGCAAACTTCCAGAGATGAGGATGCATCTCAACACATACCTGGAGCTTCTTAAGTGTGAGCTCAGAGACCAATGGACTCAAAACAGTTTAAGGAAATCTTTATCTGATCAGAGAGCTGTCCACTAAGCCAATGGAGCAGAGATTTTAGGTACCTTACAAATATACAAGGTAAAAAAAATGGTGACCAAAACTTAAATGGATTCCTGTGATAGATGTCTATATGGGGCTTTGAAAAACCAGTAGCATATTCAGGTACAGACTTCACAGAATTAGTCCAGAATAGTCACTAAAGAAGAAAAGAGCAAGAACAAGAGCAAAACAGCAAACAACCCTGAGGAGGGTGGAAATCTTATTTCTAGGGCTGTCATGGTAGGGTACTTAAAAGTCCCAGTTTTCAACAAAAAAAAATGTAAGACAGACACACACACATACTTACAAAAATAAGAAAATATTGTCAACACACATGAAATAAAAGGGTAAATGTAAACAGTCTTTCAGGAAGCCCAGATGGAGTTTTACATTACAAATACACTCAAAGAACAAGCGTAGATTTCAAAAAAAAACCCAAGAATAATCATGTTTAAAGAATTAAATGAATATATAAAAATGACATCTCACTAAATTGAGCACATCAGTACAAAGATGGAAGTTATTTAAAAAGAATCAAATAGAAATTCTGTGGTAGAACAGCAAAATAGCCAAAGTCTCAAATTCACTCTAACAGCAAATTTGTGTTAGATGAATAAGTGGCCTTGAGGCTAGGTCCATTGCGATGGTTGGCTGTGAGGAATAGAAAGGACCAATAATGAACACAAACTTCAGATATTGACACATACACAGTGGGAGTCTTAGGAGAAGTGGCAGAATATTTAAAGGAATAGTTACCAAAAACTTTGTGAATGTGATAGTAAACATTAATCTACGCGTCCAAGAAACTCCATCAATTCCAAATGGACATACACAAAGATCTCCAAACCTAGACTGTCACAATCAAACTGTTTATACACAAGGAATCTTGAGAGCAGAGAGAGCGAAGTGAAAGGTGCGACTGCAGCAATCCTCAGAAGCCAACACCGAATTTCTCCCCCACGAGGCCAGAGGTAACGGGGTAACATATTCAAAATGCTGAAATATAGAGATTGGTCTGGATAACTTTGTTTGCAGACACTGACAAACTTTCCCAAAATATATTTTGTCAGATTGCTCATATTGCTAGGTACAAATATATTTGCTTTTGTATACTGATCTTGTAACTTGCAAACTTACTGAACTTTTTGTCACATTAAACATACAATATACAAATATATTCCATCATATACGTAGATGTAGGGGTGTGTGTGCGCGTGTGTATTATGTGTGTGTATGTGTGTGTAGGTGTGGAGGCGTGTGTGTGTGTGTGTGTGTGTGTGTGTGTGTGTGTGTGTGATCCATACTTTCTGAGTCAAAAATAGGACAGGCTTCAGGGAGCTTCTGGCCGTGTGGAGATTTCTGGAAGGCGGAAAGCCTGGAGAGGGCAAGGAAGCTCCGCGCTCACTCTGTCATACCTGGTCCTATGTATCCCTTCATCTGGATCTTTCATAATGTTCTTTATAATACACCAATAAATGTGTTTCCTTGAGTTCTATGAGTCTCTTGAACAAATCTGTCCAACCCAAGGAGGGAATTGTGGGAACACCAATTTATAACTGTTTGCTTACATGCAAACAGAGGCTTTTGATCTTGTGATTGGCATCTAAAGTAGGGGTGGGGTAGTCTTGGGAACTGAGCCCTCATCCTGCAGGATCGGACACTATGTGCAGGTAGAGAGTGCCAGAACTGCGCTAGATTAGAGGACACCCAGATAGTGTGCACTGCTGCAGAATTAACTGCTTTCTTAGTGTGTGTGGGCAAACTCACACACATCTTGGATTAGAAGTGAGCTGTGTTTTGACTATGTAGTATATAGATTTGTGCTTGGTTTTCCCCTCTAAACCAATAGAGATTCTTAAGGACTTTCTATAAACATGATCATAGCCTGTGCAAATGGAAACAGTGTAATTTCATTCTTTTGGATATGAATGTTTTTTTATATGTTCCATGACTAGATTCTCTAGTGAGTTTACTAGCAACAAATTCTCTCCGTCTTTGTTTATCCAGATTGTCTCAATTCATTTCTCTTATTTTCAATAAGAGTGCTAAGACCATTCAACAGAGAAGAGAACGTCATTGCAACAATGTTTGAACCAATGCAAAAGAATAAAGCAGGACCCCTTACTTCACATCATACATGAAAACTGATGCAAAATAAACAATAGACCTAATGTAAGAGTTAATATTAAGAAAGTCCTCAAAAAAATCAAAGTGAATCTTCATGACATTGGATTAGACAATGATTTCCTAGATGTGCATCAAAAGCAAAGAGTCAAAGGAAAATATACACTGGACTTCATCAAAATGAAAAGTTTTTATGTTTCAAATGACACGGTAGACTGAAAATCAGAGAATGGGACAAAATGTGCTCAAACCATCTGGCTAGCAAGGGATTGACATCATGTCCATAATCTACATCATACAGAAACTTTTACAATTCAATAATAAGAACTCAATTAAAAAGCGGGCAAAGAATTTACAGAGCCACTATCATTCTCATTTTGATGAATGAACAATGAGAATGTGTCACATTTATTCCACAAGATATTATTTGACAATGTAAAGCAATAAATACACATTACCATATAGACAAAACTTGAAAACACTATATTAAATGAAAGAAGGCAGTTGTACAAAGTCAAATATTATAAGAACCTATTTATCTGAAATGTCCAAATTAAGCAAATCCCAACAAGACAGAAAGCAGCTTAGTAGCTGATGTGGGCTGGAAGGGGAAGGGGAGCCACTGCTAATAGGTATGGTCTAGAGCTTCCTTTAGGGAAGCCCTAATGAAAATATTCTAAAATTAAATAATGGTGATTGATGACTGCACATTTACACCAAGAACTACTGAGATGTATACTTAAAATAAATGTTTTGATGTTTGACTTATACCTCAACAGAGCTGTTATAACAATAAGATGGTAAAAAATTTTAGTCTAAAGGGGTAGCAATCAGATATGCTTACCAACTTTTTTTGCAATATTTTTAAAAGACAGAAAGAGGCAATAGTAATAAAAGAAACAAAAGTTAAACAATAAATTTTAGCAATGAACAATGAGATGAACACTTTTGATGAGAAATATTTCTAAACTTCCTAAAATCAACACTACCATCTTCTGCTTAATCTATCTCAGCTAGAGATACCCCTGATGTGTAAATAAATCAACTTTTTACAAACCTACAGTTGGATGATGATGATATGAAATTTCCATTGTAGAAAACCTCTCCTCTCTTTTGCAAAATGCATTTTCCCTAGGAGTTTAAATTATAAGCTAAGATATTTTGACAGTTCTTATCTTTTAATATTTGTATGAATAAAACAAAAATAAAGCTTCTACCCTCTGGGAGATTATAAACTGAAGATTTACTCCACACACATCACATTTCCATGCTTTAAAAAGATACAAATCATTTTTAAGTTTAGTTTTTCATTTTTATTACTCCTTGTAACTAGACCCCAAGTAGAAGACTATCTATAAGCAGCTGCATGGAGACTTCATTTTGTCTCCCAGATGAGAGCCATTTAAGCATCACCTCAGACAATGCCTAAGTCAAAGTAACCCACAAAATTATTATTGTAATGATGATTTAGCTCAAAAAACAAACAAGAAAAGGACGGTAGTCTGTAGTGTTTCAAGGTGAAGAGACGGCATAGTTGACCACGACCACCAAAAGAAACAAACGAATGAGATCATGGATTTTAAAGATGGTGTCGGCAGACGCCTCCTCACTGTTTTTCATCCAACAGAAGAATTCCTTCTAAGGTATTTCTGAAAAATAGATATAAACAGCTTTTTGATTCATGACTGGGCTGCAATCAGTCAGGCAGGACTGACTTCATTTGGAGGAGACAGAGGCAGACGAGGCGACGGGGAGGTACTCCAAAAAGATTAGCCTTAGTTTAGTCTAACAACTTTGCCTTAGAAAAATTATGAATCAAAGGAAAATACATACTTGGATGTTCACAAGCTATTTGTAGAAACAAAACAAATTAGTTCACTCAAAAAACATAAACCAATGATTAGCACCAAGGACAGAATTTTTCAAGTGAAATTCTGCTATACTTATGTTTAAGTAAAAACCTTTGCTTAATGTCAACAAGACTAATCTGGAGCAGAATGAAAACTAGATCTATTTTAAATTATATAATTTTGTGCTAACTCAACTCACTCTCACAGTTCTGTGAGCCTAAATAGCAGAAATTTACTTATTCTGACATTCTTAGAGCAGCTCATTTTTGACTACTATAGTCCTCTCCCTAAAATAAAGTCCCTTAGTCCCTAGAAGCAGCCCAGGCAGCAATTTGGTGTAGCCCACTATCTTTTCAGAAGAGTATGACTCAATCGGTCACCCTCAGGACAATCCTGAGTGTGTGAATTCCGCATCCCATTTTTTTTTTTCAGACAGGGTCTTGCTTTGTAGCCCTGGCTAGTCTTGAACTCATTATGGAGCCCAGGCTGGCCTTGGACTCATGGCAATCCTCCTGCCTCAGCCTCCTGAGTGCTGGGATTACAGGCATACGCCACCACTCCTGGCTTATGTGGTGTTGGGGAATCAAACTCAGGTACTTAGCACTTGCTAGGCAAGAGCTTTAACCGCTGAGCCATTCCCTCAGCTACAGTAGCCTGATATTTTAAGAGGCATTAAAATCCTAAACAATACGAACCTAAAAGGAATATAATACAACTCTCTTCTGCTACATGTACAAATAATTTTCTAATTAGTTAAGGCAAATTAGGCCACATGAAATTTCCAGCACGGTTTGGTCGAGGGACATCCTCCAAGGGAATGAGGCAACAATGGGAAGATGTGACTGGCCCAGGATGCTGGCGCAGCCATTCATTACTCTCCTCCCCACTCCTGGTACTGAGTCCTTTCCTCCCTGCTCTGGGAAGCAGGAGCAGGAGGCAGGGTGTTATGGGCATAAGACTCAGGCCTGGCCAATCATTCCACCACAGGGCCCCAGTTGCTCTTCCAAGAAGTAGATGACATGCCTCCAGTAGGGCAGATACATCTCTGCCCAATGGATTTTGAGAAAAAATGAAAACAAAAGAAAACCCCCATTTCTGGTGGGGTTCCTGAACCACAAACACCAGATGCCTGGTGCCCTTCTTTCTGCCTAAGATAGTAGGGCCAAGCCAAGGTCAGCTGAGTGGGAAAGGAACTGCAGCTGCATTGAGGGCTCAGCTCTGACAGCGAAGGCCCATATTTTTATAGCACCCCAGAATTCTTTGATCTAACCAGTTAAGTGAATCATTAAATCCTCTCTTGCCTTTGCATTGAGATTCTGTTACATGCAACCAAAGGAGTCACATCTAAACATTTTAGAGAGAATTGAAGGGCATCTCTACTCCCTTTACACCAGGGATCTCAAACTGGCAGTGATTTTTTTCCTGCAGGAATGGGTAAGCTTATTTAAATTATACAATCATTATGCACAATATGTGCTTTCTGATTTGCCATAGTCTCCAACACTCCCTAGTGTCTTAGACTCAGCCACTTCCCAAATACATGCTTCCTTCTTGGACTGGAAGACAGGGCCACATCACCATAGAGTGACACAGCACCAATTATCACACAGTCCTTGTGAATGCTGGCACTCCTCCATAGCTGCACAGTGGCCAGCCATTCATAGAGCCCACTGAGAACAATGACCCTGTAGCTGTGCAGCCCGAAGATCCTACTTACAGACATCTTAGGGTTCCTGGCTTAGATATGGTTCCTTCTCAAGGCAATGTTCTAGCAAGAACATTCTTAGGTCATTTATGGGTTCAGTTCTATGCTCTATTGATGTAATTATATACTGCAATAGAAAAATAAAGCGAGTTGCAGGCTTACCTCAGCCAATCCAAACCAAATCCTTAACTAGGGGCTATGAGTGCAGATCAATACTTGGAGCACTTGCCCAGCAAGCACAAAGTCCTGGGTTCAATTTCCCACAATTACATCAGCTGGCCCTGGTGGTGCACACCTGTAATCCAGTCATCTGGGAGGCTAAGACAGAAGGATTTCCATGAGCTCCAGGCCAACCTGGACTACATAGTGACTTCAGGACCAGCCTGGACTATAAGTGATACCTTGTCGCAAATAAATAAATAAATAAATAAATAAATAAATAAATAAATAAAAATAAATCCTTGGATATTTTTTGGAAGGTATAACCAAGGCAAGGATATCTAGACTGGAAACAATGTACAGATCCAAAATATGTTTTGTGAGAAAACCACAGATGTGGATTAGGTGGTAATTTATACAAAGTCTCTGTAAGCACCTGCGGGCATACTGATTATGGACCAAGGTGAAGCTAAAGAGGGCCCAAGCCAGACAGAGCCAGCAGAGCAGTCTGCTTAGACTGCACTATATTTTTGGACAGCACTCATTTTTTTTTTTTTAAAGTTTAACCTGAATGTTCAGTCCCCAGGCCCTGTGTTCTCAGTTTAAGCACAGACACAGCACTGCCTTTGGCCCCACTGGTCTGTTTCAGGTGAGGCACGTGCCCTCCGATGGAATGTCAAGCACTACAGGGTCTAATATACGACCACCCAGACCAGTGCTTAGAGACAAACACACTGGTTTTACAACAAAGTCAATGAAACCCAAGCTAAATATAATGACCTTGCAGGTTTTGCCACAAGCAACACTCTCCTGCCACCCACTGCCCAGCAAGCAGGGCAGTATCTTTCCCACTGCTGTTCACACTTCAGAAGATTTAAAATGGGACAGGAAAACCAGGATGTTGAGCGCTTCCTTTTGGCACAGTCATAGTGGCACTGCCAGGACTTTCGGTCATGGACACCTCACAAGAGCAGGCTCAGCAGTGCCTGCCTTGAATGACTTGCCAATCCTCCTCTTCGGTCATGGGGCTAAGAAAGGGATGTGTGAAGACTCCTCCCAGCTCTCCACGTCTCAGGGCTCTGTTCACAGTCTTGTCTCAACTTACTTAAAACCAAACTAAGCGAGAGTCAAACACATCATGGGGCACATAATCCAAACAGTCTTTCTTAAAAGAATCCTCAAGATCTTAAGCTCATGAAATAGCATCATAGCCGTAAGTTCATGGACCAAGTCCAGGCCAAAGTGCTCTCTAAATGAGGCTGTTTATTTCCTAAGTTCCTGAAGATACCAGTTTGTTTTAGCAGTAATAATAAGCAGCTTAAACATAACAGAAATGCATGAAACTTCAATAGAAGAAAATGACCCCTTCTGAACACAATCCAGTTCTGAAATCTGTTTCAGTTTGAAGTCCAGCACACAGTATTAAAAAGTGAAGGCTACATTACTATTTTATTTATATTATGAAAAATGCATTTACTGTAGCATTTCTGACAGATATTTTTTCTGTGACCCTTGAGAATAAACACATAGATTCATTAAACACATAATCATTTTCAGATGACCATCTAAGAAGGCAACTTAAAATGAAACAATAAAGTCTTATAACATTAAGTAGGAAAAGCCATTGTCTACAGAAGTTTATCTTGGCAGAATCTTGCAGAAAATGTGAACTGATTACTTAGATTTCATTTAGGTAGATACAAAGGATAGAAAATACTTTCCTAAAATTGTAACACTGAATTCTCTATTGGTAAACTGATCAACCATGTTTCTTAAGCATCCATTATATTGAGGGAAGTCTAGTACTGTGAGCTATGTGAACTCAGAGGAAGAAAAAAGTTTATTAAAGAGAGCTGCAGTGCAAGATGAAACAACATAGTTAGCAAGACAAGAATCTTAAATATATGAGCAAGTACATATATGCATACAGACACCTAATTTACATATTAATCTATATCAAAAACCCAAGTGACTTATTGGTAAGTATGTCTGGAGTGATAAAGAACTCCTAGAAAGTCCTCTCAAGATTTCTCATGATAAAAAGGAATAGTGGGAAAAATATTTCCCGGGGACTCATCCTGCCCCTTGCGAGGGCAAAGGCTGGTGCGTCCTTCCATCACCTGCCTCAGTAGAAGCAAACGGAGGGGTCCAGGCTAAGAAGCAGAAGCCAGGCGTGGAAGTGAAGGGACAAAAGGGGCCGCAGCTCGGGAAGCAAGTGTCTGCAGAGTTGCGAGAGTGAAGAGTGGGAAACAGAAATCTGTACCAAGCAGGGGAAGGTGGCAGGTAGTCGCCCTAAAGCGGAAGACCCCAAGAGAGGAGAAAGGTATGTAGGGTGTCTGCCGCACCTCACTGCAAATGTCCTCTCCTGTCCCTGGCAAGTCCTTGGAAGGCTCAGCACAACCTGACATCTGTCTATTCCAAAAGTGATGCCCTTCACAGATGGGGTCAGCTGGAGTCCCCTGGCTGTGGCATCAATAAGCTTTTCTTCTGTACTTCCAGCCTCAAGACTATTTGCTAAGTATGTTTCTACCTTGGCCTCAATGCTGTGCAAAGTGGAAGACACTGTGCACATTCTGGGGAAAATACAAACACATGTGGATGCTCATGGATGATAACTGAGAGAAGAAATTGCCCTTTGGAACAGAAAGGTTACTGACTATGATGGGGCAATTCAGGGAGTTTCTTGTCTATCACTCTTCCTCGTGGCTAGGGTTACATCATGAATATGTGATGATCTGATATAACTTAGTGGCTGAGAAACTGAAGCAAAGAGATGGAAACTGGTGGGAACACTCACAAAGGAAGGGTCCCTTTGTGCCTTCTCCCTCCCTAACTCCCTTGCTCTTGAGGAATGTGTGAGCAGACCATTCAACTAGGAGAAGTCGGCTCACCCTCAAGGCTGGAGAAGGGCTGCTGAGCTGGTGCAGGTCACCAGAGAGGCATGAGAGCAGAGCGGAGGAGGACAGGCATCACACAAGGTGACTGCTAGGAGACATGGGAGGGCAGGAAAGAATGAGGGCCACAAAATTCTACGAAAGATGTAGTCTACTATCTCTTATGAACATTTATATAAAAGTGTTAATGTACACATATGCTTTCATTTATTTCTAGTAAGTACCTAGAAATAAGATTACTGGGTTTAATTCCAAGTTTAGTTTAATTCCTTTTCTCTAAAAAAATAGCCTATTAGTAGCTTATGGATAGTAGACATGAAATACCATTTTACCAAGTGCTATTAACAATATGAGGTAGATAAACTAAAAAAGAATACAACTCTAGTCAAACATATATATATATATATATATATATATATATATATATATATATATATATATATGAATACATATATATATATACACATTTATATACACGTATGTGCATATAAATTTTTCCATAGCATATAAAACCCACTTTGATCGAAATTGAAATTATCTTCTCTTAAACACACAAGGTATAATAAAAATAAAGTGAATGTTTATAGTTTTTAAAATATGTTACAGTAAAAGGCACATTGCTATCAATCCTCTTCAGAATATCCCCTTTGCTTTGAACACCTTTATCCGAATTGCTCTTGCGTCTTGTCACTATCTGAAGCAGTGCTGGAAGTCCTTTCTGTCTTTACTTGTGCTGACCTCTCATGGCCATTGTGACTCTGGGGAAGAGCCAGACGTTGCACGACATCAGAGCCAGTGGTTAAGGTGGGTGAGGACGCCTTTAGGAGCCTGTCTTCCTGTTGGATGGCTGGCAGTAGTAGCATTTTGATCACACCTCACGGAGACACAAAAGAGGACTTCCAACACTGCTTCCAAAAGTGGCAAGGACAATGGGATAAGTACGCTTGAAGAGAAGAGATTATTTTGGTAGAGGTTAATGGCAATGTGCCTTTTACTATAATAAAATTTATTTTAATCTCAGCATTCACTGTATATTTTGGTCATATCTCACAGTCTCTGCTTTTCATTCTCTAGGGAACCTATTATAGAATTTCCATTATCCCCTTTACAGATGAGGAAATTTAGCCTTCAGGAAGTTGACTACATCAAGATCTGACATAGAGGTGCTAAGACTGAAATCAAGATCTTATTCCAAATATCACGATCTTTCTATTTAATTAAGGAAATGAATCCACCTTCTCCTTAAAAAGCAATCAAGTGTGTTCATTAGAACTGATCTAGTATATCAGTGACTTCAAAGTTGTCTCCCAGATGTTCACAGAGAAAAAAATAACAGAGAAGTCTTACAGATTATGTTTACTGGCTTCATCTTTTAAAAATTGCTGGCTAAGCAGAATGAACAGATTAAGATCAGCATAACGATCAAATCACTAGCCAACCCAATACTCTTCATTCCTTCTCCCCTTATAGCCACACTCAAGCTGAGGCAATGCAGGTCCACATACAGTGTTTTCCTCTGGAGTTCCTTTCATTAAGTGCATAATAAAATCCTACTACACTCTATTCTGGAATACTTACCACTAACTAAAATGGCTGAAGACAGAACATTAACCACAACAAAAAATCTGTATGCCCCATTCAGGAGAGGCAAAAGACCTTCATCAGCAACATGTTAATAATAGGATTAACAGCATAGATAACTGGAGAGAGAGACCAGTATTTTTAGAATTTTCTTCCTGCAGGCAAATATCAAAGGAAGAAAACACCAAAGACTTGGGGGACAGCCTCTAGGAAAGTCAACATGGAGAGCAGAGGACACAAGATCGTGGATATTTTCCTCAACTTCCTTTGAGGCCCACTTCTAAGAACGTCTTTCAATTCCCTGTCTGGAGCTCTAGGACTACAAAGGGCCTGCAGCCTGTAATAAGCGGCTCAGCGTATTTTACATAAAAGTTCAGGGCAGCTGCTGGAAGGCTCTTAGACTCCAAGGGAAAGCGAAAGGCTGAGCAACCCCACCAGGCCCCCTAACTTCACAGTTGGCTGACTGTTAAGGAGGAACAACAGAGGCCTTTGTGAGGCTGCAAAAAGAAATTCCATAGGATGCTGGTGGGGGGTGAATTCATAGACTTCTCTGGGCCGAAATTGGGGAATGTGGTCCTCAGAGCACACAGGAAAAAGAACTACTCTTGAGTACAGACTGGAATACACCAGAACTGAGGCCAGACATCAGAGGCAGGTCTCCGGGCCCATTTAAACACCAGAAACTGGCTCAGTGGGAGGGCCCACGGTTACCACTGTTACAGCCTTGCTGATTACCGGGCAGCCAGGCAAAACAACAGGACCTGCAGGCGCATGCCCAACAGCAGATCTACTCTTCACAAAGATGGTGTGAGCCTGACGGTTGTGAGGCACTGAAGGCACTGGTGCTTGAGGTGAGCAAGTGGAAGGGCCAGCTGGTCACACCTCCTGACATCTACAGGAAGAACCACAGGCAGAGGGACAGCGGGGAAAGGAGGAAACAAAGGCCATCACCACAGCGGCAATCCCTCAGCCTGGCTTCACTCCCAGCCCTCCTTTCTGGTCTCAGATATCAATTGTCCTCCAAACCAAAGCTAATCTCTTCCTACTAGGTTCTAGGGCAGGGCTCCCCAAATCCCAGGCCATGGGCCAGCATGAGCAGTCTGTTAGGAGCCTGGCCACACAGTGACTGCTCAGCAGCAGGCCAGCGCACGAAGCTTCACCTGTGTCTACAGTGGCTCCCAAGCAACCAGAATCTTATGCCTGATGATCTGATCCAAGGCCCATGGCCACAGTGAAGCTGCTCCCTGGGGCCACAAACTTTGGAGACATTTCTAGACTATATTCTCCACTACATCTCAGAACCCTTTCTCCATCAACTAATTACTCTCCTATATTTCCACTTCTTTCTTTCTATTAATTGCTTCCTCCTTAAAAAAAAAAAAAACTAGTGGGCCCAAGTTTCTCAAATCATTGTAAATAGTTTTGCTTTTGATTATGCAAGTAATTAATAATAAATGCATGAATTCATGCTGATGAAGACACTGAAATTAAATGTAAAGTCAAGTTCCCGCCCCATTCTCAACCTTCTCCATAGTTAAACACCATTTTCCTTTATGTATACATACTTCCAGACTTTTCTTTTACACATAGCATCATTTCATGTCTTTCTCTTTTGTAAATAATTGTTTCAGTAGTTTGATTAAGATAAATCTTCTATCTACAAGAAGGATGCAACCTTCTGAGCTGAATAGACCAAAAGGTCACCTATTAATTTAGTGGAAGGTGTAAGGCGAGGGAGAGGGACATGGAGGAGCAGAAGGCTCTCTTTCCTTTCGTGTCAGGATGGTGGGAAGGGAAGAGTTGCACGAGAGGTGTTGGCAGAGAGCTTTACAGAGGAGGTAGCAGTGGGATTGGGCTGACAGCTGGAGATGTCAGAGTTATCCAAACAAATGAATGTGAAGAAAGAAAGAATTTGGTTGGGATAGAGCTGGAGGGAGAGTCTGCAGTGGTGTGGTGACTTAATTCTAGCAGAGACAACATCTTAGATTCAGGTATGGATGAATAACACGGAAGAATGTTGGGAAGTGCAGACTAGCTGAATGGCTAGGGAAGGGATATTGTGGAGATCTTATCCTACAGGAAATCAGAGCAGTACCCAGGTACATTTACAAAGGAAAAAAAGCATTCTTCTGATAATATAAACAGAGAATGAATTGGAATAATATGAGACCAAAGGCAGTAGTACAATAATACAGGGTTCTCATACACAAAAACTCTGTCGGGTCTATGCAGTCTGCATAAGTAAGCAAAATGGGCCAAGTTAAGAAAGGGGAGAACTTGGATTTAGGGACTGTAAGCAGAAGGGGCAGCTACTTCATGGCTCCACCCAGCTGTTGCCTTTTGGGAAGGCACTGGCATCCCACTGCACACACACACCCTGCTATCATCCCACTACACACACACACACACACACACACACACCCTACTGGCATCCCACTACACACACCCTGCCCACTACACACACACACACACACACACACACACACACACACCCTGCTGTACATACGTTATTTCATTTGCTGCACAGGTAGGTGTCATTTTTAAAAGCATGCATCGATCAACACTGTGCTGACCAAACAAAATAAATCTTCGGGCAGGTACCAGCTAAGCCAATCAATCACTACAGTATGTTCTTTTAACATTTATCTCTGAAAAATAAGGTCTGTGGTCAAATAAATTAGAAGCAATTGGCACTTGAAAAAATTAATTTTAACATTCACAAAGAAAAGAAAATGTGCAAGAAAAGCCAAGGCAGTTTTGCACAATAAAGACGGGTTGACTTACCCTATCAGAGATCAAACTGTATTAGACATCTCTGACAATTGCAACACAATGATATTGGCTCAGACATGGACAAATAAGTTAATAAGAACTGAATGGACAGCTGAGAAACAGACTCGTGTAATATGAAAATGTAGTTTATGACTTAGGTGGCATTTCAAGTGAGCTGAGGAATGATAGATCATTTAACAAATAGTACTGGAGAAATCAGCAATCAACAAAAACTAAGTTAGATTCTAACTCATGTCATTAACAAAGCATAAACAGGAATTAAATCATCAGTCATAAAATTTAAAGCCATAGAGGGAAATAAAAACACATTTATGATGTTGGAGAACAGAAAAGCCTCTTAAATAAGACATAAAATGCAAAAGCATATAGAAAAAAAACAAATCTGACCTCATCAAATATATTTGAACAGAAAAAGCCGCCATAAACAATATTGAAAGGTAAGCTACTATGTGGGAGGAAGTATAAAACATTTTAATGTTCATAACATAGAAATGACCTAACAATTAATAGGAGACAAATAATTCACTATAAAATTAGTCAAAGGATGTGAACAGGCAATTCCTTGAGGAAATGCACATTGAAAGTATGCATAATATACATATGAAATCTGAAATATGAAAATACATTTAGCGACACAATCAGATCAATGAAAATTTAAAATGAGATACTTATTCTCATTAAACTGGCATAATAAACACTTGATAGCATCAAGAGTGAATGAGGGTGTAAGAAGAGAGGAAGTCTTCTGTGACACACTGGTAGGACTGCTTCAGAAGACGTCACTGTCAGTGTCTGTTAAGTCTGAAAGGATGCCTGTTCTGTGAAGCTGAAGCTCCAATTTGAGGCCTCCCTGTAGAGAAATGCTAGAGGCTGTGGTCCTTTCCAGCACCATTTGCCAGAAAGTGGAAAGACTCTTGTTGATACTGGTAAAGGAACCATGGCTAGGTTGTACGTTGATCCTGTGAAGTACATTTCAGTCTTAAGAGTCTACAAGAATGATATGGAATTGTTGACATTGGTATCTCTTAAGTCTAGGGCAGGAAACCAGAAATCTGGAGGCATTCAGCAAAACCTGTGGCATGCAGAAGTTTAGAGACAGGGACAGGAGGGAGGGTTCAGGTCACTCACTATCTCCAGGCTTGGTGGCTTAGAGTGTCACAGAATTCTGTTCGGTGCTTAAAATAAAAGCACAGCAAGCATCAGCAAACAACTAAATCCCCAGAGTGAGAGTGAAATTAATTTTTGCTTGTATTTTAACAAGTAGTGTGAGCACAATTACATGACTGTTTCTCTGACAAACTTAGAAAAGACACAAAAGAAAATCAAATAGAACAGACAGTTTCAATGTAAATTTAGAGAACCGGTTTTTAAGGTTATTTTGTCTCAAAGCCAATTCATTTTCACTTCCAAAATAATAAAGGAATCTGATGGAAATAAACAATAAAAATACAAATATTTGTTTTGCATATAGTTATTCAGCAGGCTGTAAGCAGCACTCAAATAAGACTGAAGGGCACTTTCTCACACACCGAAGATCAAACAGTTGTGCCAGCTTTGGCTAAAACAAAAAACAAAAAACAAAACAAAACAATAAAAATCTCAACAAGAAGCCTAAACCCTAAAGTCACACTTACATTCTTGGGTTCTGGTTTGTTCTAGTTTGGCACTTTTTAGCATCTGTCTAGCAGGCTTATGCATTTACAAATAAAACATAAAATTCCATTAGTACAACATTCAAGTGTCAAATTTAAACATCCAGGAAACTGAGAAGTTATGCTTTTTCAATAACTGTAACTTAGGCACTTTATACATGCTGTATGTGGTATATTTAGATACTAAAAAGTAAAGTATTGATCTGGAACACAGAAAATACACATGTGTGAAGGGTCCAAATTCTTACCTCGAGTAGGATGTCTACTTTTATTTTAAATGCACTATGCATTAATATAATCTGTTTCCCATATAAATAGTAAGTACAGAAGGAGAGCTGGAATTAAGCCTATGTTATTTAAATGCTCAGTTGGTTTAAAGGTGAATATTCACACTGCATTAAAAGCACCTTCACACTGTATTAAAAATGGCTATGAATTTTCAGGACATTTCTAGTTCAGAAAATTAAAATGAAAACATGGGCAGCACCTGTCTCCAAATTACGAGACATGGACGATCTTCTTAGGTATCTTGAACATTCTATAAAAGCCAAAGAGAAAAAAACGCAATCAGCTTAAGACATCTTTTCAATTCTATTTATTTTATACCCTCTTATGAAAACTCTCACAATGCAGATATTGAAGAAATTCTATCAGCTTGAAAGTGAGCAACTACCTCTCATGAATAAAATTTGTTTTACAAATTTTTTTAAAAAGCTGATTTTGTCCCATCAGTACTTAAGTGAGCATATAAAGCTCGGAGTTATACATTAAATAATTTCCCTGTGAGCTGAGGCCAAGCATACATATCTCCACCCAGGGGAAAAAGTTCAGAATGAATGAAAACAAAACTCAGTAATGAAGGTCTTCACACAGGGGCAGTCAGCCAAGTTAGAGCTTATGAGTCCAACACGGTGTGTGGCTCTTATTTGAATGCACAAAAAAAAAAAAAACACTACTACATCATTTAAATACTGGGGTTTTCTTTTTGGGTAGAATGAAGCACACAAACGCTGGGCTAGAAGGAATGCCAGTCTGCTCTCAGGTAGGCCCACACATCGTTATCCTGGGCAGAGGAGAAAGTGAGCTGCAGTTAGAGTCTGCCAAGAGAATCCACAATTGTTTCCTAATAATTCATTCTGATATTAAATAGCTCTGTCAAGAAATCTTCCCAATATCTCCAGTAAATCCTCTGTGCTGAAATTTAAACCAGAAAACTGGCCCCAATGTGCCTTGAACATGTGATCCCTTAACCCTGAGGTTATACTCTACATTAAGACACTACAGCAGGCCCAGCTCCCTGAGTTTTACCGCACTTTTCCAACAGTTCCTTTAGAAATACCTGGGCCAAGAAAATGCTATGTATAGAAAATATATGTCTATTTTGTTACACTACTTGGGATATCATTTCATTAATCTGCTTTTTCTTTGCACAAATGTGGCCACAATTCTAAGACCAGCAAAGCAGTAGATTACAGAGAAAAACTAGTTCTATGGGTTGTCACTATATGGTTAGTAGGCCACCATGCTTTTTGTTTTAAATAAAAAATTATATTAATGGAGAACCAAGCCATGTTGATCAGACTAACTATACAATGATCCGAATCAGTAAAGCTGTATTTTGTAGGGCTTACTTATTCTAAAGAAATGGCTTAAGTTTGGCCATGCTGAAATCTGGCCCACCTAGCTATATATTTCTGTAAGTTCATAGACATGGGATAAAGTATTTGACATTCCCAATAAAATTTTGTTGAAGGCCTATTGCTCATTCCTTAATTCATCCATTTTTCCATGCATTCATGGCAAGAAACATTTATAGCGAGCGCCCCTTTTCTGCAGCACTGTTTCAGCTGTTACATAATACAAATCAGCAAAACTGGTATGTTTTATCAGTGTTTACAGAGTATAAAACTTAGCGCACAGTGTAGATGGGAAGTCCTAACCACAAAGTCTTGCCCACCCGGTTAAATTATCATCAAACCAGATCAGGCTAGTGGGTAAATGAGTAGCTAGTGATGTGGGCATGAGTTACCTCATTGTTCTACCAACTATCCCTTGGAGAGTACAAAGAACACCAAGTTTAAATGTATAAAATACTTACAAAACATTTTCAATGATGCTTTCCCTCAACAGTAGAAATCCCCGACCTCTTATTTCCAAATCATCAAAACTGACCTTTAAAGAACTCTATTTTATTTGAGATAAGGAGCTTTGCTATTCAGTTTATTTCATTAAATGATATGAATGTCATCAGCTTAACATACTCAGCACCTTATAAAAGAACTTCACGGCAACATCAAAAGACTAACGGCCTGAGATAATATTGTCAAACCGTTCCTGGATTAATAAGATGCAGAAACTCTTGCTTTTTTCCAAGTCAATAGAAAATTACAATGTAAACCTTCTGGTCACCAAAGCCATTATGAATTATTCCATACTGCATAAGTTTTCTAAGTAAGGGGTAGTTTCTCTTCTACTCTCTGTAGATCCCTATGAAGCATCTTATAGTGAGTCATGCAAAAAGCTGGCACTTACATAGTTATTCACCATAATGCTCCTTACTCCATGAGATCCGCAAAATCAAAATTGGTTTTATTTCTGCTGCAATTGTTACAGAATGGAATCAATCCCCTGAAAAAGCTGGTTACAAAGGGACCAACTCACAACAACTGTCACTCATAATCAGGCTGAAAAGACACTTCAAATTTTGCTATTTCAAATGCATTTTTACTCTATAATTATAGACTGATGAGAAATCTAATGATAACAATAATTTCTAAAAGATGATTAGGCTCAATTCATTATCAAGACTCATTTCTACCACCTTCACACAGCCTTTTTAGGTTCTGTTATTGCACTGCTCCCTAGATCTGCACTTCTTTTAAAATTTTGACTTATTTCTCTGTCTGCAGAAATAATACCACACCTATTCCTTGATAAGGATAGAGTGGCATAGAGAGCAGAAAGTCAAAGTCTTATCCCAGAAAGATAGGTATCCCAGGTTAACACACTCTGTACATACATGTACTTTCAGAATGTTGTCTATACCTGTTGCAGAACTTTCTCCCCCCTCTCTCTTTTTCTCTACCTCTCCCCATCTCATTCTCTTCCTGGGACAGATTGCCCTCCACTGCAGAACCTAAAGCATTCCATACCCCCTCCAGCAGTAAAACTGGGAGGATATGAAAATCAGAGGAGTAGGCAAGAAAAGGAGTTAAAAGGACTTACAGTGACGGACAGAAAAGAAGAAAGGGGTACAAAAGGTGTGGTGTAGGGGGCTGAGAACCAAACATCTGAGAAGTCACTGTCTCCTTGAGCGCCTCCCTCATCCTTCTTTACCCAGCCATCAGGAGCCATCTGGAAAACCATCAGTCAAGCTGATCTCTGACCAAGAACCAAGAATCTACCATGGTGACATATGATTTCTCCAGTTAGTAACTTTAATTACTTGAAGGCAGTGAAAGGACTTATTTTAAGCATGTGAGTGACTTTACCACCCCAGGAAAGTTTAAATAGTTTAGAATAAAATAAATCAAACCCATACTCTCTTAATATCTTATAAAATATATTTAAGACAACTTTTCATACCACTGGGCTATTCTGGGTGTTTTACTTCCATAGTCTGAATACTTAAAGATATCATGATTTCAATTTGAAACTTTCAGACTTGTGATATTAAATTGAATGGTTTAATTATATCTGATTTAATATTAGAAATTGTGTTAAAATATTAAGAGAGGTTGATTTACTACATGTACATGTCTGAGTGGTATCACTACAAATGTGTTTCTGTCCGCAGAATGACTGTTAGGCTTGTCTTTCTGGCCACGCACTTGGAGTGCTTGTGAAAGGCACGTACCGTAAATGTGCAAACAGGGTTAAAATGTTTATGAGATCCGAATTACTAAACCTGGAATAGGAACTAATTGCTTAGGGAAATTTCAACTTTTAAACTTGAATTAATCAAATATTAATAAGATAATAAATGCAAGACTGTTCTTATATACTATTGACTAGGTCCAAAAATAAAATCATAAGCTTTGTAGGTTGCAGTAGGTTTCGGGAAGAATAATTTAATAGATTCAGTGCTAATTTAAAACCCAATTAAACAGAAGACCTTTTAAAAATCCACATAGCCAATAAAACACTTGAGCTGAGAATAAGCTCTAAGAAAGCAGGGGCTTTCTTGCCTGGTTTACCTGCCGGGTTTACCCCTCAGCCTAAATTTGGCAGCTCTGTATACAGCAAGCAGTCACAAATGCTTGTCAAATACCTGGAGCTATAGCTGTGAGCCTGGAATCCATCTGAAGAGTTTTTTTTTTTTTTCAATTTTAACTTTATATCTCCCTGAAGAACACATTAGAGCAACCAATCATACCAAAACTAAGAAAAATCTATGTTCTAGAATATTTATAAATAGAAGGAAATGTAAATCTTAAGATTTCCAGGACAGTGGGGCCCAGTGGCACAGGCCTATAATCCCAGCACTCTGGGAGGCAGAGGCAGGAGAATCATGAGTTCAAGCCCAGCCTGGGTAGTGATCTCGTGACCTAGACAGTCCCTGTTTCAAAACCAAAAAATAAAAATGGACTGGGGAATGTAATTCACTGTGAAGGCCCTAGGTTCCCTCTTCAGTATTGAAAAAAAAAAAAAATCTTTATTTTCTCCCAGAGATGATGTAGGCTGTTCCTTGGCTAGTTATTACGGGTAGACAGGAAGAGAAGCCATAAACAGCAGAATCAGAAATAAAAACCAACCAGCCTCAGGGTCCTCTCAGGAAGTCCCAGGTGCTATGGGAAATGCAGCTGACAGTGTGGCCACATGGCCAGGGGCATGGAGGGGATCACCCTGGCAAGGTCAGTGGCACCTTCAGACTTGGCTCTGAGATCCCACCTGAGAACAGCTGCTGATTATGCAAGAAGGTAGCTAAAATGGCATACATAATACAATTCTTAAATTCCTGAATCATGTACCCCTCAATGTACTGAAGATTTTTTTGATTATTGTCTAATTTTTAACTTGTATGCTTTTAAGTCATTGCTGACTTCATGCTCAGTATTGTTCAAATTATGATTTTCAAATAATAAAGTAGAATTTTAATGGGGAGAAAATACAGGTGCTGATGGGGCACTTGGTTGCTATGTTCTTGGTCATTGCAAGAACACTGGTGGGAAAGGAATGGAAGCAGAAGACAGACACTTCTAACACGTGGGCTGGGAAGGGAAGAAACTACAAGCAGTTAGTAAAAAGAGGCACGTCTGAAGAAGTCATGGCCTTAAAAAAAACAGCTGTGGGATTTCAGAAGAAGGAAGGATGAGAGGGTGAGGCCCGCACAGGCTGAGAGCGGGGAAGGGGAGACCCTCGTGCACGCCGACCAGCAGCACTGGGGACACAGGGAGCAGTGCCCCTGGGCACACAGCAACTGTTGCTTCATACCTGCCAGGGCCCAACACCACTCAAATGATGTGGACATAGCAAAAGCCAGGACAGACAGGTCGTCTGTCTTCACAGGGCCTACATTCTGGTGAAACTGTTTAGGACTGGAATGAACACCAATTTTAAAAAAGTCAAATCAATGCTGTACACAATATGATTTCCCATAGTGATAACTGCGACAGCAGTAAGAAACCAAGGAAAGACAGCATGACAGGGCTTTCATGATTGTCCCGACAGGGAGAAACAGGCCAGAGCGCAAGCTCGGCATGTTTAGGGGAGGAGTGTATAACAGAGCAGAGGGCGAGACGCTACAATCTGAAATCACTGTTCCAGTCTCAACCAATGGCACGACCATGACCTCTGATTTCCCCACAGGATGGCAGCCTCGATTCTGACACTGAAAACCACGAAGTCCCTTTCCCCTCTGCATCTCACTGACAGATGGCTGTGTGTGGAAGGAGCTGTCACTACAGGCCGTCTCACGGTACTTCTAAGTAAATCAGGGCTCTGTGAAGTCAAAATATGCCGTGTTTCTTGTGATGGTTAACTTTACATAAAAATATGTGATACATATTTGAATCAGACACATGAAGAAGGCATCTGAGAGAGCAAGCTTCAATTGCTTGAAGTACAGGAGATCTGGCAGACCAGAAAAAAAAAAAAGAAGGAAAAGTTAAAACATTTATTTTTCTATTCTCTTTCCTGGGTTTAAGTTTAAACCCCAGATAAGAGAACTTTTTGTATACCTTATGAAACTTAAATAAATCCTTTGCCCCCAGGTGAAAACTAGAGAGAGAGAAAAAAAGAGAAAAGTATTCAAATATATATATATGTATATATACATATATATATGTATACACACACACACACACACACATACATATATATATATATATATATATATATATATATATATATATATATATATATATATATAGACACAGAGTCTTGCTATGTAGTCCAGGCTGGTTCTGAGCTCACTATGTAGCCCTGGCCTTGAACTCACAGCAATCCTCCTGCTTCAGCCTCCCAAGTACCAGGATTACAGGTGAGCACTACCACACCTGGTTTATATGGTGCTGGGGAATTGAACTCAGGTCCTTGTGCTTGCTAGGCAACCACTCTAACTGCTGTGCTACGTTCCTCCAACCTTTCAACTGCTATCTTAACTAATTAGGAGCAATTTCTTTTACTGGTTCTCTTTCCAAAAGCAGAATTAATAGCTCAGTTCATCAATAAGTATGTGATTACAACAACCCCAACTACTTAGAGCTTGGGTTGCCAGAAGCCTCTCCCTCCGAGCATCTTCCCACAGAAGGCAGAACTCTCAACGTGCCGGTGTCCACAGAAGGTCACTCAGCCTTTGCTTGAATACTTTCTGCTATGATTTGCGCATCACCTAACACAACAGCCATGGCACTTCTGGTTCAGCCCAACTGCCACCAAGGCTCTTGCCCCCAGGGTGCACCGGTAATCTACCCTGACTGTTTTTGTGGGGTCTTCCAAGTCAAATTAATCTCCCTCTCAATCCCTCAAATAAGAAATGCAATTATAACTCAGGCTCCCCTCCATTATAATTTTAATATTGAATATGGGGCTTGAACAGTAAGTGATACAATTCTGTGAATTCACAGTATTTAAGCACTTCTGCAATAATGAAAAAGGGAACCTAAAATTTAAGTTTATACACAAAAAATTTTAAATCATAAAAATTCTTGAAACATTTAATAATATTACCAAATACTGAAAAATTTTATACCATAAAATTCTTATTTTGGTTAATGGTTAGACAGTAACTTGAACAAACTCATTTTCCAAGAGTATTTACCTATTCATTTTTACTTAACACCTGTACAGCCATTAATTTATGAAATAAAGGATAGAATACATTCTCCCAAAAGAGCTCACTTACAGCTTCATGAGAAGTACAAAAACAGACCTGGGGGAAAATAAAGGAGGAAATCTAACAAAACAAATGAAGTTCAGTATTCCGAAGGTCACCTTCTAGTTGCTTTATAAGCAGCCAGTATACAAGCCAACCCTACCTCACGAGCCCCGTGACCTGCCCACCACTCTCACTCTTAGAGGAGAGGCAGCGCTGGTCGGCGCGACCCCAGAAGTTACCAACTCAGTCTGCACAATTCATCTCCGCTCCAGGCCTCTGAGGCAGTGGATCACTTCCTTTGCTTTAAAATATCAATATTCTCCACATCTCACACGGGTCCATTCTCAGTTTATTTTCCTTTAAAAATGTTAACTGTTCCTTCATAGCCAGCTACTTTTAAAACTTTAATTGTAATAATAAACTTTTGGGTTTTCCTGCAGCTTGACTAATCTCTGTCGTGAGAATACTTGGGCTTGGTCCCTCCAATAGGATGTAAAGATGTACAATTCTCAGGAACACAGCAGGCATGCTCAGTGTTCTGTGGGGCACCACAGAGTGTGCCTGCACCTTTGGTATCACTGTGAAGCTTGCAGTAATTGTGTGGCTAGCCAAGGCCCAGGTTACCCAGTGTCGGCCGAGCTGCTCCTGGTACCTAGGCCTGGCCTCTGGCACACCCACACGTCTACAAACTTGGTCACTTGCTTCTCTTTCTTACAAGAGAAATCTGAGCAGCCCAGGCCAGGGCGAGTGCTGCTCACTCTTCTGGAAGTCACTGGGAAAGAGCACATTAGTAGAAAAAGCTGCCCAGGCCTCTACCCAGACGGGGGGCCAGGCTTGCTCCATGGTGACACTCTGATGTGTCACAAGTGCTGCCCCTCTCTCCCATGACAGTGTGTGGCCACCCTGGGGCAGGAGGAAGGAACAGAATCCCCAGGGCCAGAGGTTGGGGCACCTCCAAAGATAGCAGTCTTGTCTCCATGCAATAATTTGTTAGTATGATTATACTTAAATCATGTCATTTTGAATTACAATGATTAATACAAAGGGTTTTCACCACGTACCTGGGTTTGTTGACTTTGGGTCTGGCTCACTCCCAGAATTCATTGTGTGTTACCTTTAGTAAGTCCTCTTCCCCAAGAAATAACATAGCAACATGAAGCAACCCCTTATTACCTTCTGGCTCTAGCCCCTTGGATGAGGTTAGGCCTCCAGCACCCCCTCAGAACCAACCACACGAGGGCGCTAGAGTCACCAGCTACTGTTCACACAGGAAGGCATACCCAGTCAGTTTCAGGAAATCGCCAACTGCAATTATGACACAATTTTACCTATGAAGTGATTAATTTGATTTTTCATTCCACATTTCCTGCATGTCTGTGACATACAAAGCACTTTGCCAGTTACTGTGGGAGCACAGGAATGAATCAGGACAGGATACTAGATGTGGAAAAGAACTTCACAGTGGCGCTTGGTAACAGAAACGAAGCACAAAACACAAGTTACGACTGAGGTGTGCCGAACACTGAGTCAGCACGAGGAAGGAAGAGCTCGTTTCAGTTGGGCATGACTAGAGGTTCCATGCAGGAATGTCCTTCAAGCAGGACCTGTGAAGGTCTTCTAGGATTTATATACTCAGTACTGATAATGAACATCTAGTATATACTCAGTATTCATAACAAAACCTCATCTCCAGCTGTGTCACGGGAAGTGGGCACTGGTTTCTGTTCCCACAAGGACTGTGATGCCAGGAGAGATGCAGACTCCTCCTGGCTTGGGCTGTGACACCCAACAGCAGCTTTTCCGTCGGCTCAGTGTGTGTCCTGGTGTGAGGGTATGACCTCCTTCTGCCCTCAGCACTGGTCCCAGAGTTGGGGCTGGCAGGAGAAAGGAGCCTTATCCTGTGTTTCTGTCCATTAAATGAGGCCTGCATTCTTTTGTCATTCCAATGTGGCTTGTTCTCCTGATGTAACCCATGTCACCTCATCCCAGATGTCACCACCTGGTTCCATTCAGTAACTCAACTCTGAGCCTGATGTTCTGCACCTTTGCTCTGTCTTTCTAGAGCTCTACACTCCTACAGCTGGGTAATAATAATAACAAAATCATCATTTGTTAAAAATCTACCATGGGGCAGATAATATACATGATTTTAGTTAACCCTTGGTATCAGACTGTACTGTCTTTTTGGGAAATTTGGAAGTTTTGTAAAGACAGAGGAATGTTAAGAAAAAATTTAAACAAATGGGAATACAGAATAAGAAAAGAAAGTTTGAAAATAACAAATTTCTGCTGTTTTCAGTACTTTTTACTGATATATTCTGAATTTAGGAACATAAAACATGAAAACAAACTAATGAACAATAGATACTATGGAGAAGAGATACAGAAATTAGCTTTGTGACTCTTTCTTCAAATGAATTGTATAAACTCAACTGATATATCTCTAACTTAAGAAAAGACAGAGGGTGGATACCTCCAAGTATAGGTAAGGTAGTGGCTGACCGAGCAAAATGTAGGATGAGTTCTCACATGGCTGGCTTCCTTGCTGACTTGAGTTTCTCCTCTCCCAGGGTACAAGAATCGTGAGGAAAGGAGCCTTGGCACATTCTTCTCTATGTCTTCATACACATCGTACCCAAAATCGTTTTTATTTATTTATTTATTTATTTATTTATTTTAGGAAACATGGGCTAAACTGAATTGGGCTGAGCTAAGCAGGCCTTGTGGGCAGTATGCTAAAATGCAAGCTGAAATGAGTGATCCAGCTGGATACATCTGGAATGGCTTCAGAGATCTCTGATCATTGTCCAGTGACAGACAGATCTTTAGTGCATGCCCCTGGGCTACATAAATGAACTGTTCCCATTCAATATTTTTACCAAACAATGATGGAAGACCCAGATAGTATATGCACATCAACTTTATAAACAGCTCAGAGCTAGGAGGTAAACTAACATACCAGAAAACTGACTCAAGATTAGAAAAAAACCAATGATAAAATGGGGGACCAGATCTAGCAACCAATAACAGAATGTAACAGGAATCAATAGAAAATCCTGCAGCTCAATAGCAATAAACAAACTAATGGCCTTGGTACAGGACAGGAAAATGTAATACCACTGAGACTTCCAAATCCTCCACTGTGGCTGCCCCAAAAGCCTGTGATCTCTCCTAAAATCTACTTAGCCATTCTGGATAAACTATAGAATACACTTTGTTAAATGCATTGTTAAATTTGCAAGGCTGTAATGAAAAGACTTCAGAACCAAAACACTGGGATAAACAGAACATGAAGTAAAAGGCCATGAGTCGACGCTGAGGCAAATACAAAAATGTACACAGGGAAAGCCATGACCCCAGGAACCAGGCGTAGTGCAACAGGAAGTGGGTAGGTAGAACTGAAATAACTTTATAAACCTGAAACCAATGGACTGCAAAAAAGAAAAATCATATTCACCTATGAGCCTAAGAAGCAAGAAGGAAACTTGCCTGCCTGCCTGCCTAAGAGCGGGAAAAGTGTTTCTGGAGCATTGATAACCACTGGCTTATCTGTGAAGAATAAATCTGTACTCCCTGAAAGGTCAGCAAGTCTCAACCACTTAAACCAATATAAAAAGTGGTTTGAGGATGATTATAGCCTTAGGGTAGTGGGCAGAAAGCAAAGCTGAATCTAGCCTCTAGTGACACGCCTAGAAATCAGGACCCAGGGATTCAGATGGAGACAGACAACAGTCCACCGGGGCGAACTCAACCATATGAGACAACAAAACCAAGGAAACATGACCAGGCACTGTAAATGGCCAGCGGGACACCAAGCAGCAGGCTTGGCGAATGGGAACTCCCATACAAGAGGCACAACACAGGAGTTAAATACCTACGTTAAGTAACACAAAATTATAAAACAAGATTAGAAAAAAACGATCAAGTAGATTTTCAATAAATAAAGGCAGTCACTGAGAATTTCAAAAAAATATATAAGAGTTAAACAAAAGATTAGATATAGGTCAGGAAAGGCCTGCTATAGTGTAGAAGAGATATTTGAGAAAATTACCTAAAATGATGCAAATAACAATAAAAGGATAGAAAACATATTTTTTAAAAGTCTGAGGTCGTAATAAGTAAAAAAGAAATTGCATGTTTAATGTACTATAGAAGTAGAGAATGAGAGAAAGGAAATATCCAAAAAGAGAAGAGCTGAGAATTTTTCAGAATTTGTGACAGACGTGAGTCGTCAGTTTTAGGAAGCACAATGAGTGTAAAGTGGAATAGATAAAAATAAATCCACATTGAGACATATCATTGAGAAACCACAGAACACAGACACGAAGTAAAACTCAAAGCACACATGGAGACAATTGCTAAAAAAGACCAATGAGACTAACACAGACTTCTCAAAAGCAAACCTTAAAAAGTGACAGAGGGATGTATTCAAGGCACCGAGACACCATCATTGTCATTAATTCAGACAAAATCAACAGTACCAGAGTTCCCTACTCACAGACCCTCTCTGAGGGAATCACCACAGGAGGCATTTGGGGGTGGGGGAAAGAAAGAGAAACCGGAAAGAAGAAAGGCTGAGTAGACCCCAGCGAGGATACGCGGAAACCAAGCACGCGTTGGCCTTGCATAACTGTAGCATAAAACGAGATGGAAATCCAGCACTGACGGCACTTAGTGATTAAAGTTAATCACAGATTTAGAGATATTATAGATTCTATGAATGATGCTTATACATTTTATAGAAATCACTATTAAAAAAAGAGAACACAAAATTTCCAAATAAGCAGTGGAAAAAAACCAAGAAGTTCGTAAGCAAAAGAGATAGTAGGAAAGGAAAAAAAGAAAAAAGATCAGAAAAATTAAGAGTATCAATATGATAGAAATAACTGCAAATGTTGGCAACCACTAAATTGACTAAAATTTGGACTAAAAGAAGTAAAAATAATCTGCATGTCACGTCCAAAAAGGCACAAGGAGGGTATAAGAACCTGGGAAGTTAGAAAGCTGAGAAAATGGGAGAATATCTTTATATACCTGACTTTGTAAGAATACTCACACATTTCCTTGGGACTATGTCAATATGTTCTCTTGCTGGATGGGAGCCCAGCCCCTTTAGTGCCCTTATGCAATATTCTCTACTATAGGCTTTAAATAAGACACAACAGACTTATTTTTTTAAGTAAAAGTTTAAGATATAAAGAATTGCTTGAGGCAAATATTAGTCACTATAAAGCCAGCCTTGTGGCACAGGCCTGTAATCCTAGTATTTAGGAAGCTGAGGCAGGAGGATAGCACATTTGACCTCAACCTGTAACTTAGCAAGGTAGTGAGACCCTGTCTCAAAATCAAAGATAGAAAGTGTGCTGGAGATGTAGCTTATTGTGAAGGCCCTGGACTCAGTCCCCAGGGAGGATGTGTGTGTGTGTGGGGGGGGTCAATCACTAAAAAGATTCTCAGGAAGATGTTTTAAATTGATTACATAAATTAACAGAATTACAAGCAGAAATATATGCATATCTGGAGGTTTTAAAACATCTACCTTGATTTTGGAGAGATTAAACAGAAAAAAATTCAAATAGATACAGCAAACTTAGGCCATGAAATCAACCTATTCGATCCAAAGGGCAATGCGGAATCCTGCACGAAGTTAATTAGCTAAAAAAAAAAAAAAAAAAAAAAAAAAAAAAAAAAAAAAAAAAAAAAAAAAAAAAAAAAAAAAAAAAACAAAAACTTCAAACAGTTTCAGCTCAACCCCTGGAATCATGCATCAGGTGGAGAGTTTGGTCAAATGACCTCTAAGATTTCAACTAACTCCAGATTGTTTAGTCTAGTTACAATAAATATTTCACTTAAACATTTAAAACCTGGGCTGGGCCCTTTTTGTTTTTTCCAAAACCCCATAAAGTCCTACGATGAGTTATGGCTTGAGGTACAAACCTCAACATTCCCACTGTGTTCCACTTTGAGTTTGGTGTGGGGTGGGGATCACCAAGTTAAACCCAAAGAAAATTTCATGGGTGTAGCCCGAAGGGAACCAAATCAAACGAACCAACAATTCTGCACAAATTCCCCTGAGCCAAAACCACTGAATTTCACTCGGCAACAAAGACCTATATTAGACCCCTTACCAGCTTAAACCAGTTTCCTAAACCTCAGACATGTGTCAAGATGAAAGATGAGCAAGATGCTAGATTCTAAAATAAATAAATAAATAAAAATTAACATAAAACTATTCAAGTTTCTATAACATTCTGTGATTTTGAACAATAGGACATTTTGGAGCCTATACCATGGAATAAAGCTACTGGAGAAACAAATTATACAAGGTCCCAGTACCCGATGCCAGACAGCAATATTTCTTCCTCGACACTCACCTCGGGGAAGGGGGAGGGGAGGGAGAATCTGTGTATCGGTGTTTAACAAACAAATGACAGCAGCATTCTAACAGGAAAAATAAATCACAAGGCACGTGTTGAAATAGTAGAATGGGCTCAATTTATAACCAACATCTTTATATGACAGAACTGGCCCAAATATCAGTTTGCATATACAATAATAGTTCTACTATAATAAAAACAGATAAGCAAAAAAGGGAGTCATCATTAATTGGTACATACAGTACCTCCTTGTGTGGAAAACAGTGCTGTGTGTACTGACACGCAAGTTTACATTTGTGAATTTATGACTTCTCAGGGCCCTTTTTAAGAGTCCTGTTTACCTTGTGTCATTTTTAAGGAAGCATTAGGGACGTTGTGGGGGTGAAGCTCACAATGGCTGTGGTAGAGAGAGAGCCAAAAGAGATGGAAGAAGAGTTAACAGAAGAGGCATCTGTCTGGCAAGCTTTTGGGTCCTTTTGTCCTCAAAATTCTATGGGTTTTTGCACATGTCATCCCATCTCCCCGGAACTCCATCCAGAATGTCTGTATGTCTGCACTGGAGGCCAGACTTACAATAAATGCATCATTATCTCATGGCCGGGTTTCTTTTCTTACATAGAACTAATAACTTAATGATGTATCCTAAAAATTCTATCATCTCAAAGTAGATATAGTTAATTTTTAATTCTCCAAGCAAACTATCAGCTTCTTAAGAGCAGAGACAGCACCTTGATATTTGTCAGTAATTCCCACTGTAACTATCACAGGTTGGCTTTTAGTGAGTATGCACTTACTGGCTGAGATTAGGATTCAAACAACTTAGAACTTAAGAAGATAAATGAGACAGCAACAACAAAGAATCCATTGATACACAGATAAAAGTGTAGAGGGAAATGGCTCTTTTTTTTTTTGCATGTAGAGGCTGTATGTACTGGGGGAGGACAGAGTGGGTGTATAAATGATGACCTCAAACAAAGATCTAGAAGGAAGAGAACGCAATGTAACAGGTAGGGGACAAGCATAGGTCATGCCCTACTTTAACAGCACGTGGTGAAGACCAGAAACAGGTAGTGGTTAAGCAATTGGCTTTGCTAACGAGGGTGGGATAAGATGGCGTGGACGGCAGAATACGGCAGCCACAGACCTGGCACGACTGACACATAAACATGCATTCAAAATTCTTCTTGTCCCAGGTACCAAAGCAGGTGAGATGGACAGAAGGGAGATGAAGGATGGGGAATGCCGAGGTGAATAAAACACAACCCTGTCTCCCCATGTTCCATGTGCGTGATAAAGACAGATAAGTACAATGACCATATATGGTAACAGGTATCAAGCATTATAGGTATAACAGAGAGGGTAAAAATACTTGAGTCTGAGACAGCCGGGAGAACTCTTAATAAATGACTTTGAAAAGTAACTCATAACATGTTTACACTATAACATCTGAATCATTAAAATGGAAATTTAATGATCCAATTTGACAATTGTCACTACCGCAAAAGAAAAATTTTCATAATATAAAAAAAGATGTATCCACATTTCAGAAGAATGCCAAGTTAAAAGAAAAAATGAACAAAGAAAAATAAACCCTCTCTGCTCTGATTACAACAAACTGACAGCACCAAACACTTCACGATAGGAGCTATATTCTGTTGTGTCTTGTTTATTTTTCTGGCTCTCACGCATATGTACTAATGTGTAAAATCAGCACTTGGTTGTGTACCAGCTTGTGCTCCAAAACTTAGGAGAAAACACAGATTAGATGAACTTTTTAAAAAGCAACCCGAAAATCTTCTCTGGTTACCAAGTACTAATTGTCTTTTAAATTTTTTCTCTTCTCCAACTATCCCTTCTTTCTCCAACTTTTAAGTCATTCAGCCAGAAACAAACAAACAAAACCCCCAAAGTCAACATTTCTCATAAAACACCAGGGAGAAGGAGGCAGGAGTTTTGCTAGATCTCATTCCCTGTTTCAAAGTCAGAGCTCTTCCTGTTCCAATTCCACAGAGAAATGGACAATTAGCTGCTTCATCCCCAGTTTCTGTGGACTGGAAATGCAATTTCTGGCACTGTGATAAATTCTACTATCACAAAGCCAACAGCATGCCCCGTGGAATACACTGTAATGGGATTTTAACTGTACTGGCATTATGTACAAATTCAAGGAAAAGTGCATCTTGAGGAAGGATGACTGTCGGAAGAACGACGAGTTTAGAAGTGTAGAGCTTAGAAGATTCACTACTGTTTTGCTTCCAGAGGAAAAAATACTTTCACATAGGTGAGATGTGAATTGGGTCAAGGGACTCACTGCACTGACATTTATGAGCTCCTGCTGAGCAGGAGGCACTGGGCCAGGCAACAGGATGCAGGGAGAGGAAGAGACAAGACACTTTGTTCTCCTGGGGCCAGTATTCCATTCGTGGAGGCAGATGACAGATAAATAAGATGATGAGGAAGTTATAAAGAGAATGAAAAAAGCACAATTGTCGCAATGTGATGACATGCTTTCTAATTACTTTAGGAGGTTAGAGAAGGCCTCCTTGAGGAGATGTCATTTAAGCTAAGATCTGAGTGACGAGGAGGAGGAACGCCTGGGGATGAGGTAACAGGCTCAAGAGTAATCCTGGCTCACCCTACGAACTGAGAGAGCCACTATGACTGCGGCAAGTGAGAGGAAGATGTGGGCTTAGGGGCTGGCAGAGGTCAGTGAAGGTTCTAGAAGAAAGGTAAGGAGGCCTGTTTCATCTTTTTAGATTTGACAAAAACCCTTTGTAGTACTTCAAAGATGGGGACAGACTGGATCTGATGCGCACCTTGTGAAGCCCTTTTTGGCTATGAAGGTGAGTGGTGTAGAAGTGTCAAGAGTGAGCAAAGATGGAGGAGAAAAGGGGTTTGGGAGATATGGGAGAGGTCCAGCTGATGGGACTTGCTCATGGTAGACGAGAGAAGCAACTAATCCAGGATGGCTGAAGTCATTACTCTGAGAAGGCCAGCTGAAGGAGCACAGATTTAGATAAGGAGGACCCAGAATTCCTGTTGTGGTCTGGATCTGGAGTGTCCCCAAAAAAGCCACATGTACTTATGAATATTGTATACTACTGGGAGGTGAGTCCTACCTTAGAAGGGGCAGATGTTTGGGGCTTGACCAGGAGGGGTATGTGCTAGTTCTGCCCCTTCTTCCAGTCTTGTTCCACCTTTCTGTGAGGATCTCTGTCTCCAGAGCATAGGCTCCAGCTCTGGCTCTGGCCCCGGACCCGGCTCCAGACCCACCATGTCATTCCACCATTTTCTAGTCATCCACCCATGAACAGACTGACACCTTCTCAAACTGTGAGCTAAATTAAATCTTTCCTTCCTAAGTTGTGTATGTCAGATATTCTGTTCCAGCAGCAAAAAAGTAACTAAGACAGTCCCTTACAAGGAGTATCTTTTCTGATCACCATAGACATCCAGTGGAGATGTTAAGAATGTGATTAGACATAGCATGTTCTGGGAAGGAATGAGAGCCAGAGACATGGATTTGAGAGTCATTTATATAAAAACTACATTTAAGGTCACAGGACTGAGTGAGATCACAAAGAGAAGAGCCTGCCCAAGGATGAAATCATGTCAGTGCCAAAGGCTCATGGTGGGAGAACGGGCAAAGAGGACTACAGGGCTAGACACAAGGAGGAGTGGTACAGGGTATAATGGAGTGAGTCAATTCGCCTCCTCTGGGAAGCTAACAACAAGGTAAAAGATACAAGCTGGAGGAATGGGCTCAGCGGTTAAGGCACTTGAGCAAGCGCTAAGCCAAGCACTAAGTACCAGAGTTCAATTCCCCAGCACCACATAATCTGGGCGTGGTGGCACACGCCTGTAATCCCAGCACTCGGAGGCTGAGACAGGAGGTTTGCCGTGAGTCCAAGGCCAGCCTGGGCTCTAAAGTGAATTCAGGACCAGCCTGGACCACAGAGCAAGAGCGTGTCTCAAGAGAGAGAGAGAGAGAGAGAGAGAGAGAGAGAGAGAGAGAGAGAGAGAGAGAGAGATACAGTGAGCAGGAGGGAGCAAGAACAGCTGAAGACAGCTTCAGATGTGATGCAGGTATGACACCTGCAAAAGAGGGTGGAGTTGAAAGGACTGGATAAGAAGAGTCTTAGACCTTAGCTCAACATCTTGGCTATCAAGGAGCTCCAACTCGCTACTGTCAACTAGTGGAATCTTAGTAGTGACAGTATTTCCCAATTCTAATGCCCCTTCAGGCTCAGTGTTACACTGGGCATACTCCCAGGAAGCCTGAATTATGCTCCTACTGTGCTGGATCTAAGGGTCTGGTAGTTTAAACCCAAAAGTTAGCTATTTTTCCCATACCAGATTGTAATGAAGGGAAAATTGAGCAGGACAGATCTGAGTGGGACACTTCCAAAAGCACCACAGGGTGATGTCAGGTACTCTACAGTATGGAAGAAAAGATAGGCCTTATCCTCCTGAAGACCAAGCATGACAATGACAGACATGCAATTGTTGCTTTTGAGAACATGGAGGCCATTACAGACCTGAACAAGAACTGTCTCAGGAGGGCAGAGTGGGCAAAAGTCCACTAGTGAGTGTAAAAACAAAAAGAGTAGAAAGCAAAGTATAGGCAAGACAGTAACTTTTCTTTCCAGGTTGTTTCTTTGGAGTAATACAGCAGAAATGGAAAGTAGCTGAAGGCACATGAGTGAATAAAGGTCTTGGTTTTATTTTAACATAGAAGGTAGTAGAATCTACTGTTGAGAATGGGCCAATAGTTTATGGAAAGTCAGTAATGCTGTAGAGAGAGGAAAACTCAAAGTGCAATACACTTGGGAAAGCCAGAAAATCTCAGGAACAAAGTGGAGAACTATCTTTGCTGGAGAGAGGTGAACTCTCGCCACTATAGTGGGAAGGGAGCCAAAAAATGAGCTGTGAACTCAGTGGGAAGGGTTGGGTGGTAACAGGAGACTGAAACAGCTCATGCAGAGAAAAGAAAGGAAACATGGAAAGCCTGCTAGGAATTAAACTGAAAGTCATTTCTGCAAGTGAGAAAGTAAACGTGCCAGAGAAAGGTATAAGGACTGCACTGGATGCCCTTTTGAGACATGTGGATGTATTAGCTTTCTTGTCATTGGGACAAAATGCCCACAACTTAAAAGAGGAAATATTTATTTTGACTCATGGTTTTCAGATGGTTCAGTCCATAGTTTATTGGCTCCCAGGCAGAAACAGCATGGGGAAAGAGCAAAGCAGGGAAAATGTGCTTAGCCTATGGAAGCCAGGAAGGACAGAAAAGAAAGAGGTGCCAGTGAAAAGATCCACCTGTCCAGGTCACACAACCAAAGCTAGTGACCCACCTCTAACCAGGTTCTGTGTCCTACTAGCACATTTAGCCATGAATTCATCATTGGATTAATTCACTGAGAAGAATAGTACCCCCATGACCCAGTTAACTTCCGAAATCCCCATCTTTGCAACCATGAGACTTGGGGGTTTAATCTAGATCTAAACAGTGGGCATGAGTGTAGAGTGAGCTCAGTCAGCACAGTGAAGGCTTTCCTCTAGCAACATTCAGCAGTCCAGATGCAGACCTGATCAGGCTTCAGTAGAGAAGAGATTTTGCTGAGCATAACACAGGGGAAGTAGTAGACAACTAGTAGGGTTTCTTGACCATTGACCCTACCCCATGTGAGTCACAGCAGTTGCTAGCAGACAGAATAGTAGCTGTGGCAGCTAAGTGGTTAGAGCTGCTTCAGCTTTTTCCAAAAATCTAGAAAAATATCTCCTGCTCTTCTCCTCTGTTGGGCAATCTCTGTACTTATTCTGCCTTTGCTGCAAATTACACTCATGGATATTGAAGTTTTTAATGAATGCAAAGCAAAAATCTGCTACACAAATCTATTTTTGTTTTAATTGATTTCTCAAGACTTTTTTGAAATCTTGTTCTTTTATAATGAGAGTTGGATTATAAAACATTTCTGTGCTTAAACATCTCTTCTTATTTGGATGACAGATGAAAGAACCTTTTTTGATGAAAATAAACAAAATAGCTCAACATGACATCTTATTCTTAAATCTTTCCCAGAACAATGGAACAAATCACATTTTGTAAGAGGTTTAGCTTATTAGATCTGCCTGAATCTCAAATGGTAATTTTTTAAAAACAAAAGATACTACCACATTGATTCTTTTTTTGGCAATTTGCCCTGAAAAAATGAGGCAAACAGAATTACCCCTTTTATTTGAGCAAATCTTTGAAAATGAACTTAAAATATATTCTTTTCATGCAAAAGACATTTTGATGGAGAAGATGCTAATTACCCAAGTTAACGTGGTAAAACAAAAGCTTTTAAATAAGCCACTTTCCTTACAGCCTTAACTTACATCAATACTTCAGAATAAATCTTAGGTACAATGCCAAGGTAAGTAGTTTGAGAATAGAGAAATGATTTCTTGTGCTCACAGATCTGAATTCCTGGCCAAATCCAATACTTTGGCAGTGTCAGCCCACGGTAATACCAAGTGGGATTCCAGACAAGAAGAGGAGTGAGCTGCAAAGAAATCCTGGCCTTCTCCCATAACCTAGCTGCCCACGTTAGAAAAAATGACTGGGAAGCAAATTTGTCAAGAAGAGGACCTTTGCTACAGAATAATTATCCAAAACTCAAACTATAAACAGCCACTCACTCAAATGTACTATTTTTAACAAGAATACTTGACTCACAAATGTATGTTTTTCTTCTGTTAGCTTCTAAAAACCAACCGCTTTTTAAAAAGGCATTGCATACCTGAGGCCAGGGTAATCACTTCCAGGCTATCATTCCACGCACTTTAATGACCCAACATTCCCAGAGGAACCTAATAGAGCTCTTTCTTTATTTTCAGTATTTTAGCGTGGAGATATAAAGCTACACTTCAGGAAGCTGCTGTGTTGGAAAAAAATTTCAACTGCCAAATAAGTCATCCAGAAAGCAGTACAACGCAGCAGCTAAGGGTACCTAGTGTCCAGAATCAACACACTGAAGCTGCATTCAGTAGCAATGCTACCGCACTCGCACAGAGGATGGAAAATGGGGCAGGTTAGGCCTCAGATGAATATGGAGGACAACGAACAATTGATAATGAGTGGTGGATGTAGGGGGTGGGATAGGAGAGGACACATCCTCTAACACTAAGTGAAAAACAAAACGATGACTGCGTTGGCTCTGCAAATGAGTGGACAGGACCAAAATTATGTAAAAACTAGGTCAGAGCGAGAGACAAGCACTAACTCCTAATGCCTGGCTTCTAAGAGGAAACCAAATCAGAGCTTTTCAGGGTTCAGAATGTACTTATTGCAAAAAGCTGTTCTCTACTAGAGCTACGGGTAATAAGTAAAATCTGAACGTTGTCTTCCTTCACATCAAAGAATCTCATTCTTTCTTTGTTTCCTGGGTAATAAGTAAAAATTAACATCTTTTGAAGTAAGCAGATGAAAGTGCCAGGTGAGGAAGAGTAATTTCATTGATCAACTCTTATCTGTCATCCACATGATTAATTTTAATATATTCTTTTAGTGTGACTATTCCCAAACCAACAATGAAATCCCCTAATATTCCTATTTCCATACTAGGGTACAGCATGGTAGTCAATTTCGCACAGGCTGAAGCCAGATTTTTTGGGCTTGAATCCTGGTTTTATAACAAATTAGCCATGAAGTCTTTGCAGGCTGTGCAGTGTTGCTGTGTTTTACTTTCCTTTTCTATAAAATAAAAATGCAATTTCTAATTGAAAGCATTAAATTAATCCATGTAAAGCACTGTATTGACAAAGGCTTCAACAGGAAATGGATAATACACTCCATTTATGAAGATCTTTATAAACACATGACAGCACACAGGGGATCCACAAAGAAGAGGGCTGGAGTTTGGGGCTAGCACTAGTGGATATGCTGCTACCAGTGGGCCTGAAAGTACAGGGGAAGGAAAGGTTATTGGAAGCCAGAGTGAGAAAGTCATGGAACATAGGCTGCCTTGAAAGGGAAACAAAACTTGAGCATAAAGGAAACAACCAATCAAGAAGACATTGCAGGAAGAAAGCCACAGTGCTCTCTCATCACTGCTTCTACCACAGCTGAATCATCTGGAAGCCACAGAGCAGGCAGCCAGGTAATGAGCCACAGGACAGAGAGCAGCTGGTGGGGGAGACTGGAGATACCCTGACACAAACGAAGTGGTCCAGCTCTGGCTCTTGGTGTGCTCAAACCATCTTCTGACTTTCAACATCTTAATGTGGAGAAATGTGAGGTATGATAAAAAACACTCAGTCAATGTTTAAATACTAAATATTTATTATACTAAAAGACACACTGCCATCAATCGCCTTCAAAAATCCTCCCCTTTCGTTTGAGCACACTTATTCCATCATTCCTGCCCTTTCTGAAGCAGTTCTGGAAGTCCTCTGTCATAAGTATCTTTAGCTGTACTGTTATGGCTGCTGCAATTCAAAACATTTACCTTTCGTGGTCACTTGGACTTTGGGGAAGAGCCAGAGTCACACAATGCAAGGTCTGGTGAATAAGATGGATGAGGACACACCGTCGAGTTTTTGAGAGGCTGGCTTTCCACTGGATGGCAGTTGGCAGCAACATTCACTGTATTTCTGATCATACCCCATAAAGGCCATCACAAAAGAAGACTTTCAAGTTAGGCCTGGTAGTGCAGGCCTGTAATCCCAGCACTGTGGGAGGCAGAGATAGGAGTATTGCCAGTTCAAGCCCAGCCTGGACAACTTTGTGATTTAGTGAGATCCCATCTCAAAAATAAAAAACAGACTGGGGATGTAGCTCAGAGTGAAGGCCCTAGGCTCAATCTCCAGTACCATAAACACACAGAAGAGAGGACTTCTAGAACTTCTAGAAAGTGGCAGGAATGATGGCTAAGTGCTTTCAGAGGGAGATTATTCTGAGGCGACTGAGGGTAATATGTCTTTTACTATACTTGTTTATTTATTATGCCCTGCATGTTTGCATGAATCACTGTAACTAATTACATCACCAGAATCAGTACTGGTTGTAACTCAGCTAGACAGATGGTCACAATTAATAAAACCCAATTTTCATTTTGATAGATAGGGACCAGGAAGCAGAACTCATTATTCAGTTTCTTATGGTCCAGGAGAAAAGAAGTATGACAGGAAGCAGTGGCAGCACTTCACAGATTTCTCAGAAGCTGCTGCTGTGCTCCGTATCCAAGTGAAGCCCATGAAGAGGAGTATGGTACTGTCACCATGGTCCCAAAAGCCCTGGGCTTCCACATGGAATGAATGGAGAGTTGTGAGGAGGAAGTTCAGAACTCTACACAATCTGGCTTTTTATCTTCTATGAATAAAGATTATCCAATTTGCAAATACATTCACCAAAATAAAGCTTAGAAATAGCAATCTGAAGCTTAGAAATATAAAATAAAAAGTATGAAAATATATTAGTTAATTTTAAATGCAAAATGTAAGAGTTAAACATTAGGTCAAGAAATGTTGCTGTCATAGATTAGTAATAATACACATTTCAACATATATTTGGTCACAAAGCCTAACATAATGCAAGATGCCATTTTAAATTTTGTTAATGAGCCATATCTTTAATTGACTCAAAAGACAAGACATTGTATGTTTTTTAAATGAGGAAAGGTCAAAATATTTCTATGTGTTTATAATTAGAATATCATTAAATTTTTATTAGAATAAAACTTCTGAGTGACCCTTACTAATACAGTGATGAAAGCTAAGATAATACTTTCTCTTAATCTGTGTGTCAAGTGATTGCACGATTCAAAGCATCTCCAAGGCAGTATTCCTTCACAGCGATGGAGTAGGGGATTCTGAAGGGGTGAGGGGCAGAGTTGTGAGTGACACCAGAGGAACAGACAGAGGCCAGTTCTGGGAAGCCCTGCACGGGAGGATTTGCATAGGGCCTTTGGTTTTCCTTTGAGGTGGATCATAAGTCACGAAAGATTTTCCACTGGGAAGGAATAAAACTGGCACAGTAATTCAGAAAGATGGCACAGTCAGTACAAAGTGCCCTGGGGACAAGAGCACCCACAGTAGGAGGCCACCAAGACAAGCATGTAGGCAGGAAACATGGGGGTCAAGGAGCTGAATGGGGTTGTGCAGAGAACAGAAGAGAGGGGAAGTAGGAAGGAGAGAAGGGACAAACAGGGGGAAGAAGCTGTGGAGGAAGAATGACAGGGGACACTAGGAAAGGAGCAGCCACTGTAGCCTCCAAGCCTCAAGTACAAGCACCAGGGCCACCCGGGAGAGATACCGCAGAGGCAGATGGGAGATTAGGCAGCGGGCTAGGAAAACACAGCCACAGGTGTCTACGGGGTTCAGTCCACTGAAAGACATGTGAACTTGAGCGAAGGAAGCACACAAACAAGATCACAGGTACCAGGGGCGGGAGCAGAGCTGCCAGGTGAAATACAGGATGCCCATTTACGTGTGACTGCAGGTAAGCAGTGAGAAATTTGACTCTAAGCACGAGCCATGCAACATCTGTGATATATCTATGCTAAAAAACCATTCACTATTCTGTAAAATTCAAAGACGGCTCAGTGGCAGCCACAATTAGAGGTAAGCAGGAGAGGCTTATGACGCAATCTGAGCCTGAGACCAATGTCACAGGGACAAAGGGGGCAAGGAGAATGCCCCAGAGAGAAGAAGAAAGGGACTAAGAGAAAACGCAGCAAGACCCAAATAGAGGGGCGTGTCCTTCTGATCATCTTTCTTGGTAAAGTCAGTGTCAAAAATACTCAGTGTGGAATTAAATCGAGGCTGAGGGCAAGGGCACAGAGATATCTTCTGTAAATGCCACTTGCTGGCAGGGGGCGACGACCTCGCAGGTCCCTCCAGCCCTGGCTTCCGTGGTTCCAGCTTTGCCTACAAAACGTTTCTGTGTTTCTGGCTACCCAATTTTGTGTATCATTACACTTTCTAGGCCTGGCAATTGAAGCCTTTACTGTAGCCACATAAGAAATAATACTAGAATAGGATGGCTTGGTGGTAATTCCAATAATAAAAAAAAATTAAGTGTTTATGGGAACAACATATTTACATTCATAAAATGCATCAAGAGAAAACTGTTTGAAGAAAACATCAGGCTCCAATGGATCAGTGAAATGTGTCAGTTTAAAATATGCCACTCAGGGGGAAAATACTGTTTATCTACACAGGCACTTCATCCTGAAGGCATCAGGAGCCTTGCGCCTGCTGGGCTGATCCAGTTCCTGGAGGACTGTGACAGAAAACAAAAGATGAATCCTCACTTCGTGCAGTCATTGTGTGGGGAACTTAATAGGACCCAGGCCAAGTTTCTACTAAGCACAAAGCAGAACCGTGTGTAAGGCCGAGCTGGTTAGTTAAGAACAGCCACTCGGAGCTGTTACTCCACAGACTCCTCAGAACCCACCGATGGAGTCTTTGTGACGAGAAACCCGCAAGACATGGGTCCTCAGGACACCTGGAACTGCTCCTAAAGCAGTGAAAGAACAGGGCTGTGGCAGCCCCCTCCCATTCATTCCCACTTTTCTCCTGTGTGTTCAGCAAAAGACCAACACAAAGTTCAAATTGAAACTACATAAATCATGATTTTTATTTTCATACTTATTTATTTTTAAAATTTACATATAATCTCCCTTTCCCCTTTCCACCCTCTCACCCGCCCCTTTCCCTATCTCATTCTACAAAGTCCATCTTCTGACTTTCTTCAATATTGCTGACATTTTAATGGTTTGGTTTTCTCTTATTAGAGAAGCCATATGGATTTAACTTTTGGGGTTTGATTCATATCATAGATTAAAATAGTCTCAAGGTGCATCCATTTTCCTACAGATGACTCAAATTTGTCATTCTTAATGGCAGAGTAATACTCCATTGTGTATAATCATTCATCTGTTGTTGGACATATTGGCTTTTCCCAAGATTTGGCTATCATAAATTGTACTGATATAAACATGGACATGCATGAATTACTATTGTGTGATGAGTTTTAACTTTTATGGAAGACACCCAGCAGAGGTACAGCTGGGTCAAGCGCCATGTCGATTTTCAGTTTTCTGGGAAATCGCCACACTGCTTTCCATGTGGTTGTACCAGTTTACGGTCCCACTAGAAATGTAGGAGGGTTCCTTTTTCCATACAGCCTTGCCAGAATTTGTTGTTTTTGAGTTCTTAATGCTGTTAGACAGAACCTCAGTATTGTTTTAATTTGCATTTTTCTGATGGCTAAAGATGTTGAACATTTTTTAAGTATTATTTTGTTATTGGCCATTTGGTTTTTTTTTTCTGAGAACTGTTTATTTACTTCGGATTCCCATTTTTTTCATTGGATCCTTTATTGTGGAAGGTCTACTTTTTTGTATATTCTTGATAATAGTCCTTTGTCTGAGGAGTAGCTGACAAATATTTTTCCCATGTTGTGGGTACTCTCTTCTGTTGATTGTTTCCTTTGATGTGCAGAAGATTTTTAATTTGATATAATCTCATTTGTTAATTCTTGGTATTATCTCACTTTCTTCGGGTGTTTTATTGAGAAAGTCCTTGTCTGTGCCTAAGTCTTCAAGAGTTTTACCTAACTTCTTTTTTCCAACAAGTTCAGTGTTTCCATTTTAATGTCTAAGTCTCTGATCCATTTTGATTTGATTTTGGTGCACGGTGAAAGTTGTGAATCTAGTTTCATGCTTCCTCATGCAGTTAGCCAGTTTTCCCAGCATCATTTGTAAAAAGGGCTGTCTTTACTCCAGTATATATTTTTGGCCCCTTTGTCTAAGATCAGATGACTAATTGTACCTGGGACACTGACATCAGTCAATGTATATCAGTTTAGGCCATATGACTATTTTGACAACGCTGGTTCTGTTTACCCAGAAATAAGGGATGTATTTCCATTTTCTGAAATTCTCTTCTTTTTTTTTTTAGATTATAGTTCTCAATATAGTGGTCCTTCACTTGTTTTGTTAGGTTGATCCCTAGGTATTTAATTTTCTTTGAGGCAACTGTGAGTGTGATTATAAAACATGATTTAAAAAACCACTTATCCTTCCCTAAAATAGTGGCTGCCAATCTTTTCTTTACATGATTCCCATAGAGAGGCACTAGGCATTTTGGGTCACTTTAAAGACAGGTCACTCAGAGCCACACTCAAGAAGAATTGTTTCCCAGGAGGCTCCTGACCCACCGTTCAGCCCATACCTTTCACCTTAGCCAGACCGACATGTGCAGAGAAATTGGCAGAACCTTTTCCAACATGCTAAAATTATGACACACAGCTCAGCATGATGGGGACTTACACATATAGGAACATGTTGATAGTTCAAATAAAATGTTGTCATGTGTTTTTAGATGTCTTCAAAGAAGAATATGATTGTATTTCTGAGATATTTCTGGACCTATGTTCATTATTTATTTTGTTAAGTAATCTCTAAGAGGAAATACTTTTATCATACCCATACTTTAATATGTCTATTCAAACCTAATTAATGTACAAACCTCACTGTGCTTGAAAAGAACTGCAATTTATGAAATTTAAAAAGGAGAGCTATACTTTTTTAATGAGAAGAGTGTACTGTACATAATATATAAAATTTCCTTTTTTAACAGAGACCTAACAGTGCACTAGCTAGGTAGGGCAGGAATGAAGCAGCTCTCAGCACTGATAGGATAGCTACCAGGAACAGCTCCATGTCTACATTTCCTGAGGAAGTACTGGGCCACTGAAGTAATAATGGGAGCGCACACAGAGGGTGACGGTGTAGAGCCTCGCTCTCTGATTCAACACATAATATGTCAGGGAACAACAGAACTGTGACAAAATCCTCCAGGATTCATGATCTATAGCACGAGGCCCAGAGAAGGAAGAAAGAAAACCCAAACTGGCACAAATCCAGAGAAAGGCTTTCCTAATTTGGGGCATGTGGTCTTCCAGCTCCACAAACAATGGTGACGCATGTCAGAGGGGAACATGGAGTGAAGACTCTTGCCTACCTCCCTGCAGTCACTCTCCCCTAGAAGGCACATGTTTGAGCTGATGCTGCATGAGCAACCCTCTGTGATGGGGATGGTGGAACATGAGAGAGCAGTGTGTATCCAATGGTGGTCATGAAACAGTCAACTCAGCCTCGGATTTCTGACCTTTTCACGTGACATTTCATTTCTCGTCCTTTTCATGTGACATAATCCAGTTATGCATTTTTAATCCATCACTAGTTGGAGTTTTTCCTGTTACTTCCAGATGAACCTACACCTCACTGATCAACTAGAACTCCTGTGTGTGTTTATGTACCTATATATACATCAAATATCTCAAGGCATTTCAAACCTGACACATGGTGGCAACCTACTGCATGGTATTCAACCTGGTATATAATGACAAGTGCAAAGCTCTTGTAATTGGGTGGTGTGTGTGTGTGTGTGTGTGTGTGTGTGTGTGTGTGTGTGACACTAATTTTAGATGCCACAGAATGGCACAGCCAGAACACGAACAGGGCCTGCTCTTGTTTATTTTTAACACCCATCCCTAAAGGTCTTCAACTCTGGGTCATCTTCTAGTTGATGTGGATTCCTCACTGACTTTGTCTATTAGTTTAAGGCAGAGATTTATCTACTACACTTGTTTTCCTACCCCTCTTCTGCAATCACAACTTTCTTGACTCCAGTGGTGAGATAAGTTAAAGAGGCCAAAGTCATTGAAGTGCATCCTCAAATGACTGTGACTGGATTGGAAGTGGGTAAGAGTCTTCAGAATGCCTGTATGAACATTCTTGTGGAGCTAGAAGGACATGGGGCATCCTGCTTTGGGGGTCACTGTAGTTTTGTAAGGTTATCTTGAAGCCATTAGCCACATGGAGGAAAATGAAATAAACACATTTCTAGACTTTCTAGTGAAGTAAAACCATAATTTCCTTCACTCTGCAGTGGGTTTCTGTCTCTTATCATTGAGAATATTTAGAAGACTAACACAACAATGGTAATTTTCCACATGACCTGGTGAATTCGCAGGCACAGTAAGGATAAAACAAAGCGAGACTGAAAAGCTATCAAATTGAAAACTTACTAGTGTCTATCACAATATTTTCTTAGTACCCTGAAATTTTTATTCATAGAATATTACTTATACTATTATCACATGGAATCTGGGAAATCTTCATCTAATATAGACAGCCATTGTTGTCATGATTTCTATCTTCCCAATTATTTTAAGAGATGCTAATCATACCTACATGTAGAAAACAGTTTTGGTGTGCTACTTAAGCAATTCATTATTTCAGTAGCTTCCTCAAAAATCCAGATGATGCTGACTTGGCAGAATTATTTCCTCTACCAGACATACAGACAGCACAGCAGCTTTCAGCACAAATTCCCCTGATAAAGAACCAATTATATGTGTCAGAAGTATCATGCAACAAAAATTTACTAAAATAGATACTTCCTATTTGTAGCAATAATCCTGGGAGAAGAAAATTCGATATTCTCATGAACAAGTAAACAAAAGTTAAATCAGAAGAAACAGGAATACTGACTGTCAAAGATTCTGCTGTTTGAGAGTGAACACACGTTAGTAAATATATATTTGAACCTCTACAGAGCCATGGATGAAAATAATGCCTACCACAATTAGGCAGGCATCCAAACTCAGTGAAAATAGACATATTCCTAAATGAAGTTATACTGTACTTCTGTTTTCATTTAAATTGAAACAAAGCAGAATCTCATAAGAGATAAATATTCTTAACAATCCAAAAAATAAGCTATTGAGATTTTCTGCTTATTTCAATGGTTTCAGCTTTTTATAACAGAGTTTTTCACATTCTGAAGGTCTTTTACAGCTCTTAATATGATATGATTATATGAACTGCAATATTTAATTAGCATGCATTGAATGTGTGGCTCCATAATGAGAATTTTCATTAATTAAAATAGATGGAAACATAAAAGCATTAGTTGTAAACAATTTGAAGAATCAAGAATCTAATTTGCCTATTGTACAACAAAAAAGCACCTTGCATTACGTGACTAAATTCTGCCTTGCAAAGCCACTGCATGATTATCTAATAGTGTCAGACTTCATTCATGCACAAATACTCACTGGGTATCTTTTTTTAATGGACAAAAGGAAAGACTGTCTCTTGGAACTCACAGAAACTGACAACATGGGCGAGCTAAAGGACCAAAAGGGACTGTGGACATCAAAAGCCCAGAAATCAGAGCCCCAGATGGTGAGAAGTAAAAGGGAAAAAGCACCTTTCACTCCCTTCCTATCCCTGCCACCGACCAAGACAAAATAGACGTCTCAACTTTGCCCACTCCTGAGGCCAGGAGGAAAGAGTTAACATCGCTGACTGCTGCTGAAAGGCAAATGGGATGAGAATTCAGGGACATGAACAGCACCAGGGAATTTAGCAAGGGCAATTTCAGGAAAATTGAATGAAACACATAAATGCTGAGTGTGATAAAGCAATTTAAGGATCAAAACACTCTGAAAGAAAGATCTATTCTAGTCACAGAACCACAACCTAATTACTGAGTGACCTTGCAAAAGCAATTAAATGCTCAGAGCCCTAGTTTTCTCATCTAAGAGGAGAGAAATAGTACCTGTCAATCCCTAGGATAGTTGTACAAGTTAGGTGAGATAATACATGTAGAAGTGCTGTGAAATTGTCAACACGCTACACAAAATGAAATATGTTCTTGGTGTTACCAAGTAACAGTAAGTAAATCTGATTATGTTATTTAGCAAGAAATACATTAAAATTTCTGACCAAAAACTTACGGCCAAGCATAAAAGTAAAAGCCCAAGTTCACCTTGAATAACAGAAATTCTGCTAAACAAGCTCTGCTCCAAGTAAAAGAACTTTTAAATGAAGATATTTACAGCTGTAAATGACTGAGCACTATATGAATTTACTGCCATACTTTCCCCAACAACTTAAATAATGTAAGTATGATGGTGCTTTTTCTAGTCAATTACACATGCAAATACTATAGTAAATATCTTGCCAGTTGTAATCAACCACTACATTTTTGTGTAGAAAGAATTTTCCAGAAGGCCTTGCATTCTGTCCTCTTTGTTTGTACATTGTTATTTTAGAGGATATTGTGTGAATAATACTAACTAGAAGTATCTTTAAATCCTTTGTGGATGTATCCTCAAGTCTTAAAGATCTGAGACATAAATGCTAACTTGCACCTCAGAAAAGAAATTTAAAACTATAAAGAACAAAATTCATAAACATTCCTAACTTGGTAAAACCTTAAATCAGAATGAGAAATCTTTTTCCATAATAATGTTGGAGAGTAGCCAACAATGGACACATCAGCAAATAATTATTGAGCATGCACTATATCCTGGGGCATGTGATTTGCATATATATTTTTTGCCATGGCAAATAAGGTAGATATTATGGGATTATTTTCCCCATGTTAAGATAAAAAGTTGAGACACAGAAAGAAAAAAAGTAACATGTCCGAGGCCACAGATAATCAGCATGATAGCAGAGACTTTGCATGGTTCCTTAGTGAAGGTGTCGGAGAGTCTCCCACAATTATTTCTTTAGAGGAAATGTTTAACTTTCAGAAAAATGATGACACTTCGTTAAGTTTTTTAGTCCAGTGTCTGATTTCTCTGTTAAATCTTAGTAGTCTGGAGAAGGTGACTAGCAGCACAGTAAGTCCTTCTGTGCATCGGCCTGGTCCTGCTATACAGGTCTCACGTACACAAAACTGCTCCTGGTTTTAGATAAGAGGCTTTAATCCATTTTAGAAATAAGTGGGATGTAAATCACAAACAAATAAATAGCAATTTTAATCTTGTAAAGATGATCAGAGTATTCTGATCTCAGAGGAGGAGGATGTCATTAGGGACAAACACCAAGGGTATCCTCCATACTCGCTGGCATCACTCCCTTCCAACGCTGGAGCACTAGAATCACAGGGCAACTTGTTATGCACACTTCACACTGCTCTGACTCAGGCTGTGGGTGGTCTCCTATTAGAGCCGCATCTCCAACAAGTTCTATGACAGCCAGTGGCCTAAGTAAGAGTAGCTATCTAGCCCACAGGCAGGGGTTGTCCTGGCTCAGAGCTCCTAATGGGAGCTTGCCTGGGAGAAGAGGCAGAGGGTGCAGCAAGTACACAGGCCCCAAGTTGGGAACATGCTTGATGTGTTTGAAGAGTGATAACAGAAACGCAGCATTTTAATTCTTTACGAATGGGAACAGCTTCCTATTATCTTCATAAATTAATGATTAGGGCTGAGAGCACAGTTCAGTGGTAGGCAACTTGCTAGTATGCAAGTCCCTTGGATCAATTCTCAGCACACAAAGAAAGAAAGAATGAATGAGTGAAAGAAAGAAAAGGAAGGAAAGGAAGAGAAATGAAGGAAGAAGGAAAAAGAAAAGAGAGATCAAAATGGCAGACTGACTATCAGGTAGAAGTGAAGAGTGCAGCTGTCCCACCAAGTACATAGATTCTCTGTTCTTCTCTGATATCAAACTGTTTTGAGGACTCATCTCACAAAAAGATGTAGACACAAACAACGTGTGTGTGTGTGTGTGTGTGTGTGTGTGTGTGTGTGTGTGTGTGTTGTGTTGTGTGCATCTTCTTTTGGATTTTGTTTACCCTGTTTTGTTATCAGGGACGCTGCTGAGGGAAGAAGCCTGAAACTTCCTAGACTACAACTGGAAACAAAGTGGGGGTATTATCCAGAATTTACAGGGCAGAGCCCTGCCCTGTCTACACATGCTGTGGCTTCCCACTGCGAGCATTTGTTGCTCACTACCCACACATTCTTTCTGATGACAGGTGCCTGTTTAAACACATGCACAGGTAAGGCTTAAAGTGCCAGGGAGTTAACACCTGGGAAGCAGCCCCTCAGCCAATGATGGCAGAGGTGGTTAAAAACTCTGGTGTCTTTGCACCTTAGGAGGCCTGTTCATAGCTTTCTCTAAGAAGGTCCCAGTGGGACAAGTCCCAGCTTCTTGTAGTGGTTACCAGCTCTTTAATGCAGCAACCATAGTGTCTTTTCTTCCTTTCTCATTCCCCCATTCTCCTCCTGAGTTCACATCTAATACAATGTACTACCAGGGAACCCCAGGTCAGGCTCTGCTGCTCAGGGAACTCCAGCCCAAGACATGCATGTTTCTGCTAACAAGTCACATTGCAGGATTGGAGGAATAGCATGGTGGTTAAGAGTGCTTGCCTACCACCAAGTCCTGAGTTTGATTCTCTTGTACTACATAAGCCAGACATGGCAGTGCATGCCTGTAATCTCAGCACTCAGGAGGCTGAGGAAGGAGGACTATGATTTCAGGGCCAGGGTAGGCTACATCGTGAGTTTTGGACAGCCTGGACTACAGAGCAAGACGTGGGAATACATCTCTGATCCACTGGCCAGCATCTCTCACTGGATTAGGGAAACCCCAAAGAATTTTTAGCTCAAGCACTGATTTCTATTATAGCACTAAACTGGTAACTTTTATCACATACACACACACATGCACTGGAGAACTCATAGTGCCCACTATTAAAGAGCTTCATACAACTCTCAGGCATTTCATTTTCCCTATAGGTACCAAGTGAAACCATCTGACACTTTTAACATGCTACCATTACAAAATGGTGGTCTCATATAATTTCTGTTATTCTTAAAGAGACATTCAATTTATTTGCCTACCTGGAACACTAAAATGTACACTTGAAACCCCCACCATTCATAACCATCTACATTGGACAGATCAATGGCTGCTGCTCTCTCCAAGCTCGTTAGCTGTGGGCTGAGGGGCAACACACGGCCCCTAGTTAAGACCTCAGTGGGGCAACTCAAGGTCAACACCTTGGATCACTTCATGGTTTTAAGGTGACATGTCAGTGTTTCTGCTTTTACCCACAAAGCAGCTGTTCTCAGAAGTTGAATGTATAAAAAGTGTTACACTTAAAAATTTAAATGTAAGAGTAACAGTAAAGTCAGATAAGCACTGCTACCAGGAAATTCATTGTATCCATGAGCAGAAACACAGGGCTAAGAGCAGCTAGCCACCACATCTGGGAAAATGCCAGGTGGGGTGGAAATGAATGAAGCAGTGGGAGTCAATGCGTTTTTGTATAATTTGGTAGTGACCAGTATCTTCTGCTTGAAAACTGACTTAGGAAAAGCAAAATAAAAATGTTTACTAGTAGGCATGTTTTCTGTGAATGTCACATGGGACTAATTTTTTATGGAGTCCCGAGGGAGAGAAGTTCTAGTCTAATAATTTAGGTTGCCTAATTAACTACATAGAAGAATATCAGAGAACAAATAACACTAAAATTTCTTACCTGAGAATATTTCTAAAGGTTACTTTTTTTTCTAGTACTTGGGACCAAACTCAGGATCTTCACACTGAGCTACATATCCAGCCTAGTTTTTAATTCTGATTTTGAGTTTTTAATTCTCACTAAGTCACTAAATTGCCAGATTAGGCTCAAACTTGGGTTCCTCCTGGCTCAGACTCCCAAAGTGCTAGGATTACAAGCCTGTGCCATCAGGCCGGACTTATGTTTTATTTTAAAACAATTATAAGTTCACAAGATGTTGCAATAGAGTACAGAGTGCTTCTATGCACTCTGATTTCCCTTCTGATTTGCACTTCTATCACCTGATTTCCCCAAAGGTTACACAGTCCATCATGGAAACCGGAAAGCGACACTGATTCAACATGTGTGTGCAGGTAATTCTACTTTATTGTGTGTAGATTCCAGTAACTACCGGTGCAGTCAAGACACAGAACTACACTACTGTCTCAAAGATCTACTGGTGTTGACATTTTACTAGTCTGAATGATATTAGAAACATAAGCTCCCCATAAGTCCCTTACCTTGTTCTGTTTATAATGTAACTGTCATCAAACAATATTCTCTTTTTCGCTTCAATTACCAAATGCAATTCAGAAAACTAAAGAGAAGGAAAGTTTATTGTACTGAACCACAATTTCACTCTCTGTTGTTCTTTCTTCCTAGTTCTACAGGTCCTTCTTTTTCCATATCTGTTTTTTCAAGAACTTCTTTTTACCTCCCTTTTTGGCATAGCTAGGCTTCTCAGTTTCCTCACCTGGAAACATCATTACTTCCTCTTGATTTTTGCAGAATAATTATACTGAATTTAGTTTCTGGCTGAGAATTCTTTCTTTTCAGCACCAAAAATATTCTGCTACCTCCTTCTGTATTCCGTGGTTTCTCATGAGGAATCCACTGTAATTCTGATGACATTTTTCCCTATAGGCATCATTTCTCAGATCACTTTCAGATTTCTAATTTGTCTTTAGTTTTCTAACATTTAATAATGCTTTTTTTTTCAGAGTGGATGCTTTGGGTCTGTTCTATTTGAGGTCTTCTTGGTTTTTTTATTTTATTTTATTTTTGGAAACTCTAGTGTATGACTTTTGCTAAACTTGGGTACTCGGCAGTCATTACCTCTCTACCCTTTTCCTTCCTTCCCCTCTCTTGAGACACTAAACACAAATGTTAAACCTTTTGTTATAATTCTACTAAGTCCTTAAAGGTCTCTTCGTGTTTCAGAATCTATTCTTTTTCCTGATGTTAACACTACACTCGTGGAGTGGGGGGACGGTATCACCTCACAACTACCAGTTGGGACAAAGGCCTAGGCTCCTCCCTCTGCCTCTCTTGACATTGTGGAGAAGACTTGTTCTTGCTGGATGAAGGTGGCATTTCAGGCTCTCTTCTGGGTTTCAAGTGACATCTACCTGGATAGGAAAAGTACTGATACAGCTCACTGACACCACGGTGGGGTGGGGAGGACCTTGCTACTGCTGGACGGTAGTGAGCTCCAGGATCCGCATGTGACTTCCATGACGACACAGCCTCCAGGTCCATGAGGGGGCAGGGTTCCCGCACTCCTCTGACACCTCCCTGGCAGCAGGATGGAAGCCTTGTTAGGGCCAGGCCTTTGTGGACAGAGTATGTGGATGGAGTAGTGCAGCTAATACCTAACATGAGCTTCCATTCTTGCTAGGTTACCCCTTTCCTCGTGCTGTGGCTGAGCAAAACAAGTTCTTCTTGACAATTTTATCTGAGTCCACTGGTGTTTTTGGGCCACCAAGTTTCTTCAGTCTGCAGAAGGGATACATGAACAAAGAAATCCAGGACTCACCACCATGTTGTTCCTCAAGTCCAAAGTCCCCAGCTAGTCTGCCTTTCTCTCTTCACCTTTCAGAGTCTTATTATATTTTTATATAAAATATCCATAATTTTTAAACTGTACCCAGTAAGAGGAATAGAGGAAAGTGTGTCTACTTCCTCTTGGTGTAATGGAGGCTGAGTCACTGTGCATATTTTTTAAAGTAGAAAAGAGAATGGGGATTTTTAATTTTTCATATCTTAAATGGAATAGGACAATTGAATTTCACAATGTACATTCACAGGCACTGTTTCTTATTTCCATGAATCTTGTAAATGTGGCACTGTTAGCACTCCCCTTTCTCAGACGGGATAACTGCTTCAGAAATACGACATCTGACTGAGGGACACACAGTGAGTTAGTCATGTGGCTGAGGCATGAATTATCATGTTGAACCAGATGAAGTAAAAGCTCAAATACATGAGATGATTAACTGACTATTAAGGGTTTTTTTTCTATTCTTTCGTGGCCTTCCTTCACCTCATTCTGCCTTGCTTGTCTTGAAGGTGCAGCTTCTCGTCTCTGGCTGGGTAGCAGCCCTGGGTATGGTACTGCAATGTACAGCGTCACCAGCGAAGCCATGTCTCCAAGAGCAGTGGGCCGGCCACCCTAAGTCTGTGGTGCTTCCATTTCCATGAGCGCTGGACTCCAGCCTGCCCAGAGTGCAGGGGCACAAGCACTCACATATACGCTCCTCAGACGATGAGATGGCAGACCCGGCAGCTTTCGTTTCCTTTCACCTTCTTCTCCCAATAAACTGGAAGGCTCACCTGTCTGTGCTCATCACTGAGGAAATCAAAAGTTAAAAATCATTTTTTTTTTTTTTTTTGAGACAGGGTCTTGCTCTGCAGCCCAGGCTGGTCCTGAACTCAATATGGAGCCCAGGCTGGCCTTGGACTCATGGAAATCCTGCTGCCTCAGTCTCCAGAGTGCTGGGATTACAGGTCTGTGCCACCACACCCAGCGATGTGGTGCTGGGTGAATTGAATTCAGGGCCTTGCACTCCATAGCTTGCGATGGTTTTGAGATGACAACCAAGAAGGCTGACTGGAAATTGGAATTGTATAGACGTGCCGATGCATGTGATAAGACTTTGTAAAGGTCCAGACATTAAAGTTTTCCTCCAAGTCTTTAAGTAAAGTTGACACTCCAGGATGACAAGCTGTGTTAGTTTAGGGCTTTGAGTATTCTCTGACAGACTATTTCAGAGATCAATGCACTCCAGTTTGAGAAGCATAATACCAGGCAAAGCACAAAACAGTACAACAAACTCTTTTATATACTGCAATACTATATACATTTACAGTATTGCAAAATTTTACCTTTATAAAAAAATTCATCCAAAAATCAATGAGTAAAATTTATGCAACAATAGACAGTCTTTATGTGTCACCACTAAACACAGAAATATAAAGTTCAGATGGACAGCAGGATAAATTAGTTCCTTAAGGCGATGTACTAAATAATCAATAACCACAACTATTCTTTATTTAATTCCCAGCAATATAAAATGAAAGCTTTATGGGTTCTCTGCACCCACAGAGTCCTAGTCTCAGTATAATACCCCTGACCTGAAATAAACAGGAAAAGGTACATCTACATTCATGAGATTCTTGAATTGTAAAACTTTAGGGAGGAGGGAGATTAATTTTATTCAGCTTTAACTGTACACAGTAACCAGAATTAAGCTAGAATGTGTTACCCAATAAAATACCTTTAAATAGCCAGTGCAGGGAGGTGTGTTCTACGTCAGGCACATGTTCCTCAAGACAACATTTCCGAGGAATAGCAGGCATGCTGGTTTAATATATAAAGCCTTACAGTTTCCACTTATACTCCTGCCAATTTAGGTAACTCTTTAAAAACTGATTTTCAATTTATGGGAATGAGTATTACTTCAAAATTATACATAAATGAGACTTTAATATTTTATGTTTTGCTATTTCAAAGTCATACAATTTAAGCCTGTGGAAAATGTGAAATTGTGTGAATATGTACATAACAGATTTAAAGTCAATGGGGGAAAAAAAGGTCATTTCCTTCCCAGGCTCTGAATTTAATAAGTTCATTTATTTGGTAATGCTCATTCAGAGATGAATCAAAGGAACCTGTGAAGCCGCCTCGTGGTGCATCTGCTGTACATTCCCACAGAGAGGCTTGCATCAGTGGCGAAAACTGGACAGAGAGGCCCCAGCCAGCTGGTCAGCTCACAGTGCTCTATGCCCACAGCACATGTCACTCCCTCCCTACAGACACCAGGACAGGCCCCAGTGAAGAGAACCGCATCCTCAGTCGCCCTCTCAAGTGACAGGGATGAGCCCGCTAGTAAGGGTCACCAAATAGTTGGGAAAGCAAGGCACTGACCTCAAGAGTAGAAGAATATATACACATACAAAGAAAAAAAGGACAGAAAAAAGTTAGTTTGAAAAGGAGATTAAAATTACCTTTGGAAAGACAGGACAATCACTTTTATAAACAATAATATGTTTTTTAAAATTTCCTACAAACAAAAAATAAAGTCTGTGAAAAGTAATTTAGAGGTAGGTGATAGAACAGAATGTTCATGGCTGAAGAGCAAACTGTGGTGTTGGAGTCTGAGCTGACAAGTTCTTTTAGACTCAGAACCGAAGAGCAAAGTGCCGGAACCATGAAGGGACGGTTGCAATACTTGGAGAATGGATCGGGTCAGTCTTAAATGGGATATTCCAGAAACAAAAGACAAGGAGAGAACAAAATTACTTTTTAATTAATAAAGAAAATATTAATATGATGATCCTTGAGCTTGAAAATAAAGGTGTTCAGCTGAAATGGCTGGCTAAGAGATGATGAACAGAGAGAAATTTTAGGCATTTAGAAAAATATATGTTTAAATATCCAAATTTAAACTCAAAATGTTGAAGTACAAGCACAACCTGAGGGACGAATGGAAGCAGCGGCCATAGGAAGGGCAGAGTCAAACCAACAGAAAGGAAAACAGTAAGTACAGTAAGAGCAATGCACACGCTGTCATGGTGATCATAATGCAAATAAACAGGTTAAAGTAGCTAATTAAAAGTCAAGGATTTGGGGTTTGGCAAAAGAGGAAATATTTTCAGCTATATTTTATTTACCAGACTCAAAAATAAAATGTCACAAAGGCAGCTGAATTAGGAGAAAATAACCAGGCAAAGCTAACAGAGACAACAACAGCAAAAAGAATTTCAGAGGGAAAAGGGAGGAAGGACACAGGCAGAAAAGTCATTTTTAAAAAAGAGGACTATTTCCTGTTGGTCAAGACTTCTACACAATTAATATGACTCTATGAGACCAACTTGAGCCACTGGCTTATCATTTTTGAAATCTTATCACCAGTGCTGGGTGTCCTTGTCACATCAATCAACAAAATAAAGTCCCTACTTTAGGGAGTTTTTGTTCTAGTGGAGGAGGACAGATAAAATTCCTAACAAATAATCAACTACAAAGAATGCCATGTAAAGTACCAAAAGTAAGGTAAGACAGGGAAGGGCATTCGGGAGGGCCTTACTGACTGAGAAGGTGGCACATGAGCACAGATGTTAGGATCCTGAGGAAGCCACCCTGCAGCCTCTAGGGAACTGAGTTCCAGGTAGACACAGGGCACCACCAGCAAATGGATCCTGTATACCACTACAGCCACAGAAACCACCTGTGGAGTAGCTAGGGATGTACATGGGAAACCAAGAGAGTGTGTCATCTTAGAAGACGAGCTAAGAACGTGTTCTGAGGACAGAAGAACCAACTGTGTCGACACACAGACATTTTAATAACACGAGGACTGAGAAGTGATCATTCTCAAATTTTGCAAACAGAAGCCTCAGCAGATTGACAAAAAACACGTGAGTGAAGCACTAGACATGAAAACCTGGTGAGAACAGGGCTAAAGAGAGGAACTGGAGGAATGAGTGCAGCCAAGCATTTCAAATAAATGTGTTATAAAGAGAAGTAGAGGGAAGGGGTGGAGGCTGAAGAAGGAGGTGGGGTGGAGATGAGAGGAGGAGTCGGGCATGGGAGAAAGCCTCAGGGACTAAGGAAACTGAGACCCAAGTTCCCTCCCCGGTCATTCTAGGAAGCTTCAAAATAAAGCATGAGGCGTGCTCTCTGAGGAATGACCTAACCCAGAGGTTTATTAAAAGGAAAGGAATTTTAGAAACGTCTGATACCCAATTAAGGAGCACAGAATGTAATCTGGAGAGGAGTCACTGGATTGCGATTATAGCTGAAGTAGCTAAAGCTACTTGACTGTATTTGACCCAAAGGAGAATAACTATTAAACAGGAGGGGCTGGCTGGACCAGGATTAAGAACGCGGGAGGCTGGGAGACAATGCGCGGCACTTGTTTCCAGAAACGTTCATGGAAAGGGTGTATGAATCAGCAGACTTGAAAATTAGATTTACTGAGCAGATGTCTTCACATCTAGGGATTATTAGGTCATGAAAATCAAGTGAAGTCAGGATTGGAAAGCAACCTTATTAGTAGTTTTCAACAGTCTTCCCTACAGGAGGACTATGTGCTTATCAGTGGCCTTGAGTGACCGACTCATCCCTTGAGTGAGTGACTCATCCCAGTGGGATTTTACCAAGACACATTAATAACAGGCATTCTAATGTGTTCAAGACCCTCATGGGAGTTTGGTTCTAGTCATCAGCACTGGGAACTGTCTGGATATAACAAAACAGATTAGCCTGGAAAGCAAGGACCACACTTTGCAATGACACTGGAGTGCAGCACAGTCAGCTACCATCAGGCCTCCAGCTCCTGCCCACACTTCCCTTATTCTTCATCCATTCAATTGCACATTTGAAATATTGAGCTGAGGACACAGTACTGAAGTAACTGGTAAGAAACCATCTAGGTCTCTGCCATCACGGGCTACGCAACTCTAAGCAGTGTCACTCGGTCTCTGTAATCCTTGGTTTACGTATCTTTTTAAATAGGGTAAGCAGAGCTATTCTGTCACTGGTTTGTTTTGAGGCTCAGAAGGTAAACCCAAAGCAAAACATAGAGGAACAGAGGAGGCCAAGACTCTTTCAGCACTACATGCCCCCAAACCCGAGTACATAATTGATAAATGGAAGCCCAGTCCCACGGTCATCTGAGAACTGAAGACAAGACGCAAAGCCACAAGCCCACCGAACAAAATCTGGGAAATCCTACCTCTCTGCAACAGGTTTGGCAATGCTTTCAAAAATGATCTCTTGCTTTGCATCCTGATCAAAAATCCTTTGAAATCTGCAATGTGAAAATGATAATTATTTAACAGCTGAGCCTTCAAACAGCATTGGATTAATAGATCTTGTTTTTCCATCAGCTTTGTAAATGACCCCACGTTTACATCACTGGGCTTACCTAACATACCACAATGTTGGGCCTGTAGTCCCACCACACTGCGCTGTTGTGCCGCTCTATACAAACGGTGGGTAAACAGTATTGCTTTGACAAGATCTGCACAAAAAACCCCTCTGAAAAACTGCAGCGGCTTTGAACCAAATAATAAACTGTGTGTTTGTTAGTTCTCAAGAGGGACAGTGTCTACAACTGGCATCAAATTCAAATCGAGATATCCGCGTGAAATGGAAACCCAAGTACAGGATGTAAACAGCGAAAGAGCTTCTGATGTCTGACCTGTGAGAGAGTCCCACTGTGAACTGTATGATTACAGAATTTAATGTAAAATTTTTACACTTAAGTTAATTTTCTGCTAATTAGGTTCTGCGTCTGAGTATCAATGATTTAATACTATGACTGTTTTTTGTTTCATTTTGTTGACCATAATTCAAAAGTCAAAAAGTAAATTAAGATAGATCTGTTTTGTCTGCAAAGAAAAGTCTCCATCACATCAGCCTTGCCTGTGGGATAAGAAGGTGGTAAGGGTCAGCTGCACTCTTCCCTCCCTGCCCCTCTGACTTAGCTTAGTTCAGGGTCAAGCACAGTGGGGTATCGAGAGCCAGATACATACATTCTAGTCTTCACAATGAAGTAAGGCACCACCAGTAAGTACGGCCCCCATTACAGCATCAAAATAATGACAGCGAGAGTGAGAGGGAATTCACAAAGAAAACAGGGCAAAATTAGTAAGAGACGAATCTCCCACAGCAATGAATAGTGACTGGTTATTCTACCTTTTCTATATATTTAATTTTTTTCAAAATAAAAATTGTGCTGGTGAAGGGGACACAAAATCTTGAAAACAAATACTTTGCGGGTATCCTATGCCACCTGCAGAATGGCTACCTGTGCTAGTACACTGAGCACATGTTCGCTCAGGGGGGGACTATATGCAAAATGTCAGACTGTTCCCCTCGCGGGGGGCTCAGAAGGATGGCTGGAGCTTGACCAGAAACAGCAAGCAGAAAGAAATTCTTTAGCCAACAACAACTTCAAAAGACACCTGGAACTGATCAACCTCCATTTTAGAGAAGCAAATAATGAAATACAGGGATATTTTTACCCTTCTTATTAGCACATATTTATAATACATAATAATTACATTCATCTTGGGGAACTGGTTTATATACATATTGTGTCTTAACGGTCTTTGCTTCCCATTTCCCCACCCCCAGATTCTAAGGCATTTAGAGGCAAGGTTTTATTTTAGACAGCAGAGCTGTGTGCTTGGACCACTCCTCAAGAGCCCACAGCTTCAGACAGGGACAGCAACCTCACACAGAGGTCAACACAACACATGACTGCTGAACTGCATGCTCTCTCTTCAGAGCACAGGCTACTCCACCACCTGAACGCAGACTCTCTGCAGCACCTCTGAGCAGAACAAAGATGCAGAAAGCTGGTTGGCTTCTTCTGTCAGGCTGGTAATGACTGAGGGAAGCACTTCTTTAAGTAATAGGACCTGCATCTACTGCTATGTAATCAGAAGAAATGGCAAAAGGTTTATCACAAGCAGAATGCATTCTGAGAGTTACCTTACATAAAATTAATTATGGCATGTTCCTCTTCTAATCTATTTTGCCAATATATACTGAGTGTCTGAGGTGGCAGGCACTTCTAACAAGATTTAAATTAGACTAAAATGTAATTTTCATTCAATACCTATAAAGCATATTGAATTCACTGGGATAAAGTGACATTCTTCGCTATTTTAAGTAACAATAGAACCATAGCAATTCATAACTCTCTGTTTATTGGCTTTTCCCCATGCATTTCAGAATGAGGGTTTTTAGCATCAAAGTCTATAATAAATCACTAACTGTATATTAGCCATCAGAGATCATCATCCCAAATATTTTATTTTATACAATATAGCTACAAAGCCATCTGAAAAAGCGTTATGATCTGAAAATGATCTGTATCTTCTGAAAACCACTGAAAGGCAAGATAGAATCAAGGAAGTAAGAGGTTATTTTAACAGTTCAGGCGAACCACTCAGGAAGAAGTTGATGCCCACAGAGATAATATAATCACTCGTGGTACTTAAACTCATCTATAACCTTCCTTGAGACATAATGTAGGTCTCCTGATTCCCAAAGGTCTTTTTATTTGTGAAGAAGTTGTGTGGGCTTTTTTTCTAACTCCATTTCAAACTCAGTATATGTTGATTTCCTACAACTCCAAACTGTTCTTCCCCCAGTTTTCTGCAGCCCAGTAAATTACATTCTTCTAAATGCTCCCAAAAGCCTCGGGTGGACTTCAACCCTTCTTTTTCTATTATACTCTACATTTAATCTACTGGCAAACTCTGTCATCCCTGACCTCCAAAACACTACTAGACTCCAATCACAGCCATCCCCTGCTACCCTCAGGGGACCAGCTCCCTAACTCCCTCGGGTACCCAAATCCACAGATGCTCAGGTCCCTTAAATAGCACGACATAGTCTTTGCATATAACCTATGCACAGCCTCTCATATACTTTAAATCATCTGTGAATTACTTATAGCACCAAACATAAAGTAAACACTATATAAACAACTGTTACACTCTATTATCTAGGGAATTATAACAAGAATAAAGAGTCTGTACATGTTTGGCACAGACAACATCATGTCTCAAATCTTTTCAGCCCACAGTGCTTGGAGCTGTGGGTGCAGAACTGCAGATACAGAGGGTGGCCCATGCCCTCAACATTACTCCTGTCTCTACCTGCTCCAAGCTACCAGAACTTTTGGTCTCGTTACCCCTGCAGGAGCCTTGCTGCTCTCCCTTCTGGTCTATTCTCCACGTATCAGCAAGAAGGACCCTGTTACAACATACATGAGATCGTTTCATTCTTGTTCTCACATGCTCCACGGCCTTCCCATGGCAGGCAGTGAAAGAGCCCCCCTGCTCTCCACGACTGGGGTAAGACAGCAACCTGGCTGCTCCGAGCCCCTTCGCCCTAGAAATATTCCCCTTTCCTGCTTAGCTCCTGCAGCCCCACAGATCCCTTTACCTTTCCTCCAACATGCTGGGCCCTCTCTCATTTTGGGGACTTCTCTCTCGCTACTCCCTTGGCTTGGAACACTCACTCCTCAGCTAGCTGCTTCCAGCCTCTTCCTTCACTTCATCCCAGCGCCTGCCTTGTTGTCCCCTTCTCGGCCTTATCTTTCCCCAGAACACTAAGCATTTCCTGACACGCGCTTTCCTTATTGATCTACTTTCCTGTGTCCTCACACCGAAACATAAGCTCCGTAGGAGCAGGAGCCTTGGTGCGCTCCCTGCTGTAGCCCCAGCAATGAAAACTGCACACAGTGGGTGGTCCATAAACAGCCACTGTCTGAATAAATTTCTTCCTGGGGGAAAGGCAACCTTTAAAAGGCTTCGATATCTATCCCTGAATATATGCATGCACTGAATATTGATTTTTATTTTAAATATTAAAAGTCACGCTTATTTAAAAAGAAGCCAATGATGTTCTTTCAAAAGGCTTCTGTATCTGCATAATGCAAAGAGTACTTTGGAAAGGGGTGATGGATGCAGACATGGTTGGCTGCTTCTCATCTAGCAAACCACTTCGAATAAAATGTTTCAGCAAATTCAAATTGGCTTATGATGACTTCCAAGGAGTTTTAGCTTTTTTTTTTTTTTTTTTTTTTTTGAGACAAGGTCTCATCCTATCACCCAGGCTAGTCCTGAACTCATTATGTAGCCCAGGCTGGCCTCAAACTCACAGTAATTCTCTTGCTTTGGCCTCCTTAGTGCTGAGATTACAGGTGTGCACTGCCACGCACAGCTAGTATGTGGTGTTGGGGAATCTAACATGGGGCCTCATGCTTTCTAGGCAAGCTCTCTATTCACTGAGCTATGCCCCCATCCATGAAGTTATAGCTATTAAAATATGTAGCATACTCACATCAGCAGGAAAATGTCCCTCCAGAAAAGTAAATCATGTATCATTGAGTTACTCCTTAGAGAATATACACAATGAGAAGCAACAGGATTCACCCCAAAGGGAGGGACCGCCCTCACTACACAACCATGCCCCAGCAATCCCTGCTGGTTCTTACTGTGAAAGGAAACACAACGGCAGGAGGAGGTAGATGAGAAAGGAAAGAGGTGTACAGGTGAGATAAAAGGTGGAGTTACGAAGACTAAGGAGAACTCTTCCTGAAATAAAAAGGCCTTTGTAAAGGTCTAGAGAGAGATGAGAGAGAGCAATTACCATCCCTTCACTTGGGCCCCAGTGTGTGTGCCAGCAATCACACATGCATTTAACTTTGGTTCAAACTTTTGCACAAATCAAAAGTGAAGTTCAAATGAAATGTCTTAATCTGAAACTGGAGACTGGACAGTAAGAAACAGCTGTAATCCTCCAAAGCCCAAGGCCTGGCTACCAAAAGAGAATTCAGATCCGAGGCTCTGAGGCCCACCCACAGTGGCTGTTCGATACTTTTTCCCTGATCTCTACATCTCAACCTTGCCCAAGAGAAACACTAGGTAGTCCATAAAAGTGAGAATATAGGTCAATTAAAATGTCCTATTTGCCATTTTTTACAAGTAAAAATGAAACAAATAAAACTAATTACAATAATTTTTAAGCCAATATATCCAAAATTTTATTACATAGAATTATTATGGCAAACTTTCTGAGATTTTGTACATTCTTTTTCATATGGAGTCTCCAAGAAACCTGGTGTATTTTACACTCTGTAGTACCTCTTGTTCACACTGGGTGCATCTCGAGTGCTCAAGATCCACGTGTGGCTCAGAGTGTGTAAAAGATTGTACTGGATAGCACAGGCTCCAAGGGCATGTAAAACCTGTGTATCATATGCATGGGAAACAAGGCTCACATACTGGCGGAGGGGGGAATGAGGAAGATCAAGCTGAACCTGGACAACTCAGCAAGACTCAGCCTCAAAATTAAAAAAATAAAAAATCTGAGATGGTGGCCCAATGTGAAGACCCTGGGCCCAGTCCCCAGGACCACCAAAATCAAAACAAAAGAAAACATCTCACATAATTGTATTTCTCCTCCTTATCTATTAGTATACATTTATAATACACAATGGTTAGATTAAATTTGAGAATTTTGTACACATCACCTCAGCTTCACTTAACTGTATTTGAGTTTTTACCTTTAGTAACATTTAATCATGCATTGGAATTTCCTGTAAGAAAAGGGATGACACTATGTAAACACAAGCAGTAAAGAGGGCTGGAATCCTGGCACCTCATCTAAGGATACAGAGACCCTCGCCTCAACCATGGGCACAGCATCGAACTTGAATTCCACTTTCCAAGCTGGGATGACCAGCTGACTTTCTCCACCACAACTTGAATAATGACGTTACAGCAGATCTCAACATAGCGTGAACGTTAGTTCACTAGTGAAACAGAAATGCAGGAAAGAATGGTTGCACTTACCTAAATTTGTAGTTTTCTCGCTTATTATTCACAAATCCATCTGCCAAATCATGAGGTAAGATAATTTCCAAGCTAGGTGTTGATTTTTCATCTTCATTTATGGAATAAATCTGCAAATATGAGGACAACAAATTAACTGAATGGGTAAAATTGCAACCTACACTGTAATCATGTTATTAGGACTTGCACTGCAACAATATCAAAACTCCATTTTTAAGATAAAATATCATAATGTAGTATAATCTGAGTAATTTTCCTCTTTAAATGCAAATAAGTATTTGGAAGTAAACAAAAGAAAAATGCAAAATTAATGTATCGAAGTTCAGATCATGTTCGAATGATTTAACATTTAAATTTGAGCATTTGTCTGTTGTTGTTGCCATTGAAAACAAACAGTCATGAATGTAACATACTAAACTAAGAATTGCTTTTATGTATGGTATCAGAAATGAATATGCTACTACAACTACTAAGCATTTCTAACCTACGTGACCCAGAGATCCAAGGATGATAGCCTCCTTACAGAGCTCATGAGATTGCTCACATTTAAATCATGTTCAAAGAAGCCCAAGTTTCCACGAAATGCATTCAAGCATTTGATAGGATGTAGCTTGAAAAGACGTGTGTATTTCTTATCTTTGATGTCATTTTGAAGACTGGCATCCCAACCATTAATTGGCTAGTGACCTGGGAGAATCACTTAGCCTCTGGAAGCTGATAGAGAATTGATGGCTTCAATCAAAGCCCTTACAACAGTAGTGCTCTCTGATTCACTTCTTGGTTATCTTCCCCTTTATTTATTGACCAGGAAAATCAAAACTCAAGCCTAAGATGTGGTGAGCAAGTCCAGAGCTCAATTTACCAGCTGTGTGACCAGCTTTTAGAATCAAGATCCTTTATACATAAAATGAGGAAAACAGAACTGCTTCCCTTACCAGATTATTAGGGGATCAAAATCAAATGCTGCAGTGGAAATGGAAGTATTTTGTAATGCACCATAAAAAGTTAGTTATTAGATTTAGAGTTTTTTAAAAGACATCTTGTCTTTTACCAGGAAATAAAATTCTTTTTAACAGGCAATACTTCCTGTGTCAGACCCATTTAGACATCGAAATCACATCCCTAAGCAAGTAAAATCCTACTGAAATCTCCAGAAAGTATGAATAATTTCCTGAACAGGTTTTTATTGCAACCCCTCATTTAAAATGTGAAGACTCTAGGTTAAAAAGCCATTTTGAAGAATAAAGTTACTTGTAGAAAGTAATGGCAATCAGGTTCAGGGCTTCTTGGCTAGGTTTTTTAAAGAGAGATTTACAAAGTATGCCCTGTCGGGCACTATATTTTAAAAAGTTTAATAGCTTCAACAGGTGAGTGGAGGGAGTGTGTAAAACATGCAATGCACAGGAGAAGTGGCACACATTTTTTAAAAGATCTGTTATTTCTCTGGGCTCAGCAGACAGAAAAGGAATGACTGGGGTAGGAAAAACGATCCCCACACCTCTCTGTCTCAGCCATTCTTTCAAGCATTAAGAAAAGTAATTAAGCGACTGGGCACGGTGGTATAGCCTGTGATACCAGCACCCTAGGAGGCTAAGGCAGAAGGATCTCAAGTTCAAGCGCAGCCCAGGCAGGTTAGTGATATAGTGAGACCCTGTCTCAAAATAAAAAAGGGGTGGGGAGACTGAAGATGCAGCTCGGTGGGAAAGCCCAGGGCTCAATCTTAAGGACTAGATGTGTATGCACGTGCGTGCGCGCTCAAACACACACACACACTCGTGAGAAAACTTACAGCTAGAAAATTTTAATGCATTGGCTTTCTATACTTACTCATAAAAGTATTTATCTGAGCTAGCATAACTGCTGTAAGAGACCAAATGAGGGCAAGGTGAGTATGAAAATGTTCCTGAAATATTTAAAGCACTATACAAGTTGAAGAGCACCACCACTATTGAAATTATCAGAGGTTCAAAGTATTTATCTGTATTAATTTATAAATTAGTATAATTTTATCTATAGTGCCTTAAGGAGTAAGATTAACATAAAGCCTATGAATCACTTTAGATTTAATACTACAAGTAGCATGTACAGTTAGAGAAACACTATGGCTTTGGTGGGGGGCGCAAAAAGATATGGTGCTAAAACATGGAGTTTCTAAAGGAGGCAGGAACACATTAACTCCATACTTATTTATTCCTGGCATCTTCTTTTTGTGTACATGGGATAGAGTTATATCTCAGTAAGAAATCTGACAGCATGAAAACACAATATAACACCTAAAAATATTTCCTGCAGGATCAACCAATCAGAGAAATCTGAAAGCAGATGCCTTAAAAATATCCAAACACTGCATTTTATGGGAAAAGTCCTGCATTAAATCCAAGATACTCTGCCAATTTCCCAGGCTTGCCTCTACCTGTGTTCCCACTGTGTCAGAACCAAGCATCCGCTCCTGACTGTCACGGTCGGCAGAGGCTCAACATCCTCAGCTGAGAATCTAGGGATAAGTATTAAATCCAATATAGTTTTCACAGGCACTTTGAAAAATCTTTGTGTAGGTGATTTTAACAGGAGATAAAAGGGGAAGATATTCAGGATTTTTATACTGTTCTATTGGTTTAAAAAAACTATTTTCTTTTTCTTTTTTCCCCCCTAATCCTAACCCTATAAAAACTCTTTTCTTTAGCATTTTCTTATCCATTTTCTCCTAACTGTATCCCAGGAGAAAAAGGCTGATAACGATGACAAAGACGGTACATCTGCCTTGTTTTGGATGAACAAATGACATGTGGCAAGTGCTCTATTATAAAATGCTATGATGTTACACATACACAACATATTGTTAAACACACAAAAATACATACACAAGTATTAAAACAAAAATAGCAAAATATGGAATAAATATAAGAATGTGTTTGCTCAGGATTGTTATAATATTTCAAGTAAAATTAACACCAATTAAAACTATGTGAGCACTAAATTCAATGTACTAAAAGTTTTAAGACACAGGAAAAATTAGCAACCTTTTGGGACATCCTGTAGGTATGGGCTAGAACTAAAACACTGTATAACACACCTACTCAAGACACTCACGAATTTGGTCCAATTGCCCTTGTCTAAATTCACACTTGGGGAGTCAAAAGAAATTGTGTGTGTGTGTGGGGGGGGGTGCTGTGCGTGTGTGTCTGTGTGTGTGTGTGCCTAAAGAGAGAACAGCACTGTAATTTTAAAAAATCCTAATTAAAATCAAAGTTCCGCTCCTCACCAGCTGGGTACCCTGGCCACATTATCTAACATGACAGCTTCCTCATTTGTACAGTGAAGGAAATGACACAAACCTTTCACAGTTCTTGTGAGAACCAGAGATAATGCTGTCAAAGCATGTGTTAGGTGACCATTCTCCATAACACAGTACAAATGACTGTGCTCAGAGAGACAGAGACAGACAGAGAGAGAGAGAGAGAGAGAGAGAGAGAGAGAGAGAGAGAGAGAAATTCCGAAACACTTGAGAAGTTTACCAAGTGTCTGCTCAGAGCAGAGGAAATGCCTTAACCCTCTCCTTAATCTGAATTTAGCCTACTAGAGGAACCACCTAGTAAAGAAAGTTCTCTGAGTATAGATTCTCTGTAACAGGACCTATAAATATATCTACAATGAGGACACAGCAAGGATCAAGTTGGTCAAGAAACTTCTGTGTGCCCACTGCAGAAGTACTGACAATGTGCATGTGCTGCTTAACGGTAGCTGTCTACTCTTATAACTATCGTTTCAGACTTTTATAAACATGCATCTCTTGCCTGCACAGGTACGTCTGAAAGCGGAGAGGGGATGGGGTGGTGGAAGTTTCCAGAAAGGTACAGTAAGTGCCCGTGTGCGAGGCACAGCCTAGGCGGCAAGGCTGCAGACAGGCACACACAGTGTGCACCCGGCACGCGTGCCCTGGGGAAGGCAGTGCGGGGCGGGACCGGGCTGCAGGCCTGCGGGTCGCGTCCCTGACTGGGGCGCGCCAGCCTGTCCAGCGGGTTCCCAGGACGCCCCGCGCCCGCCTCAGGGCGCCCCACCTCGGACCTCGGCCCGCCCCCTCGCGCCCGCCACGCATGGCGCCGGGGCCCCGCCGCGCCGGCGCCCTCGCTTCCGCGGCCCGTACCCCTTGCTGGTGCTTCCGGGCTGGGGGCTTTACCCTCGCGAAAATCTGGATGGCCCGCTTCACCATCTCGTGCCCCGCTCGCACTGACACCTGACCTCTCTCAGGACCTTACTCCCAAAACTTCAGACTTCACCACGCCCGGCGACCACGTCCTTAGCAACAGTAACTAGGGATGCTACCCAAGTAGCAGCGCGGCAGCCGCTTCCCCTCCGTAATTGGTCGAGGTCGAAGAGGGGCGGCCCGAAAAGAGGGCGTGGCTGCGGTGGGTGGGGGAGCGGAGAGCACTGCGCGTGCGCAGAGGCCAGGCCCTGGGGATAGCCGTTAAAGGGGCAAACGCTCCTGTGCTTCTTTAAGTGGCGCTGTGTCCCCCGCACTTTCACCTCTCTTTGGCGCTGAAATCACTCTGTCTTTTATCATTCACTCTTTCATTGGAGAAATGGCGCTTGATTCAAGACGCGCTTTAATCTGGCTGAGAAGCCCGAACTGAGCGAGTCGGCCCCGGTGCACTTGGAGATCAAGCAGATCTTCAACAGAAAATTATAACCAAGGGCTGCGCTGTGGTCAGGGTAGGGCCAGGGTTCCGCCTGGCTCTGTTTAACGGCAGAATGTGACTGGAGGGAGGGGATTGCGTTCCTTGTAATAGTTATGTCAGGGAAGGGTGGGCTCCTCCAAAGACAACCAGCCGCTGAAAAGATAGTATCATTATTAACTCTGGAAACACAAATATAACCCACTAGAAGGTATCATTATACACCAATCAGGGTGGCTGAAATAAAAAAAAACACCAGGTGTTGACAGGTATGCAGAGAAACGGAATCACACGTCTCTGATAAGACTATAATACAAAATGTTTACTATTGATGTACAGTGGCATAGGGACTCTGGACAAAAGGCTGTGATAGTTGCCTATAAATACAAATGCAAGTGCTCTGAGACCAGCCATTGCACTTTGGAGTATTTATCTCAGAGAACTGAAATTATTTTATTCACATAAAGACCTGTACATGAGTATTTGTATTAACTTGGTTTTGTTGTTGTTTATTTTGAGACGGGGTCTTACTCTGTTGCGCAGGCTGGTCCTGAGCTCACTATGGAGCCCAGGCTGGCCTTGGACCCACAGCAATCCTCCTGCCTCGGCCTCCCAAGTGTTGGGATTGTAGGTGTAAGCCATCATATCCAGCTTTATGTGGTGCTAGGGAATAAAACTCAGGGCCTGCTCTTGCAAGGCAACTGCTTTAACCACTGTGCCATTCCTCCAGCCCCTCGCATAGTTTTTATAAAGATGCTCAAGAACTTTTATTTTTGCAAGACTCAGACCTGATAAAGGACTTGAATTGGAATACATATAAAAAAGCAAAAACCCAATGATAGCTGTCTTCTGAATTAGTCTGGGTTCAAAAGACAGAATTTATAGATCTTAGCACAAAGGGCTGTTAGAAAGGCTTACAAGTCCAATGATAGAGGTGGTCCAAGATGGCTGCTCAGCCAAGCAGAAGATCTCAGGTGAAGAACGTAGAATCTGCTGTAGATCTCAGGTAAAGATTGACAACTGAAGACCAACGGCAACTGAAGGGCAGCAACAGACAGACAGGCACAAGTCGAGACAGGATCGAATTTGTGCTGATGATCTGCGGCATCCATAGACAATCGCGAAGGTGAGAGCTTTCCCCTTGGAAGAGCCTGGCAATTGTCCCTCTTCTGCCCTTTTACACCGTTGGAGTTCCAGCTGGTCCTCCCACATCTGGGAGGGTGCTCCTCTTTCACTGGCCAGCCCACAAATGACTCACACTCCAATCCTGACAAGTTCTTAAACCCCAGTCTAGGGTGGTTAATAAATCCCAATACCAGTGGAGGTGTGGGTCTTACTTTCATCAAGTTGACATGATCAATGGACACAATAGCCAAACAATGCTATTTTAAAAAGAAGGAGCAAGCATCTTGATCCCAATATTTGAATAAACATTTTACCCAAAAGGATATATGGCTGACAAGTGAAGACATGAAAAAAGATGCTCAATATCATTAATTATTAGTAAGAAGCAAATGAAGGTCACACAATGAGCTATTGTGACACGCCTTTTAGAAAATGGCTAAAAAGAAAGGTGTAAAACTGACACTATCAAGTGTTGGCACAGACACAGAGCATCTGGAATGCTCTGACATCATTGGGAAGAAAGCAAGATGAGCCAGCCACTTTGAAAACCAGTTTTCTAGTTTTGTATACACATATTTACCCTATGACCCAGCAATCTCATGCCTAGGTATTTACCCAAGTGAAATGAGAACTTATGTTCTCGCAGAAACCTAAACATGAATGTTTATTCACAATTGCCACAAACCGGAAAGAGCCAGCGCTCCTCATCTGGTGAATAAACAAACCGGGACATCCATAAGGCGAGAAGAAACAAGCTGCAGATGCCACAACAATGTGGTTCTCCGTTTTGTGATGTTGAATGAAAAACACCAGATTTAAGGGCTGCATGCTTGATAACTTCATTTATATGACATACTAAAAAAAAAAAGCAATGGGGATAGAAAACAGGTCAGCAGTTTCCAGGGGCTGGGTATAGAGAATGGGTTGACTCTAAACGAGCACAGGAGAGGTTTTTGATTTGGTTTGGCTGAGAGGGCAAAACTGTTTCATATTTCAGCTGTGGCTAGGGTTGTATGACTATATGCTTTTGTCAAAACTTATAAAGTATGATATCTATGCATTTAAGAGGGAATACTGTATGTAAGTTATACCATAATAAAAAGAAGAAGGAAGCAGGGATGGAGAGGAGGAGAGAACCAGGTGTTTACTAAATGGGTTTTGGGACTATTTTTACTTAGCGAAGAAGAAATTACTCAAGATTGGGCAGGCAGGGGTGTGGCACAGGGTTTCACCTAGGCCAGATTAGATCGGGGAACAGGGATGATGTTAAATGCCTATGGGACTTTAATAAGTAGTTGAATGAAATAGAGGAAATGTTGTGACTGAAAATACAGATTTGAGAATCATTGTAGTTTTTACGGGAAGTGACCAAGTCATTCAACAAGATGAAGGCTGAAATCTTTGGACACTGATGACTGCAGGGGAGGGGTGGTGGAAGCTGAAGAGAACAGCCAGCAAAGGTCTGTTGGGGAGAAAGTAATGTTGTCATGGAAATCAAGGCAAAATACCATACTGAGATGAAAGTGGTCAATGGCATTGGACACTAAAGAGCTTGCGCTGAAAATTGTCTAGTCAATGCGACCACTAAAAGGCTTTAGTGATTTAGACTGGAGTTTTGGTGGAGAAGTGGGGTTAGGGATGGAGGCAGTCAAGATGAGCTACTTTTTCCAGAGCTTGTTTGTGAAGGATAGCAAACATGCAAAACACCAAGTGAACGCCAAAGGAACCTGGCATAAGGAAGAGTCTTTTGTTCACCTCTAATGAAGCCAATCTAATAGAGAGAGGATTGACTGAGGCACAAGCCAGAGAGGAGAAAAAGGGAAGGTGCCCCAGGGAACAGAGGCATCTTATCAAGAGAGTGCAATGAAAGGGGGTCTGGAGGAATAGCTCAGCTGTTACGCGCCTGCCTAACAAGCTCAAGGCTTGGAGTTCGGTTCCTCCAGCACCACACGTGGTGGCACACGCCTGTAATCACAACACTTGGGGGGATGAGGCAGGAGGGTTGCTGTGCATTTGAGGCCAACCTGAACTGTACAGTGAGTTTGTGACCAGCCTGGACTGCAGAGGGCTGAGGACATTCACAAAAGATCACTTTGAGCATTGCACCGTGAAGACTAGGCTGCTTAAAAATGTTAGTGACCTCTGACTTGAGGAACTGTGGAAGATAAGGTGGAACTCCGTGAGTCCAGGAAGTGAGAACTTTACACTTCTCTTGAGCTCTGGATCACATGATCAAATACAGTAATGAGCAGGAAATACAGATTCAAATCCTGAGTCAGTCTGTCATTCTGAAGTCTGTGGCCTTGGACAGGCAATATGTTTTTTTTTTTTTTAAGTCTCAGTAGGCACATTCAATAGATGGGGATAGATAATAATAACAATAGCAGCTGTCTCATGGAATTATAGAGATTGAACAGGACTTGCAGGTGAAATTGTTAAAATGGTACCCAGGAAGCAGAGAATGTTCTTACCTGGGGAGGTCTGACATGTGGATTGAATTCCTTTGGCTGTAAACACATCCTGAAGAACAAACGTGATGGCATAAATTTGCATAACTAACATCCTGGAGTTGCTGATTCAATACCCCCTGAGCCAGACCTCTGGTGCAAATACACAAACACACAGGACAAAAAAGTAGGGAGTGGTTAAGGTGAACTAGAGCCTTGAGCTCCAACTGAAAGTGTTCAGATTCACAATGACGAAAATGCTGTGCTGCTTAAAAACGGCATATTTGTGGCCCCTCCAGCTCAAACCTCTGTTTCTGTTTCCCAGTAAAGTAACTTCAAGAATGCCCAGGCAGGACCTCTAACAGCTTCCCTTAAATCTCCAACAGATGGCTGTAATGGGTACAAACTAGGTTTTGTGATTACATCTCCAAGTTACAGGGTCTTTCCCACAACCGAGTTTACATTCAGTATTATCTGCAACTTCCCTATTTGTTCAGATGGGAGAATTAATATGCTTTTCAATTGTTTGAAGGATTCTTTTGCTCTGCGGTTGTCAAAAGAACAGATCATTGCATGAGGCGAATGAGCCAGGGTGGGTAAATCTTTGAATCTGAAAGAAATTAAGCTGTATCTGAAATGAATTAGTCTATAGGCGAGTTCATTAGGTCTTGTTTGCTCATGTGTTTGGCTTTGTTTTTGAAAAGAAGAAACTATGCTCCAGTACCAGCGTTTACCTGACTCTTTAGCAGTCAGTGTTACAGTTATTAAATGCATCATTTATGTCGAAAAGGGGAACCGGTAAAAAATTTACAGGCTGGTTATTTTGCTATAGAATATAGCGTTCCTTAATTGCTAAACCCATCCCTCTCCCATGTTGTATCCAAGGCTTTGAGGGATTCGTGGTTGTTAGTTTGAAAATCTGTCATGGTCATGGCTTGACTACTCCACGCCTGTCGTCAGGCGAACAAGTCTATTGAAGCACAGCTGGAGAGGTCACTAACTCCACTTCAGAGTCTGCTGTTCGTAAGTTCCTCCACAAAGCGAGGCCTGTAGTCAGGATTTCCGGTTCCTTAATAAAGAGCACTAGGAACGGGACAGAAATCAGATCCCTTTACAGCAGTGCCTGTTGGGAAGGACATCAGTCACCACATGATTCCTGAGGTCCCAGACTCAGGATTCTATGCGAAGGAACAGAAAATGCGAGAGACAGTACACTTTCTTTGCAGGATACTTTCATCAGGAGCCCCCTTTTTTAGTTGAGCCCCACTTATCAGTATTATGGGAGGTCAGGACCGGGGGTAGGGAGAGCCACATAATACTGCTCAGCCTAAGTCGGCCATTTTTTCCCATTGTTTCTGAAACCAAGAGGAGAACAGGCAAAGCAATTTCTGGTACTCATTAAACGTTAAATAATAACATGCTGTTAAATTGCAAAGCGAGGGTACCACAAAATCTGTAATATATAATTTCAGCAAAGAATTTGCTTTTGAGAGAATACGTTTGGCTAATTTAAAGCATAATTTCATTAATGTGACCATCTTTCCCCACAAGGCCCTTGGGTTTGTAGAAGACAGTGAGAATCACTGGAGTTCTAAGTGGTTTCTACCTTCCTTTTCCTATCTGATGGTGGATTTGGGTTTTCATCCTTATCCTGGATTCTGTCTTCACCTCTTTGGCTCAGAGACAGAACCTTCCGCCTTTCCCCCAACTTGTCCGATACTTTTCCTGCATCCTTTTCTGCCACCCCCACCTCACCCCCACCAAACAGCAACATCAAAGTCATTTAGGGCTGGAAACTGGTGGCCAGCCATATGGAATTACAGCCCAGGCTCTCACCGGATTACAGAGTGTAGCACACGGACCAAATGACGGTACCATGGCACAGAGGGAAGCCTCCAGTTGTGAATGGAAAACATGACGTGTATTTATATAAAGGTTTTTCACAAACAACCTGGATGTTTTACCAACAACCCCTTGAAGCAAGGGATGGACTGAATTAAAAATAGCTGTAGAATGCTCCTCTTCCAACTCAATTACCCACTCTGTCCTAGCCCCTACTAGTATTTCTTTAAATGTGTTTCTCTGTGTATGCGGACCAACAACTGATACAACCTGAATCACAGGAGAAAATGGCTCATGTAGCAGGTGCCTTATCTGACACGCTGTTACTAACCCCCACGTCCAGCCGCATTTTTTCCCATCCGAATCTGTCTGTGTCCTCATCTCCCACTTACTTCTGAATCTCCTGCAGTATGTCCTCTGTCCGGCACACTTCCTGAAGGCTGCTTAATTGAACCTCCTGAGCAACACCTTTGGTCCTTGAAGTCCTGAAACACCCATCACAAAAGACCCCGTCACCTGGGCTTGACTTCCAAGTTGCCCCTTGCTGCTTTCTCCCTGTGGGAGGCTACTCCAAACTGCTTCTCGGTCCAGATGATTTTGACTCCTATGTATATCTTTTGTCTCTCTGTCTCATCCGCCCCTCCTTGCCTGCTGATGGCTTTGGTTAGACCCTTGGCCTCTTTGCCAGAACTTGCCAAGAGCTCCCAACCGCCTTTCTAGCATCTGAATTTGTCTTCCTCTGTGTTCCATCTTTTCCCGCTGTTACAGATGACTCGGTACAAACCAGCTCACGTCACTCCTGTGTGAAGGTCTTCAACCCTCTCTGTTACAAATTGAATCTAGTCCAAACGTCCTTCAAATCTGATCTCAAATGGCCTTTATGTCAATTTCATAACCCTCAGCATGTCCTTGACTCTCAGCTCCCTTGCTCCTGCAGTCTGGCCCCCGATCTTCTGTAGTCTCCGAGAACACTGTGCCCTTTTTGTCTCCGTGTCATCCCTGCGTTGTTTCTTGTGTTTGTAGTGTCCTCCACCCGATTGATCAGAAACAGCCCGTCCTTCAAGACGTCACCTACTCTGTGAAGACATGACTCCCATCTCTGTGCAGCTACACCTGATATGTTCCTTTGTATTAGGACTCATCGTCCATGTGTATTCGTAACCTCTGTCATGCCTGAGATTGTTTCAGTGCTGTGACTGAGTCCTGTTTACCTGTGTATTTCCAGTGGCCAAGCAGGTTTCAGGCACGTACTGGAGATTTCTGCGTGTCGGATCGAAGGCATGATACATGAGTAATTCACTAGAAAGTGTCAGTAACCCCCACAGAGTTAAAAACTTTCACTCAAGGCTCAGATTTCCATGGTGAAAAATTACTGTCTCTTCTTCTCTTACTCAGGAGAACAAAGAGGACCTACAGGCTGAGGAGAATGTTAACGAGAGTGAATTAGAAACAAATACAGCATCACTGTGTTCCACTCCTGAATCCCCTTTCTTTAGGGAAGAAAAAGATGGTTGGGAGTTTCCCAGGCGATAAAGGGAGCACATTAACATTTGTATTCCTGGATGGACAACAGACCCAGGATGCCAGCCAGTGATAAGCTGGATGCACAGTTCCAGTAGGGAGTTTCTTTCAGGATGTCTGAGAAGCATTTAATGAATCTAGAAATCAGCTCATTTTTAATTTTAAAAGGACGCACTATTTATAAGCCCACCAATTAAGTGGTTATTCACCTTTCTCTGTTTTGCGTTTATAGGTTTTCGACGTTTGGCTCTTCAACCAACTGCTTTTCCTCCTTTTCTGTGACTTCTGTTCCCCTAAACGTTAAGGGAATGTTTCCTGAATGACGCAGCCTGGAGCACTTGTCTTTTTTCTTTTCCTAGCCCTTGGTCATTTTAAGACCTGAGCTGAAATATCAGTTTCTCTGAGAAGCCTCGCCCAACTCTCTCATCTTGAATAGAGGGCTCTGGCTGTGTGTAATCTTAGCCCCTGGACTTTATCATTACTACTTATAACAGAGTCTACGTCTCATGAAGGAGGAGTTCAAGGTTCACCACTGTATTTCCATTCTATGTACACAGTAAATGCTTGAGAGATATTTAATGATATATATATATATATATATATATATATATATATAGAGAGAGAGAGAGAGAGAGAGAGAGAGAGAGAGAGAGAGAGAGAGAGAGATGGTTAGGAGGTGGGCATCATCATCTTAGTTTTCATTCCCATCCAGACACTGGGACAGGGGTTTGGGCAGGAGTCAATTTTGGAGGTGATCCCCAGATGGGTGGGCTCTCATAGTGGGTGGGACACTAGGGTCAACCTCCCTGAGGATTTTCTGGAAGACTGTACAATATTCATAGGCATAGATTCCCTGAAAGGCAAGGAACTTGGGATATTTTCCCCATACTCCTTGTTCCTCCTTCTCAGGAGGTTGCTCCAGGGAGTGGAAACATTGGATTGTCTGCAAAGTCATGACATATTTTTTATGTTTTCCAAAGGTCAATTATTTATTTTAAAAACAAAGAGCAATATATTGCCTAATTTGGCCATTTGTCACCTTTTGGTGAGCTTCATAATTCCTTGTTCATAGAAGGACCTGTCTTTATTGGAGAAAAAGTGAACAAGGTGCTGATTTACAGCCTTGCAGACAAGTCAAGTGTTATACCATGCAAGGAGTTTTGAAGAGAGTGAAACAAGTGGAAATCTGACGACTCAAGGTCAGACGAGTATGGTGAGCATGACAACACATTCCACTCAAGCTCTGATAATTTTTGGCAGGTGATCAAACTTGTGTGTGTGGTCTTTGTGTTGTCAGGATGGAACACAACTCTTTGAAGGTTAACAAGCTCTGGATGTTTCTGGATGATGGATTCATTCAAATCATCCAAAATCATCCAATTGCCCACAGTATACATCCAAATGGATTGTTTGGTTCCTCGGTAGAAACTCAAAAGACACGACATCTTTAAATCCCCACCACACTGAGAGGATAACCTTCCTCTGATGAATGTCTACTTTTGATGTCGTTTGAGGTGAGTCATCACGTTAGAATCAAGACTGTTTGCACACCACAGTGTTGTAAATGCTCCACTTCTCATCACCAGTTATCAGACACTTCAATAAAAGATCCCTTTTCTCATGCTTAATGAGCATATCTCAGATGTTTCTCAACATTGTTAAATGAACTTCTTTGAGCTCATGAGGAACCCAAATATCGAGCTTGCTTATGTATCCCAGCTTCTTTAGGTGGTCATGAATGGTTGAATGATGGTTGTTCAATGTTTCTGCAATCTCTTGTGTCATGTCATATGGGTCTGACTCAATCAATGCCTTACATTTGTTGTCATCAACCTCAGTGGCCCTTCCTGACCAAGGAACATCATTGAGATCCAAATGACCAGCGCAGAATTTCAAGAACCATCGTTGGCGCTGACATCACTGTAGAGCACTGTCACCATACATTGTACGCAACTTGTCGATGTTAGAATTTTTTAAGTGTTCCATGATCAAATGCACTTGGGAAGTTCTGCTCTGAAGTCAAGCCCTGGTGAAATTGTTTTAATGGCTCCCCACTGTCTGTTGAATTAAGAACATCTTTTCAAGTCATTCAAGATGGTCCTTAAAGGAGCTCCAATGGGTTCCACTTTTCCTCCAATCAAATTGAAATCATTTGCTACTATATTCTCTCAGCTGCTTACCCATCAGCACCCACTTCTTATCTGAACTTTCTTTCCCCTTGTCTCACTTTCCTGCTCAAAAAATTATGCTATTTACCAAGGCCCATCATAGCTCTCATAAGATTTCATTTCTGTTTTATTTTGTTGCAGCACTAAAGACTGAGCTTAAAACCTTCTCACCGAGCTATATCCCTAGCCCTTCCTAGAAAGGAAGTAGCTGAATTACTAAATTTCCCAGACTGGGATTGTACTTGTGATTCCCCTGGTTCAGTCTCCCAGATTGCTGGGATTACAAGTGTATACTACAATGCCCATGCTATAAATTCTTATTTTTCTTACATCTACAAACTGGCATCTCTGTCTCTTTTGTTTTGGTCTCTGTGTAAGTTCTTCATATTGACTGTCCTCTAGTCCAGCTTTCAGAGGACCTTTGTCATTCTTGTACCCATCTAATGCCTTCCTGTTACATTTGTAACTTCCTTCCAGGACAGGAACTTCGACTTTCTCCCTTTTGTGTTCCTTATTTCCTTGGGGCCTTTGGTCCAGTGCCTGGCATATAATATTCCAACATTAAATATTTGCTGAATCAAAGTCTTAACATTTATTTAAAAATTTATGTAGACCAAGATTCACTTTTTTTAAAAAATGTACGGTTTTGTGAATTTTGACAAACACACAGTCATTCAACATTACCACAGTTAGGATATAGAACAATTCTTTCACTCACCGCCAACATTCTTTCATGCCACCCATTTAAGGTCAAATACTCTTTTCTCTTTGGGCCCTTGACAATCCTGATCTAGTCCTGTCCACATCTCCCCCCCCCCCCCATAGTTTTTCCTGTTTCAAGAATATTCTATAAATGGAATTACACAGTATGGAACCTTTGAGCCTGGCTTCTTTCTCTCCCTGGAATTCCTCTGGCGGGTCATCTGTTTTGTTATATCTACCCACTGTGCTATACAGTGCTCTAAGGATTGGGCATGCCACAGCTTGCTTACCCATTCTTTCATGTAGGCATGTTAGGCCATCAGTTACCTAGCATGTAGGAGGGGATTTGCTGAGCCACATGGCTACAAGTGATCACACTTATGAGAATTCCAAACTCACTGTACTATTCTCATCATCAACACTTGAGAATTACAACTGCTCTGACTCTTCACCAACATTTGGAGGTGACATTTAAAAACATCTTTTTAGTCATTTTAGTAAGTAAGACTATCTCATGGGGTTATGATTTTCATTTTTCTAGTGAAAATGATGTTGAACTTTTTTTCCTGGAATTATTTGCCATCTGTTTATTTTTTAAAATGAAGTTCAGATCTTTGGCAACTTCTTTTTTTATTTTGATGAAATTTTTATGATTTTTTTCTCTTGTGTCATGCTTTTGGTGTCATATCTAAGAATTCTTTGTCTAATAGAGGGACATGAAGATTTTCCTCCTGTGCTTTAAAAATTGAATGGTTTTGCAGCAGTAGTCCTATATTTAGGTCTATGATGCATTTTTGATACATTTTAGTTAATATTTAATGAATATTTGTGTAAGGTATGGTATGAATTGAGTTGAATTCAGTGCCTCTGGAAGATGCTTTTTTATTTATCTTGGAAGATCCTGCTTGCAACTCAACAACTGTCAGTGTTAGGATGCACCATCTTCTTAGAGTTATGAGTCAGATTTATAACTCCAGTGAGAATCTCCTTCAATGCCAAGCAAATCTGAGCTGGAAAAAAAAAAAAAAGCTTAATTTTCACCAGACAGACTGGCTTCAATTAATGTTAATAAAGAATAAGTAGATCAGACAGCCTTTGGTTTCACACATATTGGTTGGCAAAACCAATCCATATTATGTGTGTTTATCTCTATGTATGCATCTCTGCATGTCCATGAATGTGTATGCACACATGCACACATACACACACACACATACTCATCTACAGAGTGTTAAATATTTCTGAATGCTACCCTTTCCCTAGAGCTTTACGTTATAATTTTACTTATTTAGAAATTCTAGCTACCCTTTTTCCAGAGGCAGGAGATTTTGGTTAGTGGGTTTAGCATTTGTCACAAATTGTCACATTATTCAGTTTATAAAATGTCCTTGATTTGAGTAGACCAGAGATGAATTTTCCATGACATCACTTAGAAATGGATCTGTCTTCCCATAAACACACTTAGACTGTACTCCAACTTCTATGTTTCTTGCATTTCACTTCTCTCTTTTAATGGCATTTCTGCTGGCAACCAGCACGACACTCTTGATGCTGCTGGCAACACGGAGAAGTATGAGTGTCTTTGCATTGGCCCAAATCAGCCAGAAGAGCAGCTGTGCTTTCTCTGCCAAGTCCACCGCATTGGAGGCCCGAGGCAGCTTCACCACCGCTGTACTCAATGGGACCGTCACACAGAGCTGGGGGCAGCACTTCTTAAATTTAGGATTGATGGCTTTCTCACTGTGGTCAGTTCTTTAGTGTTTACGGGTTCACTAAATAAAAGCTACTGTCAGGCTTTAGCCTAAAATATTATTCTCAAATTTAAAAAAAAGCAATTATCTGAGCTAGCCTTTACAAAAAAAAAAAAAAAAAAAAAACTACAGAACACTTATTCTAGAAAATCGAATTATTTGTTCCAACTCTTCACTCTGCTGCAAGAAAATTATATAGCTATACTCTTTGCCTGGTAACCTCCATTGTCTCTCCCAAGGACAATGGAGATATTTCATCCACCCCCACCTACCTCCCTGCTCCAAGTCAGTCCACTGCCAATGGACATGGCCAATAGAATGCAGCGGCAGTGACATGAAGAGATGCTTTTCATACACTTGTGTGGTTAGGCTTGTCCTCCTGTGATTACCATGAGAGGATCAGCGCACAGCAGATCCTATCCCCTAGGCTTGGGCTCAGAATGAAACACTTTGGATGAATCGGTAGCAGGCTAATACACTCACCTTTCTCCAGTGATGTTTCTCATGGACAGGAAAGTTAATGAGAAACCCAGTGCAAATTGTGAGCTTCTGTAATGAACAAACGAGTTAATATCTGTAGTCATAAAGAAAACACATAGCCATCCACTCATGGGTTTTTCTCCAGCATGGTTCATTCTTCAAGAATTTTCCTCTCCGTAGATTTTCAGAATAAGCTTTAAAAGGACCAGTCTGTGCAGAATTATAGAATATGGAAAAGTTGTCCTTTCTCAGTTGTTCAGAGTACTAGATTCTAGTAACTGTAGTTTCTAACAAGTTATTATATTCTAACATGCATGGTGGGAGGGCACAAGTTCCAAGTGGTAGGAGTCAACAACCACTAAAATTTAGCCTTTCCCCAGTAGCATGAATCCTGACCATGAGCAGCTGCTGAAATACCATTGCAATGTTCTGTGACTATCAGCATGGGGTAAGTGTCCTTATTTCACTTTTACTCTAAGGTGGTTCTACTCTTTGCTCCACAAGTCTAGATGTATTTTAAGTGACCAGGGCTGCCCCAACGTTGAAAGTCTATTTCCTGACATTCAGACATTTCTCTATGTAGAATTGGAATGTTATATGGCAGTGCACTACATCAAAACATAAGGATACAGATTTACATTCCTTTGACAAATTTTCAGAATTGAATTCCATTTTCTCAATGGCACAAAGTCCCTAGGTTGATTTAAAATGTAGAAGTGTATGTTTATAGTGTGATCCAAGAGTGTGTCACATGAAGTCTCAAAATGTTATGGATAATGACCAAGTACAGAAAGTCTTAGTTATAAAATTTGTGTTGATTAGGTTCATTTTCCAAAGCTTATCTCTCGCTCTCGCTCTCACTTTAACTTTTTCTACTTCTCATCCTTCTATTCTCATCCATTGTTCCTTGAATGAAATTGTTTCTCTTCAGATTATCCAAACACAGTCATAATTGTAAGAGACAAAGTTAGCTTACAAAAGTCAATGCTAAAGGAAGGAGTTAGGGATGTTTTTATTACTTTGTGATCTGTTATGTAGAAGAGGAGGTATGTTTGTCTTGTACAGAAGTGGAAAGAACTGAGTGACCTAGACACATAAGAACAAGTCATCTGAAGAAAGTATGGGTTCAAACATTTGGGAATGCCCAGTAATGGAGCAGAAAGCAATGAACTTATTGTCTATGGATGTGTCCAAACCTTTCAGAAACAATACAGGGGGAATCTCCATGTTGCTGAGTACCTTCCAGCCCTAAACTTCCATGGTTTGGTAAATTTGATTCTTTTTGGTTTATCAACATGTGAATGTGCTCTGTGTATTTGGGACAACAAGGGCCACTAAGTGCATACTACAGCATCTTTATGACCCTATCATTAAAATCATTAAATGGAAAAGACAAGGAGAATTTGCAGTCTTGAATTCAGTCTGCCCTTCAAAATAATCCTGACTTCTGTGGAATCTAAATGGAAAGATAATACATAAAACACAAAACATTCCATTTCTTTGCTTTGTGCTAGTTAGTTTTTCATTATAGCTACAGCTATCTGGGAACATAAATTCATATGTATCTTTATAGCTGAGATGCAAATTTATTACCTCCCATTGCAGTTATGAAAGGACTGCATTGGTCTCTCTTCTATTTTTTAATCATGACAACTTTTGAGTTAGGTTTCTTTTAATCTAGCTATATGACTCTACAGAGAGTACTACATATAATGCTTTTTATGTAGGCTTATTAGATCAAGAGTAAAATTCAAAAGGTACAAAATAGTATATTGTGAAAATTATACCTTCTCCACTCCTTGAAACAAAGGTCAGTTAAAAAAAAAGAATATTTTGAGAATTTAGCTTGACCATCCAGATGAATTAGTGTGAGATTTGGGAACTTAGCGATAACCTTTAGAAAGTCCTTCACTATAATCTCTTAGTGGTGATATATCTCAGTGTTTGACAGAAAATACCTTTCTTGAGGAATATTTTTCCTGGTGAAGAATTTCTGTTAGTTACAAGGATCTCTTCATATTCAAGGGGATTTGTTCTAGGACCCCAACACAGATATAAAATCTATGGATGACAAGTCTCATATAAAATTGGCACAGTATTTGCATATAACCTACATATATCCTCCCACAGACTTTAAAGTGTCTCTAGACCAATAATACCTAATGCAATATAAATGCTACATAATTTGTATTGATTAGAGAATAATGACAAAAATCTATATATATTCAATGTAGCCACCATTTTTTCCTGAATATTTTTGATCTGCAGTTGTTTAAATCGGCTAATGCGGAATCTGTGGCTATGGAGTGTTAGTCTTTTTAACACAGTGGAAGTATCGACCACTGGCTTTAATCACTGCTGTTGGAAAGTCGGCTGTCCATCTACCATTGCTCATTTGAAGAAAGTGTCTTTTTCTACTCTTCAGGTTTTCTTGCGTTTGGTTTTTCAGTAGCTTCCTTTTTCACCATTTTTTATTGACATGTATAGATGCAATACTTCAGTTACTTCTTTCTAATGCATCTTAATGAATTTCCTTTATTTTTCTTGTTTCAGATTCTTACGCTCCTTGCAGGAGAGCATAGGATTTGGTTTTATGTCCTTTATCAATTCTAGACAATGCTTGCCCTTAGGTCTTCAAATATTGCTTATCTCTTCTCTTCTACTTTGCCTTCTTGAATCTGATTCAACTGGCTAGACTTCCTTGCACTAAACTCCACATTCTCTCTCTTTGCTTCCATACTTTCTGAATGGATTATCTGCCTCTTCTTGCTTCATTTTTAATATTTTTAAAAATGCATCTTCCAGTTCTCTAATTCATTGGATTCTACTAAACCTTTCTCTTGAGGTCTCAATTTGGTTATTTTACTTTTCAATTCTTAAAATTTTGTTTGCTTTTTTTGGGTCAAACATTCCAGATGTATTTTTTAATGGTTTCCAACTCCATGCTATAATTTTCAGCTTTAATTCTTTATTTTCTTTCATCTTTTATTTTCTTGACTATATTAAGCCCAGTTTCTGTGTCATCTGTCTCCACTGATTCTAATATCCAGAGTCCAATAGTCTGTTGTCTTTACTTCATATTATATATACAATGTTGCCAAGTCTTCTTATTCATAATTCTGATATCTGTGTCATGTTCTGTTGACCTAATGAATTGTAGTTTCTACAGATTTGAAGCAGGAATATTCTAAGCTCTTGGGGAAGATTCTTGATTTATATGGATTAGTTTTCCTTCAGAGTGAGCCCTAAGTAATTTTTAATGTCTCTCTTAACCCTCGCAATAATTGTGAATTTTAAAATAATGTTTGTGAGCCAAAGGTGTAGCTCCATGACAGAGTGCTTGCCTACCATACACAAAGCCCTGGGTTCAGTTCCTAGCACTGTAAATAAATAAATAATAAATAAAGCCATCAGAGAAATGCAAATGAAAACAACATCGAGGTTTCATCTCAACCCTGTGAGACTGGCCTATATTAAGAACTCAGAAAGCAGCAGTTGTTGGCAAGACTGTGGAGAAAATGGAACATTTCTATGCTGTTGGTGGGACTACAGTCTGGTTTGACCATTATAGACAGCAATCTGGAGATTCCTTTGAGAGCTGACTATAGAAATTCCACTGGATCCAGCTACTGCTCTACTGAGCATGTTCCCAGAAGAAATAAAGTCAGCATATCATAAAGACACATGCACATCCATGTTTTGTTTTTGTTTTTGTTTTTTTGAGACAGGGTCTCACTCTGTGTGGCTCAGGCTGGTCCTGAACTCACTATGCAACCCAGGCTGGCCTTGGACTCATGGCAATCCTCCTGCCTCAGCCTCTCGAGTGCTGGGATTATAGGTGTGCACCACCATGCCCGGCTTATGTGGTGCTGTGGAATCAAACTCAGGTACTTAGTGCTTGACTTAGGGCTTGTTAGGCAAGCGCTTTACCTGCTGAGCCATTCCTCCAGGCCTATATCTATGTTTATGGCAGCACAATTCATAAAAGCTAAATCCTGGAAACAACCTACCTGCCTGTCAACAGAGGAATGGATACGGAAGATGTGATATCTATATACAATGGAATACTACACAGTGATCAAGAAAGACAGATATGAAGCATCTGAGAGAATATGGGGCCACCTTGAGCCAAAATTGATCAGTGAAATAGCCAAACAGAAGGGACTGCCCCTTTGTGAAATTTACAAAAATAATTTTATAAAAAGGCCCCAATATGAGAGAGAGAAAGAGGGGAGAAGAACTAGCAGTAGAGGGATGAATCTCTGGTGCGGGGGTTGGGGGGAGGCCTAGGGCCAGGGTAAAAGGGATAGAAAAGTGGCCAAAAGTGGTGTAGACTGTCACCGTCTCCCCAAACTGTATGTTTTCAATGTGTTATTGAATCTGTAGTTCATGCATATTAAAAAATATAAAGAAAAAAGAATTAGGATTGTATGTGTCAAAATTTCTATTACATGTCATGCAAATATAAATTTAGGGGCTGGAGGAATGGTTCAGCAGTTAAAGCACCTGCCTAGCAAGCACTAAGTCAAGTGCTAAGTACCCGAGTTTGATTCCCCAGCGCCACATAAGCCGGGCATGGTGGCGCAAGCCTGTAATCCCAGCACTCGGGAGGCTGAGGCAGGAGGATTGCCATGAGTCCAAGGCCAGCCCGGGCTCCATAGTGAGTTCAGGACCAGCCTGGACTCTAGAATGAGACCTTGTCTCAGAAAAAAAGCACACATATATTTAGGAAATTTAAAAAATGGATAAAAATCATAATGAAGTGAATTTTCTTAAAGCTAAAATGCTAATAGCTAATATTTTAATGAACATTGATTCTGTACTTGACCCTGTTCTAAACCTTTGGCATACATTATCTCACTGTGTTTTCCCAGCAACTCTCTGATAGATACGATTATTATTCCTGGTTTACAAAGGAGAAAGTTGAGGCCTGAAAACAATAAACAACTTGTCTTCAGTCACTAAATTAGTAAGAGGAGGATGCCAGCCTTCTCATGCAGGCAGCTTGGCTCGTGAATCCCCTTTTTAAATTAATGCTTTATGAAGAAGCAAGTGGGAAAAATGAAAATAAGGACGTGAAGATGACCCCTCACCAGCGTTGTGGCCCCCTCCACTTTGAAACCCTCCACACCATCCTGTACTCACCTCAGAGCATTAGAGAAGGAAAGAAAGTGCTCTGGAAGCTATGGATGCATAGCACAAAGTTTGCTGGCTCAACCAACCCATTGTTCATGAACTCTGTAGTCAGTCAGAAATTCAGAAAGAAAAGAACGTATAAGGCTTGTCTCTGCCTCAGGCTGAGATTTTACTGGAAGTCGGGGAACTAGGGGCGCAGTGATCACCAGAAAGTGCCTTTGCTCATGTGTCTGGCTGACAAGCTCGGCCATTCCTGGGGGCCTTAGCCACTGTCTCTCGGGGGCCTGTCCATGGGGGACTTCCCTCACAGGCTAGTCTGAGGTTCATTAGGGCCTGAGGCTGGCTCTTCCAGAGGTATTATTTTGAGAGAGATGGGGTGGTGGGGGAAAAAAGAGAGAGAAAGAAGAAATATCAAGCAAAATAATCGCACGACTTAGATGGGAAGTCCCAGAGGATCTTTTCCACTATGCTGTGACACTGTGTTGGTTGATGCAGTCATGGGCTCCACTCAGGCTCCAGGGAGGGACGAGTCACATCATGAAAAAAAGGGGGTGGGGGGAGATATATTGGAGAATACAAAATATGCCTCAGAAGGAATATACAAAAATTCATTTCTGTGTCACGCTGAATCCAATGAAAAGAAGAGTAGTGATTTAGGTCTGCTGTAAAATGAGAACAACATTCCTTTTTGAATTAAAAATATTGTTACCAAAAAAATACGTACTTTCACACGGAGCAACAGCAAACCAAGAAATTTATTCGTTCACATAATTGCAAATGACATTAAAACTAACAATCTTTATAAGTATGGCTTGAAAAATCTATAAGCTGTGTCTGATATTTGAGAGAAGGACTCTTCTTTTTAAGAAAGAAAAACCCGATTTTACATATAATGACTGATCTTCGCACCCTGGACGGGCCGGAGCAGGCAGCTGTGTGGGTAATGCTTTCCATCAAGCAGACAGTCGATAACAGCAACGGCTTCCATAGGGTGGCAAGTTGGTTCTTGAGTGTAAATCATGACCCAGACAGACAGTTTGGAGAACATCACATGGGCCTTTAGTGTCGCCACAAAACGATGCTAATAAACAATGAATCTTATGAGAAGCAAATATGATCTTGCAACAAAAGTGGTCAATGAGAGCCGATCGTGCCTCGATTTATAAGGCGACTCTAAGGCTGAAAACAAGCCAACCAATTACGATACAATCCACGTTTCTGGTGTTGGATAAAAAAAAACCTCAATGATTAATGAAGGTTCTGGATTCACTGCACTACCTGAGACATGGTACTCAAGTTGAGTGGAAACTCTGGCTCGAATGGTTAATGAAGCTGCCCATGCATTTCCGCCACATTTCAGAAGGTGACAATTCTACTTTTAGATCAATCCCAGCCCATCCTACACCGAGTGAGAAGGAGTAATCAGACCAGACAGGCTCCAGGAAAGGATTTTGCAAGAAGGAAATCAGTATGCATTAATATAAAAACCCAATCCTTCTCTGTGTATAAAAATACCTATGGGTTACTAAAAACGATCATAAAAAATGAAAATGATCATAACTACACAATTCAGACTCATTGCCAGGTTGCATCGTGGAGCCAACTGCTTTCTGGGAGGCTTGGGAGGCACGTTACTCACACAGAGGGAAGAGGACCAGGAAGAAATGGGTGACCACCTGCTGGGCCACATCTCCAGCCAGCCCTCACCAGGCTTTGGCACACAAGAACTGCTTCATTTTAGGCGAGGTTTTTTTCTCTTTTCTTTCCTCTTTTATGCTGGTAGTAATACTTTTAAGAACAACAATAGAGACCATTCTTAAGCAAGATGTAATTACGACTGTGTGAGTCTCATGCTACAACTCTGACAAAGGGCCAGGATATACAGAGATTACCTGGCTCACTTTTGAAGTCTTGAAGTTATCCTTGCACAATAGCAGCGATCCACAGAAGCCTTGTGATCAGTAAAGAAATAACTCTGAACATAATTCGATAGAGCTTGCATAAATCAGAAATAATCCAGATTTACTTACGGATTTAAAAAAAATCACAGAGGGTGACTATACAAACTTCTTTCTCTCGAACTAAGTGATTTTAAAATAACTTACAAAGATAATGTTGAATTAAAAAAAGGAACTAAAACCTGGGTTTAAGGAAAACCTGCTCTGAATGCTAAAGAAAAGAGCAATTTTCAAAAGTTGCTTTATCCATTTTGCTGCTTTGTAGTGATAATCAGTCACCAGAGACCGTAATTGGACAAATGAAGCTTTGTGGATATCTTTGAAGACATAAGAGGTGTGATCTAAAAATACAGTGAATGTTTAAAAATATGAAATCTATTACAACAAAAAAAACCCCACATTGCCAGCAGTCATTCTCCAATTGTTCCTTCTTCTGGACGTGCATTAATCTTGCCACTTTCTGAAGCCATTCTGGAAGTCCTCTCTTTTGTTTGTTTGTTTGTTTGTTTGTTTGAGACAGGATCTTGCTCTGTGGAAGTCCTCTTCTGCCTGAGTTTTTTGAATAGATAAATGGAAAACCTTGACCATTATTTTTTTAAAAGACTTTTCTGAGCCAGGCCCAATGGCACAGGCCTTTATTTTCTACGTATTCATTTTGTTTTCTACAGATGTGTCATGTGCCACCACACCCAGCCTATGTGGTTCTGGGGAATGGAGCCCAGGGCCCTGCACTTGAAGGCGAGTGCTCTTAACTGCCGAGCTACGCTTCCAGCCCACTGTGGTTATTTTGACTTTGAAGAAGAGCCAGACGTTTGCACAGTGACAGATCTAGTGAATGAGGCAGATGAGGACAGGCTGTCCTGTGTGGATGAGCCTGCCTCCCCTTTGGATGGCACTTGACACCCACATTCACCGTATTTTTAAATCCCACCTCACACAGACACACATGGAAAGGGACTTCCAGAACCGCTTCAGAACGATGGGATAAGTGTGCTCAGAGAGAGGTGAACTATCCTGAGGGGGATTCGTGGCAATGTACCTTTAATTGTAATATTATTTTTACAATTTAAACTTTCACCACCTGCTTCAATGCCCCCCGGTTCCTCGCTTAGTCAGCATTGGGCCTGAAGCCTGCTGCGGGGAGAGCTGTGGATCCTTCCTTCCTCCGGGCCAGCCTGGAGCTCGGGGCTGGCAGTCAACTGCAGGGTAGGAGAACCGGACATTCTGTCGGGAGCAAACTTGAAGGATGACATGTGATTTCAAGCTCCTTGAGAATCCACATAGACCTGACACTCTGAGCACATGATGTGCTCCTAAGGCCTCATTATGCACTTGTCCCTTTCGGCCAGTGAGCTCCTGTCTTCCGACAAGAGCCACAGCACTGTCTTTCTTCCGCCCTCGACCCTACTCACATGCCAGTCCCAACTCCAGCCCCAGCTCCCGTGTCCCTTGTTCCTGTGCAGCAGAGCTGTAGGTAAAAGGACCCAGGGACTGCCTCGGTTCTCCCTCGTCTGCAGCAGACACCCCCTGTACAAAGACACGCACAACATATTAATGACTTCTGAAAACAATACTTGCCATGCTTCTTGGAAAACCAGGACAAACCTTACTTGAAATAAAATGACCAATGCAAGCTTAAAAAAGAAACCCACAAGAACTCACTTTTCTTGAAACAAAACAGAAGCCCTTTTGGCTCAAACAAAGCCTTTAAATACACTTCCAGCCAAGGGTTTGTTTATAGAGACAGACCAACAGATCCTTCTAGACTTTTCCTTAGCCTTCCAGTAAGTCAGTGAATTTTCTGGATCCTTTTTCCCACCATGCCTTGCCCACACCAGGATCTGTGTTGTAAAGTCTTGAAGTCAGTTTGAACTTTTGCTTTCCTTGCAACCCCAAGAACATTTAGGTGTTGTCCTGTACATGGTGGAATTTCAGGTATTGCTAATTCTGTTTCAGGGACCTCAGGTAAGAGCTTGATGATACAGACTGAATTACATCATCTCTAGATAGTGTGTCTGAGATTCTAAAGCTTGATTCTAAAGGTCAGGAGCTATGGGGAAAACACAGGAGATACAAGAAAGCTACTTCCTGTCACCACATAGAAACAGTGAGACGGCCTCTATGGCAGCTGACCTTGCTTAGGCGCTTTCTAATTCTCTGAAAGTGTGCCTCTCCTACACTGGAGCCCTTCCTACCACACACCTCCCTGGATGACCTCAGGTTCGCCTGCAGCTTCGGCTCCTTCTTAGAAGCAGGTACTTCTCAAATCTCTTTCCCATTCTTATCCTTTTATGACCTCTGGGTCATCCAGTCCAACTGGCTGAATATTTCCATGTGTTCAATTGCCAGCTCAAAATCAGTATGTCCGAAACTAGTCTCCAGGTCGGATCTTCCTCCTGTTCCAAATACTGTTTTATACCAATGTTATATTCCATGTTCTTATAGATCTCTGCCAGAAACTCTGGCGTGGTTTCTTTATCTTACTCTCCAGATTAAATCCGTTGCTATGTCCTGTCCCTTGTTTGCCTTAATTCCCCCTTTCTTTCTTTCTTTCTTTCTTTCTTTCTTTCTTTCTTTCTTTCTTTCTCTGTTTCTTTTTCTCTCTTTCTTTCTTCCTTCCTTCCTTCTTTCTTTCTTTCTTTCTTCCTTTCTGTCTTTCTTTCTTTCTTTCTTTCTTTCTTTCTTTCTTTCTTTCTTTCTTTCTCTCTCTCTTTCTTTCTTTCTTTCTGATAGGATCTCTCAGTGTTCCAGCCTGGCCTTGAGCTCACAGTGAAACTTGCAGAGATCCTCCTGCCTCAGTCTCTCTATGCTGGGATTGTAGGTTGGTACCACATTAGTTTCTTAGCAGTGTTTCTGAAATTTAATACACATTTTCTAAGCTTCACCCACTTGAAATAGATTCTCGGATGTGTCTTAATAATTATAGTTGTGTACCTAATATTTTATTTTAAAATATTTTCTTTGTACCAAAAATTTCCTTGTGATTCTTTATATAGCCTCTCTTTTCCCAACTAGTTATGTCATCTCTATGGTTTTACCTCTTCTGGACATTTTATCTAAAGAGAATCATTAATTAGGAGATCTGAGTGGTTTTTCTCACCTATATGAGATCCATGTATGCTATTGCATGTATCAGTAGCCATTTCTTTTTACCATGGAGAGTATTTTACTGTATGAATCTACACTTTTTTTTTCTTTTAGTGGTCATGGTGGCTGAGTGGTGGCAGTTTGGGGCTATTTTGACTGAGGATGCTGTGGGCATTGTCAGACAAGTACAGGTTGAGGTTTTCTTTTCTCTCAGATAGCTATTGAGGACTAGAATTGCTGACTTATTCCCCCTTCTTATTCTTTTAAATTTCGAGACTGAGTCTCACTAAATTGATAAATTGCCCAGGCTGGGCTCAACCTTGTGATCTTCCTGCCTGAGTCTCCCAGATGGCCGGGATTATATAGATGGGGCCCATAACGCCCAGCTATTGAACTTTTATTTTAAATTTTAATTTATTATTAATTTTTGACACAGAGTCTCACTCTGTACTTCAAGCTGGTCCTGAACTCACTATGTAGCCCAAGCTGGCCTTGAACTCACAATCCTCCTGCCTCAGCCTCCTGAGCTCTGGTTTATAGGTATGTGCCGTCATGCCTGGTGTATGTGGTACTGAGGAATCAAACCCAGAGCCTTGAACGTGTAAGGTAAGTGCTCTAACCAATGAGCTATGTTCTCAGCCCCTAGCTAGTGAGCCTTTAAACTGCTAAACTCTTTTGCAGCTTGAAGTTCTATTTTACCTTCTTACCAGCAGTGAGTGCATTTAGGTTTCAGTGTTTCCATAGTTCCAACACACTGTATTGTCTGTCTTCAATTTTAGTAGTAATAACGTGGTATTTCATTGTCATTTAATTTGTATTTCCCTAGTAAGTGGCGATGTTGGACACTTCTCATAAAATCGGCCACCCATATATCTTCTCTGCTGAGACATCTATTCGTATCCTTGGCTCTCTTTTACAGGCGGTTTACCTCTTATGTTTTCGATATGAATCCCTTATCGGGTATATTTTCCCACAGCATCTGAGCGTCCATTTTGTTTTCCTAATGATGGTATTTTGCATTTCTTGCCTCTGTGGAATCTGGCTCATACCTCCCTTCTTGCAGTTTCTTCTTTAAGTTCCATTCATTTCCACTCTCAACTGAATTTTTACAGTCATCTCCTGACCGGCCCTCACTGCCCTGTGGTGTCTTGTCACGGTGTCCTCTCCGGGTGACCCGGCAGGGTGCTGGCGCCAGAGCCACCTGCACGATGCAGGACTCTCCGGGGGACTCTGAGTCAGGACTGCTGCTTTCGCAGCTTCCAACCAAATCTTTCGTGCCTTCTTTCCAATCACAGATGGTTTGATCGCAAAATATAGTAACTGCTGCAATTTTTAAAATTACTACAGTAAAAGACACATTTCCATGAATCCCACTCCCCCTTACTTTAAAAAACACACATCCCTTCATTCTTGCCACTCTCTGAAGCAGTTCTGCAAGTCCTTGTTCCTTGATGAGGTTCTGATAAGAAATACATGAATGCCCAGCGCCATCCAGCAGAAAGCCAGGCTCAGGACGATGTGTCCCCATCCATTATTCGCTGGGCTTGGCACCATGGGGCTTCTGGCTCTTCCCCAAAGTCAAAAGGACCATGATAAGGACATGTTTTGGGACTGTCTCAGACACTGAGGCAGCCACCACCCACAGCTAAAGATACTTGTGACGGAAGACTTTCAAAACTGCTTCCGAAGAGGCCAGAACAATGGGATGTGTTTAAAGTGAAAAAGAGTAATGTGGGGGGATGAATGGCCATATATCTTTCACTGTAATTTAAAAAAATATTTAAAGATTTACTATATTTTTCCACCACACTTTACATATTGCAATCTGATGGACCTCCTACTTTCCAGCCCTCCTCTCTTTCTCTTTACCCATATAGATGCATGTTTTCTTCAACTACATCTTTGGCAACTAATCTTATTGTCTTTGCTACTTTTTCATTGCTTGGACACCATACCTGACACCCACAGCTTTTAAAAAAGAAAGGCTTATTTTAGCTCACAGTATTCGAAGGTCTCAGTCTGTTCACAGGTGTCCAGCAATGGTGGAAGCCCATGGCAGAGGTCTTGCTGGAGAAACGCTGTTCGTATCCTGGCAGACAGGAAGCAGAGTGACTGACAGGAAGGGCAGAGCTATCATATAATTCTTCCGGGTCAAGACCTAAAGAGCCACTCCTTCCGGCACCAAGTCTCAGTAACCAACCTCTTCCAACCAGGCCCCACCTCTTCACAGCCCAGGAAATCAAGGGATTAGTCCCCATGATTGATTCACTCTTTGAACATGAGGCTTTTGGAGGACATTCCAGATCCAAACCATAACGTTATCTTGTCACCTGCTTTCTCTGGAAACCCAAGCTGGCAGAGCAAGCGAGGGCATTCTGGACCCAGCTCCCACCCTGTTCATCCCCATTTCTTATCCGTATGGAGAGAGGCTATCACAGCAATCCAGGTTTTCTCTGCTTCGTCCAAGATCCCTCCTTTTTTCTTAAGCCTCTGTGTCAACAGAAGACAAGTCAATCTGCACAGACTATCAGTTGCTGAGGGGGCCTTGGATGAGTTGGCTCGGGAGCCCCCGGGGAGCAGACCTTGGCCTTCATCTTGCCCCATCTGCACCCCACTGCTTTTTCCATTTTGTTTCAAGCTATGAATGCGGAAAAGAGAAGGTAAAAGACAATGAGCATGTTTCCATGGGAGCTATTCTAATGCCTATAAATAAATGCACTCCTCTGTGACACTGGACGCTGCAGACCTTGCTCCACGGAGCCGCTGAAGGATGTTCTTCAGCAGTGAGCGACAGCGGAGAGAAGTGTTTATCACCACAAGCATCTTACGGGGGCTGTTTTGAGAAAGAACTACAGAGCTCTGGGCCCCCGTTCAAACCTTCTAAACTCATCTTTCCTGAGGCCACTGGGAAAAGCATTCTTCACCAGCAACCCAAGCCAACTTTTTTTTTTTTTTTTTTTTTTTTTAACAGAGTCTCACTCTATAGCCCAGGCTGGTCCTGAACTCACTATGGAGTGCAGGCTGGACTCAAACTCACAGCAATCCTCCTGTTTCAGCCTCCAGAGCGCTGGGATTATAGGTGTGCACCATCATGTCCTGCTTATGTAGTACTGGGGAATTGAACCTAGGGCCTTGTACTTACTAGGCAAGTGCTCTAACCACTGAACTATTTTCTCCACCCCCCTAAGCAATTCTCAGGAACAGATATACCTGGCAGCTATTAAGAGCTTGCTTAAGAACATAGGTACTAAGACCAGCCTGACTCACTTTGATTTTAGACTACAACCCTAGTTAGCCATTCAAACTTGGAGAGATTTCTTAACATTTCTATGTCTAGTTTCTCAGCTACAAAATACAATAGGGGATACTTCTTGACCTAGAGGTTGTCATGAGGATGCATAGACTTAATGGTTATAGAATATACCAGGTGTGGCCCAACCTGTGGCCCAGTGCGTTTTTTTTTTCTTTGATTAAAAAAAATGTTATGATAAAAATCTTTAAAGGAAGTTTGAGTGCTATACATGTATACTTACTATATTACATTATTTTATATGTGGGCCAGGCCAGTCCCTTATCATCCAAAAAACAAAGGCAAGCCAGGACCAATGAGTCAGGCCTATAATCTCATCACTCTGGGAGGCTGAGGCAGGAGGATAGCTAAATTCAAGCCCTGCCTAGGCAACTTAGTGACTTAGTGAGATCCTGCCTCAAAATTAAAAATGAAAAGGGGCTAGGGGGGCTAGAGGAATAGCTCAGCTTTTAAAGTGCTTGCTTAGCAAATGTAAGTACCCAAGTTTGATTCCCCAGCATCATCATATAAAGACTTGGTGTGGTGATGCACACCTGTAATTCCAGCATTCGGAAGGCAGAGGCAGGCAGATTGTCCTGAGTCCAAGGCCAGCCTGGGCTACACCAGTGAGTTCAGGACTAGCCTGGGTTATAGAGCAAAACCCAGTCTCAAAACAAACAAAACAAAACAAAACAAAACAAAAAAACAGAAAATGGGCTAGGATTTTAGCCCACTATGAAGACCCTGGGCTTGATTTTCAGTGCCCCCCCCCCCCCTCCACACACACTCACACATACACAGAGGAAAGGTGAAAAAGCTAGTTTGGGCACACCTGGGTAGTATGCCTATCATGCAATTACCTTGCACTTTGAAATTAAACTCTTGGTATTGTCGGTATCATTCTTATTAGGGGCAGATCCCATCCAACAAAGATGCCACATTACATTGCAGCCCAGGGCGGAGTGTCTGTCTTTGGGAGGGGAGGGAGGGTCAGAATGTGGATGTGAGCAAAACCTGCCACACCTGTTGTATCTCTAGTTTTTCCTCGCTGTCCCCCACGCTCCTGCTTCACTTCCACCACCCAGGCTGCTAGCCGCTATCTGCCACGCTTAGGAGTGGGGCCTGTGACTGAAGCAGAGCCAAGCTAATGGCCTTTGATCTTGGCTTCAGGGAGGCTCCCGTGTGTGTTCAGGCAAGATCTCGGAGTCATCAGAGTTCAAATCCCACTTACCTCACTTATTCAGGGGGAGTGAATGACCTTGGGCAAATTATTTCCGCTTTCTAACTTCCTTTTTTTAAAGTTTCTGAATGCTCCATGCCGCTCTGGGCTCCTACAACAGGCTTAATTGAGAGGCTGTCTGGGATGAAGAAATGGATTCTCGCCTTGTTTCTTTGATCCTGTTTTGTCTGACTAAACTGCCTCACCCACAGAATCTGGATACGCCCACCTGCCTCCCTGAGAAGGCAGAATCCCAGCACCCAAACACATTCCAACTGCCAGACCTGTAGCTCAAGTACTCCCACTCCACTTCAGATGTGTCTTTGTGGTGTGGGGATTCTTCCGCTCCTTAATCCCATGATGCCTCGTTGGCTCTCACAGTCTGGTGATGGTATTACACTCACCTGGTCCTGTTAGAATGCAAAGAGAAACACATCTAGTGTCAACAAACAGACTCTTGCCTCCGAAGATGGCTTTCTGCTTTTGTCAACAAGGTTTCAAGCCCGTGCCCTCTGCCTTGATATTGAGCACAGCTGGCCTCTATAAACATGCCCATCAAAGTGAACATCGAAACAGGATGGTAAGTAATACCCCCGAAGTGGCCCTTGTTGGTAAAATGATCTTTTTAAATAGCTTTAGACTTTGATGTGCCCACATTTTAAAAGAATGTATAAACTAATTGGCATTAATTTTATTTTTTTAAAAATTAGAACATTTCTTAAAGGAGTTGCCAAAATAGTGCCTAATTTAGAATTGTTCTTTCTAGCCCAGTTCACAAGGGATTTGGTATGGGATAGAGTTGTGGAGCAGAGATTGCAAATCAAAACTTAACTTCTTACAGATCTCTAAGTTTCACACGAAAGTTAGTACCAGATAATGGATTGGGAAGTCTTTGTAAGCCTTCGTAGTGGCAAAGGGCAGGGTTAAGCAAAGGCAGGAGCACGAGCTGCTCGTAACCGATTTGAGATTTTCAAGTGCAGCAGTGTCCTCCTCCAAGTTAATAAAACACTGAAATAGAGACACAACAAGAATGTTCTGGCACGGAAAAGGGTAACACTGGGCTATTCCAAAAAGTTGCTCGATAAGCAACTCATGTTCACAGGTGAAATAAATCGTACAGATTGTCTGATTGATTTATTGAAACATACGTCTATCCTCCGGGGGGAGGAAATGATTTCTGGAGGAGAGAATGGAATTCTAGATGGGATTGCCAAGACATTTCTCGAACAAAAACTATCTACTAGATAAAAACCCGGATGTAGTAACACCCGTAAGTGGAGGCTGCCAACCTGTAGGATGCTTAGCCATGGTGGATCTTCTAATCCTTTGTACACAAAGAAGAGGTTCGGCTTGGGGTGACAGAAAGAACCACCTTTCTTTGACAAAGTGCAGCAAGTCTGTGGAGGTCTACCAAAAAGAGTGCTCAGATGTCAGCGGACGAGGGCTGGCAGCAAGGGGACTTCTTCCCTTGGGCGAGTTGGCAGCCTGTTTCAGAGAATCCTGCCCAATTAAGAGATTTAAAGCCTCGCTGCAGAAGCAACCTGGGAGAGATTGTTTTTCAGCTGCAGACCTTGGCCTGTGTCGTAATCACCTATTGCTGTGTTTTATTGTTGCTTCGGTTTCAGATTCAGCTGAGTTTGTTTCCCTGCGGTCTCAGAGGGGGACATGTGGCGGCATTCGGGTGGTGTCTGGGCCCAGCTAGAAGACCCAGGAAGGCCAAGGTTCCCCGCCTGTCCACCACATGCTTGCTTGCCCGATCACCTGTCCGTGTGATTGGTCTGAATGGTCTCAGGGGTTGTCCGGCTTCTCACATTTCATCTAGCTTTGAAGAAGGAGAGAGCAGAGACAGCCAAGTCTCAGACGTTCCCAGCTGTCCCTGGTGTCATAGCCTATTGTTGAATGCAAAACACAGGCCGGCTCAGATTCCAAGGGAAGGGACACAGACCTCTTGTCTGGATGGAGTGGTGTGCACATATGAACAGGCAAAGAGTTGACACAGCCCGTGGAGTGGGGCTGCTGGGGAACAACTCTGAGGCAGAGAGTGAAGTCAGGCCAAGCAGGCTGAGTCCTGTCCGGGGGTGAAGTCAGTGTGGGAAGCTTGTTAAAGTGGAGGAAAGGTGAAAGCAAGATTTAGGTAGAAGTTCAGAGAGCGCATCACCAGAAGCTGAGGAATTCCAGAAGGTAGGAGAAGGGGAGTGGGTTTGACACACCGTATGGAACAGGCTGGTTTGCATGTGGGGACTTCCCATGAGATTCTGGATTTTTGAGGGTCAAATATCTAGGCAAAAACAAATTCTTTTTGCAACGCCTTTGTGTCGGTGATGACTCTGTAAGGTTATTCTTTTGAGGAAAGGATGGAAGGATGCGTGGTACGGTAATAATGGAGCCATGAAAGGATGGTCAGTTGCCCGGGTCTGTCTTGGCTGCAGATAATGGCTTCTTCTCATGGCTGCTTTGGAGCCCACGGATCTCAATCAGGGGGAGATAGAAGTCCCTTCCCAGGGCATTCTTGTGGGTATGGTCAGCCTAAAGATTTCTGGTGCTAATGGAGCACTGCTGGCACTTTAGAGAAGCAAGGATTGCTGAATATCCAAACACACCACACACTTGACGTTCCAGCCCAGATGCCGAAGGCATCCAGGTTGAAAAACACGAAGGTGCACCACCGAGTTGATGTAGCACACTTGGGCAGAATCTGTAGAATTTGGAAGATGCCATTTTCCATGAGAGATTGCTATTGTCTTGTAGGACCAGAGGCGGGCATGGTGGTAAACTGTAAAAAGTAGGATTCCTACAGGAAAAAAAATGTTTTAGATTTCCTACCCAGAAAAATCATCATTGGAGACCACAATTTCCTCTCTTAGCAGTGTGGTCCTTCCGAAATATTTAATGTCAAGAAAGATTACACTTTTGGATAGAAATAAGACTGAAACTGGGTGAAGGAAGGTGGAAGGGTTGAAAGTGGGAGGACAACTGGAGCACAAGCTCTTGAAAACTTCCTTTGAGGCGTTGGCTTCTCCACATCCTGTGAAAAACATCACTCAGATTTCTGTTGTTTATACGTGAATGTCTTTAGTTTTGCTGTGAAGGGTTCTTCTTGGTACTTGTGAATAGAGTCATATTTTAGTCTTCCTTAATTGAAGTTCCATAAATCAACTGGATACAAATTGTCAAACCCAGTCGTTGGTGACAGTTATACCTTGGTGATGGCTAAGCCTCTCTTGGGGCTGAATATGTTGGTTTCCTTCCATGAAATTCACCTCCCATTGCAGAAACTTACTGTGACCTTTCTCCAGTTGTGTTACACTTAATGAAGTGAATTCAAGTTCAGGACTTCCTGTTCTGTGTGATCATAAGCTGCCTCCCTCAATTTCAGTCTCTGTTGCTGTCCTTTCTCCCCTGATCTTTGGTTTCACAGGAAGTATTCCACAGGAAGATTTGTTCTGGACCTTCCTGGAAAGGGTCCCTAGGAGTGTGCTGCTGTGAGGTCTGCATCTAGGACTCATAACGTCGTAGCAACTGAGCAGAGAGTAGACCTCACACACTCTTTCCCCCCCCAATTACTTTTTTATTAGTATGTGTATGTAACATGTAATAATTACATTCAACTTGAGGAAGTGGTGCATATACATATCATATCTTAATCATTGTTACTTCTCCTTCCTGCCCTCCCAGATCCTCATCCCATCTGCACAAAGTCTACCTTCCTGTTTCCGACTCCGTTTCTTTTATTTTGTGCTTGAACTTATTTATATTTTGTGCTTCTCTGGTAAGAGAAGTCATGTGATATTTAACCTTCTCTGTTTTAGCATAATGGTCTCAAGGTGCATCCATTTTCCTACAAATGACTCCAATTTATCTTTCTTTATGGCAGATTAATACTTCATTGACCTCATACACTTTTAAGATCAGAACACTTCACATTTGCAAAGCTTCTGAACCATGGTTAATTTGTCAATGGATAATTCAACATCAGGCCCTCATACCAGTGATTGAGTTGGATACGCTCATGTCTACCTTGGCCACTGGATGTTTTTGAAAATCATGTACAAATATTCTGGTTGCGTCTACACGAACCAAGAAGAAACTCACAGAAAGAAGGAAGGTTCCGACTGGTGGTGTATCAATATTCATCACCCACACACTGAACTACCTGTGGCAAATTTAGCATTCCAGATCTGGTTCTTTTCTTACCTAGCTTTTATTGGATGCCTGGTCTCTGTGGTTGGTTGATATGTGCTCTGGGAATGCAAGCTCATTTTAGTATGTTCCCTTTGATGGTTCAGAAGGCCCTGGGGACCACGTAGAGCCCCAGGGTCACAGTTATGAACAACAATTATTGTACTGGGGAGTTACAGATGTGCTGGTTACTAGAGGGTTGCGGTTAATAGAATTTTGAACAACAAAGACTTTATTGTCTAACTGAGCTCCCCAACAGCAGCATACATAGTCTCGGAAAGTCAGGGGATCTGGAGAAAAACACGTGAAGTCGAGCTGTTCCTTCATATAAAACAATTTTTTTTTGTTCTTCCAAATTAAATGGTCAGAGTTTTAAAAAGTTACCCTGTGGGAAATATTTTGCTTCAAAGGCAAAGAGATGAAACATAGATGCGACAAGCCAGTGACTCCCATATGTAAACTCTTTTCCACAGTGTGGTTAAGCCTTTGGTGAAATCTGATTAACGCGGGTCACCAGGGAACTGTTTAATGGCTTTCTGTTTCATTGTCCTGACTTGGGTCTCACGGACCTCCTACTGTACATGGAATATCAGATCTGATGTTTCTGTGGCAAATTTAAATCCAGTTCAGGAGCCACCACACCCCTTGGCACCTAAACACATTCGCGTACTGTTTGAAATCATTGCTTGGTTTAAATTCTGGTTACCAGACATCTAAGTTGGGTCATCCACCAAAACTTAAGAAAACTTCAGGGGAATAATTCTAATTATTCCAGAGTGGGTGAGATTTTTTTTTCATAAAAATAGGTTTTTAGTTTTAATTGACATATAATAATTGTCCATATTTGTGAGATACAGTGTGATATTTTAATTCATGTGTTCAATACATAACGATCACAGAAGAGTAATTAGCATATGTATATTACCTTGGATATATGTCATTTCCCCTTTCTGTGGGAACATTCCAAAACCTCTCTAATAGCTAGCTTTCTTTCTTTCTTTCTTTCTTTCTTCTTTCTCTCTCTTTTCCTTCCTTCCTTTCTTTCTTTCCAAATGACACTGGGAATTGAGCCCAGAGCCCTTGCACTAAGCTACCTCCCCAGCCCTTTTAGAATTTTGGGACAGGGTCTCAGTAAATTACTAAGTTGCCCATGTTTGACCAAGCCTTTCAGTCCTTCTCTCTCAGCCTCCCAGAGTGCTAGGGTTACAAGCCCGTGCTACCACACCCAGCACCACTAGTGATTTTGAGTGTGAATTTCTTTCTGACCCATTTTCTAAGACCAACGGAGCTGTGTAACATAGCAAGCCCCAATTAATTTATTTTCTGCGTTAGGTAGAAGGGCTTCCGAGAGCCTGCTAGGTGGTGGCAGAATGCGTTTTCATCTAGTGTCTGCTCTACATGGTTTCCACTTGCCCCTCAAGACCCCTTCTCCATCCTTGTTCCCTTGACTTATAGAGTAACCAATGGAAGATTTTATGTGTGGGGTTAGCAATCTAAGACAGAAATTTTGCTACTTTCATCTCCAAGATTTCCAAGATCCTTCCAGACCCTGACAAGCACAAAAATCAGAAAGATGTGACATTCAGTGTCTCAAAATGCTCCCAAGAACTCAGCCACTCAGAGACACATATATTGAGGTTGGTTAGTGAGGCAGGCTACTGCACCGGGCAGAGACAAAAGGGTCTTGGTCCTAGGTCGTCTGCTGTTGTTCTCTGCTCATAACCAAGAAGGATGCCTAGCCCTGCCATCACAGAATCCCAGCAGTGGTCCAGATGAGCTGGCACAGGGATGGGGTGCAAGGGGACTCATGCTGCTTGGGAGAGGCTCGCTGTGGTCGCTCCTTGTCATTTGCCAAATAGAACACCCACTGTCCTGCTGTTCCTCCTCCCTCTGGTTCACAAACACAATAGCCATTTCATTGCTTTCCCACTAGAGAATGTTTTCAAAATCTGTGTCGGGGCCAAGAGAGAGAGAACCGAGGTTGTACATAAGAGAAATAATATGGGAGTAATACAATGAAAGATGACGGATTGGCTTCCACTGTACTTTGAAGTGACATTTTCCCTGGTTCGCATTCTCCAGGGTGATCTGGGGGTTAAGTGTTTTCCCTAGGATCCCGCTTTCATGAGAATAAGTCACGGATGTTGGTGTCATCAAGACTCTGCAGCTTAAAGTAGGGTGCAAACTACACACTTCAGAGGGCCTTTGGAAAAAAGCTACAGCTTTGTGGTCACAGTCAGTCCTAGATGCACCGAGTTGTATGTCACTAATTATAAACAAGCAGACAATAGAGATTGTTTTTTTTTTTTGCCCTGAGAATCTGCACTTCACTCCCAGTCAGATCTGATGCATTTTTTTTTTCACTGTAATGGAAAACAGTTAAGGGCTTTGGGGCTTGATGATGTAGAAGTAAATAGAAAATGAATTGAGTTAAAAAAACCGGAGTACCTACTGTGCGTGCAGTGCTCCTCATATATTTTCTCTAGTAGACAAAATAACCCTAAAAGTTTACTCTGATTCCTGTGAACCTTAGTTTATGGATGAGAATACTGAAGCCAGGCATGACTGTTTCCATGTGGGCAGGGCCACCCAGTTACCAAGTGTTAGAGTTGGGATGTAATAGTACATCCATCTGTCTTCAAAGCCTGGGCAGTACTAACCATTACAGTATGCTGATCCACCAACTTATTGTCCCCAGAATTTAGGGACACTTAACTTTCTTCTTGGAGATGCATTAGTAGGTCTTGAGGAAATGCTTGCCTAAGCATTCTCTTTCCTTCCAATAAAACTACACACCTCAGCTTCCTTGGATAAATGATATTTCTAGAACTTTCTCTAGTGTTTCTTTTTGTTGAGAAGTTTTGTTTATGTCTTATGCAAATATTTCTGGCTGGACTTTGGAGCCTTCTCTCTTGTTCTGCCCTTCTGTGGAGAGAGAAGAGCTTCACATACACATGGACTTATGGGTTGTGTAGTTTCTCGTTACTGCTTTGTGGGTTAGGAGAACATTTCCTATTGGTCCAGACAACCCAGAATCCAGAGAAAAATCAATCCTGTTTATTGGCACTCAGTATAGGTCTTAACCTGTTTTGCCTTCTCCAAACAAAAAATTCAACTTGAAATAAATCTCCAGTGTTCTTAATAATCCTCCCTATAGAATCTGAAATGAATAAACACTTCTCAGAAGAAGAAGTCTGAATGGCCAATAAATACATAAAAAATGTTCAACATCTTTAGCCATCAGAGAAATGAAAATTAAAACAGCCCCGAGGTTCCATCTAATGCCAGCAGGAACGGCTGGTATTAAGAACTCAAAACAACAAATGCTGGCAAGGTTGTGGGAAAAAGGAACTATCCCACATTGCTGGTGCGACTGTAAACTGGTACAACCACCGTGGAAAGCAGTAGGGAGATTCCTCAGAAAACTGAACATCGGCATTCCATTTGACCCAGCTATACCTCTTCTGAGTATCTTCCCCAGAGAGTTAAAGTCATCACACAACAGTCATCCATGCATACCTATGTTTAAAACAGCACAATTTATAATAGCCAGATCTTTGAAGAAGTCAGTATGCCTGACCACAGATGACTGGATAAAGGAAATGTGATATACATCCATAATTAAGAAGGACAAGTTTGAGCCCTTTTTAGAAAAATATATGCACCTTGAGACCAGTGAAATGAATCGGACCCAGAAAGTTAAATATCAGTTTCTCTAATATGAGAAAAACAAGCCAAAAAAACGTAATAGATCTGAAAGAAAGGAAGAAGGTAGACTTGGTGGAGAGAAAAAGGGAAAGGGTGATAAGAGGGTGGGAAGAGGAAAGAGATATTTCATGTACATAAACATAAATATTAAAAAATTTAAAATATTAAATATTTTAAGTATTCTCCCTATACTTTTACTCCCTTTACCCTCAAATCCTCACAGTCACTGAATTAAAAGAGAGGTCAAGAAACGGAAGGGGGTGATGAGAGGATTGGGCTGAATGAAAGTACAAACATCACTCGCTGGCTCAGTCTTGACCGCGAAGTAGCCAGTGACGATCCAGCTGACAGGAGCACGGAGGACCAGGAGAGCTACAGAGGTTGCCTCTCCTGCTTGGCATCAGGGACTCCACTCGACATACCAGGCTGAGTCTGTACACGACCCCATGGAGCTGCTCCTGCTGGAAGAACTAAATGAAGAGTCCTTCCCAGTCTGGTCTAACTCCTCTGGGAATGCGAAGTGGGCAGAGAGGAACGCCACCCATCGTGGCTAGAGATCAGGAGGGCTGGGCAGTGTGGTTGGTGCTGGTAATGGGGTCACAGTGCAGTGATGAGGGGGGCTCCGTAAGAAAGTCAGGGCACTGGATGGCAGGCTCCGGGCTTGAGTCAGAGGAGGTCAGCCACAGAAGGTCTAGGGGCACCGGGAAGGCCCGGGAGCTGATGAATTTCCCGGTGTTGGCATCAATGCTTTGCGTGCATTGGGAGAAGACCAGAAGCCCTGGCAAAATGGCTTCTATTCTGTGAGGCCTTCCTGAGCTGTTACACCCCGTCTCAGCCTGCACCTGCAGGAAGACGCCCCTGCCTCTGTTACTATGTCCAGTCTGGGCCTCTCTCTGGAGAAACAGACTCCTGTTTAACCACCTCTGATTGCGAGTCATTAAACTTCCCAATCGGAGGTTACCACTCGCTCCTCTTGAGAATTACATCTCCTACTTTGCTTCCTGTGTCGATCACTGACACGACCACTGCTGTTTCTGTTGAACTGGAAAATTCGGAATTCTCTGTATCCTCTGATGAGGAATAACCAATTCCCACGGCAACCTCCTTTCATCTGCAGCCACAGTGCCATTGTTATCCTCTCCTTCGCCACTCGCTTCCCTACCACGGCTTCTGCACACCCTTGAGTCCCTCCTCTACCTTGACCTGGAGTGGCCTCCCTCGACTCTCTAGACTCAGATCATTCTGGACCCAAAGCTCCCAAGTGTTCTTGGTGTGTGCAGGAGATACCCAAGACTTGTCCTTCGTACACTGATCCCTCCCTGAGCTGCCTCACCCCACAATCTATCAACTCTCCTCACCGCCCTGCAGTCCATGCTCACAATCTTATCTGTTGGATGAACTTTAAATCCTGACCCGTGAGCAAGATTTTTCACATCAGCTGGGTGAAAGGTTGTTTATTCAAAGGTACCTGGAAGCGTCTGCCACACCCATGCTTGAATTTCCACCATCACCTCAGACACACCACTACACATACAATGTACCTGTACACACACACACACACACACACACACACACACACACACGCTTATCCAAAAAAGTGCCCATAGAGTACTTATGATATGAGTTCCTCTGCCTGACTAACCTTGGGATTTTTTTTTTTTTACCACCATTAACCCTTAGCTACTTCATAACCCTCAGAAGTCAACATGTGGAGGGCTTTGGGTTCTGGTTCTGGTCCAAGTTCAGCACTGTTTCAAGAAGAAAAATGCTATACTTAAGGTCACATAGAAGACCAGAGATTCCCCCATCAACCCCTATATTGCTTTTTTTTTAGGCTTCTGGACATAATTTCACATTCATTATTCCCCTGTGGCCTCACATTTGATTTAGAATGCTTGCAATATTTACGGTACTTCAGAAAGAAAAAATAGGCATTAATGTTCTTAATAATAATATTGTGCATACACATACCTATATAAGTGAAGCTACATCCTCAGGTGTCCCCAGCGTAGGTTTTTAAACTCCCGTCCGTCTCTCCTTTGCCCTCCTTCCGAGCTCGTGTGGATCTTATCTGGGCTAGAAATAGGGAAGTAACTAGGGTATCCCAAGGAGCTAACTCCCTTAATATGCCAGAGCTCATCGGTTACTAATGCCAAGGAAGGCAAACAAGGCCCAACAAAGGCAGAGGGACAAACGCATTTGTGCCAGAACTATTTCCAGAGAACTAACTTCAAGATGGTTCAAACACACAAGAATAATGATTTTCCCATGGAGACGTGGAGCGCTCTCCGGCTCTGTGACTTAGGCCTTCCACGCAGAATCCCATAAAAAGTTAGGGGCAAGATTTAAAAAAAATAAAGGAAGGAAGTCTTTGTGCCATGGGCCGGCTAGCCCTCCCTCCCTCACGTTACACTGGGGGAGCATGCTGTCTGGGGATTCCCAGCCTGCTGCTGTCCACAGTCTGCAGAAACCCTGAGGATGGTGCTCCTAACTGTGGCTCTTTTGGGGTGAGTCTTGTATGTTGCCTGGTTTTGTTTCCTTTTTTTTTTCCTGAGGAAAACATCAAAGCAGGTATGCAGGCGGGCAGCCGAGAAATGGCCTGGTCCCACTGGTTAGGCCAGAGCCACAGGGAAGATAGCCAGGTCTACCCTCTTCTCTGGTCACTGGAAGCCAATACAGGCCTGGGCCATCTTGAAATCTAGCCTGGATCTTGCAGGCTAACTTCAGGATTTCCCACCACCCTCACTGGAGGTCGTGTTCTGGCTGGGAGAGTCAGGGGAAATCAACTCACGTCATTTGTGTGTACCAACCTCTAAGACCTCCACTGGGGACACCGTCACGAAGGACAGTTGTATTAGTTTGGGTTCTTTCAAAAGACAGAATTTACAGATTTTATCACCAAAAGGTCTATTAGGAAGGCTTACAAATCCAAGGATAGAGGTGGTCCAAGATGGCTGCTCAGCCGTGAAGTAGATCTCCCATCCGGGACTGCAGAACAGCTGGTGAGGAGAGAGTCCGCTGTAGATCTCAGGCGAAGACCAAAGCCTGAAGATTCGTAACTGAAGAGCAGCAACAGGCAGACGGGTACAAGTCAAGACTGGAGTGAATCTGTGCTGAAGATCTGCGATGTGTAGCAAGTTGGCATCTGTAGACAATCATGAAGTCATGAGCTTTCCCAGAGGAAGAAGCTGTAACAATCTTCCTGCTTCCTTCCCTTTATACTGTTGGAGTTCCAGTTGGCCCTCCCACATCTGGGTGGGTGCTCTTCTCTCATTGGCCAGCACGCAAATGACCCACTCTAATCCAGACCAGTTCTTGATCCCCAATCTAGGATAGTTGAAAAATCCTAATCCTAGTTGAGGTGTGGTCCCTAATTCTATCAAGTTGACACAATCCCTTTAATGGGCACAACAGTTACCCTTGAAACCCCAACCCCTGCCTAAAATTCCAGGCTCGAGGCTCCATCCAAAGTAATGAGTTGTTTTCAGTATTTTAAGAAGAAGAAAAAAGCCTGCCTCTTCTGCAATAAGACTGTACACATTGCTGAAAGAAAAGGGTTCTCTGCTTATGGCTAGAATGACATCAACTCAGGGCATCACAATGCTATTAAACTCTGCCCACAAGTGCTGATTGGCTATTTATAGCAACTTAGGAGCCACTACTAATTTTCCTCTTCATGTGGGCTGTGCATCCTACCCAGTTCCTTACCTTTCTTTTGGGTTTCCATAGCTACAGATCGTCTTCATCCCAGATCAGAAGCTCTTGAATTCTGTCATTCTCCCAAGCTCCGGCTTCTGGTCACACAGATGTGCCACCACAAGGAGGACAAGGTTCGAATTCAATGGCCTTCTTTTTTGTCTTCCCCAAAGTTCTCATCAATGAGGACTTTGGATGGAGACTTCGTGGAGAGGAGTTTAGAGCTAGGGACAAGTTGGGGCCAGCCCAGAGTCCTTGAGCCCAGAAGGCTCTCATCCGTGACTTGGGCCAGCTAATGTGTGGGTGAAGGCCAGGAGGCAAGTCATCCCAGGAAGAGGGTAACAGGACACGGATGGCAAGGTCATAACTTTACCTGAGAAGACTGTTCCTACTGGCCTGGGGGTCAAGTGGCATGCCAATCCTTTGGGAGATGGCTCCTGGGGACCTCATGTGCCACTGTTATATGCTGAAGGTCTGAAGGGTGGAGACGAATCAAAAGCAAGGATTAAAATGCTGCAAACTAAAGAAAGAGTCTTAGTTTACCCAAAAATGGAGCAAGCAAGGTGTGGGGGGTGCAAACCTGTAATTTTAACACTGTCAGAGGTGGAGGCAGGAAGATTTCAAGTTATACTCCAGCATGGACATCTTAGCAACTTAGCGAGAGCCTGTCTCAAAATTTAAAAATGTGTAAAAAGGACTGGGGATGTAGCTCAGGCCCTGAGTTCAATCCCTAGTATACCAATGAATAAATACTTATGTACATGCGTAGTGAAAAGAAATAGAAAAAAGTGAATGAATTTCAAAGGAGAAAAGAAAGCATAGACTCTGTATCTGGCTGAAAGTCAACTTTGGGAGTTTCCTGAGCTTTCACCTACGTTCTCACCTTGATCCTTGTCTTAGGCAGGGTTCCCCAGCAGCAGCCCTGACCCAATGACTTACATATGAGTAATTTATTATGAAATCACTCCTGGGAACACCCATACGGAAAATGGGGGAGGCCAGGAAGGGGAGGATGGCAAGCTAGGAGCGATTTCAGTCAAAATTCTTGTGGGAGGAAATTTCAGCCTTATTCTGCAGGGGACCTCTGGCCTGGAAGTCGTGTCTCACCCGAGGCCAATGACCTGGACATCTGTGCTCCCCAAACACGGCTCTGAATAAGGGGCCCTTGGGAATGGGATGAAGGTCATAAGCCTCTGTCTGTGTGCAAAGGGCCAAAATGATGAGAGGCACATGGAGAGAACTGAAATCATACCAAATAAAGTAGCGGGCGTGCAGAGACTTGGTAGGAAGGGTTCCAGGGAGCTGCCCGAGGGCACAGCACTGTCTCTGCTTTGCCTTCTCTGGCCTGCCTGGGTCTGGGGCTTTTTTGGTTTGGAACTGACCACTCAGACTCTGACCTGAGATCCTGTCCTTCTACCCAGAGTCAGGGGCTGGGGGCTGAGGGTCTGTCCTAGGAGGGGACCCCTCACTGAGACAGAAACCAAGACATGGACGTGCAGCCCCGTTCCTGTTCCTGCTGGATTCACACCTTGCGTGGATCCTGCTGTAGGGACCAAAAGGAATATCAGGTGGGTCTACATGGTGGGATTTTCACGTGCCAAACATTCAAGTTCAGTGAGGGATGTTCGTATCACTTTTGGCTCCTTCCAGATGTCATATTTGTAGGGACTTTGCAGCCATGTGCACAAACCTAGAGGATTTCTAGATTTATCAGATGATAAGGTAAAAAACAGTGATTCAGGGATTTGCGATTGTGATTTTTGTTGAACAAGGTATCATTTTCTTAATAAAGCATTTTTCAGCACTATCCTTTCTAAGGCTGTCCCCTTGGTAATAATAAATAATGACAACTACTATTTTTATCCCAAAAGTAGCTAAGGTTCATGTGCCATTCACTCTGCTTCACATATATCACAGGGTGTCTCAAAAGTTTGCTAATTTTTCCTATGCATGGGGGCTTTGGGGACACCCATTGAATTGTTTGCATAATTTTTCTCATTACCTTAGTTTTACTTCAACTATTACGATGAACTTGTCTTGGTTGCCTTCTCATTGCTGTGACAAAATACCCGACATGCACAGTGTAGAGGAGAAAAAGTTTATCTGAGTTCACAGTTTCAGAAGGTCATAGTTCGTTCATAGATGGCCAGCAACAGTGGAAGCCCATGGTGGAGGTGGAGGTGGAGGTAGCTCCTCACGGCATTGCAAACCAAATGCGAAGCCCAGAGGAAGGGAGGAAGTAGTATAAACCCTTCCAGGTCCTGTCCCAGTCATTCCATCCTTCTGGGTCCAACTTCAGTGTTCCACCCCTTTAACCTATAATCTACCACTTGCTTGTCTTCTACCGTACCCTGTAACCCACCACATGACCATAATCCACCCCTCCAGACCAAGCCCGCATCTCATATCAGCACATGGTTGGTTCCATAGATAGTCCATAACATCCAGATGCATGAGACTTTTGGGGGGACATTCCAGATTGAAACCATCATAAATTAATTATGAGTAAGCAATTTTTGTGTTATATTACATTTTGAATTTATATGTCTGACGACCTTTTGGGATACCCTGTAGGCTGTCAGCATTTTTTCATTTCCATTTAGCAGAGGAGGAAATTAAGGCACATAGAGATTATTTAGCTTCATTAGAGCTACACAGCTACCAGTCAAAGGCGGAGCAAGTAGAATGAACCCCACGTGTGTTGCCTTTCTGAGTTTGCCACCTGTGGCATGACTGTCTGCCATTGATGGCTGATGTATCTAGCCATATGGAAACACTGAGAAGTTGGCTGAAACAAAACTAGCAGAATTATCCCTCCTATGGGCTCACTACTTCAAAAGGAAAATGAGAAGTTGCCTTGGGGACATTTACAGCCAGTCCCAGCACCACAGGCCTGTAATCTCCAGCAATCTGGGAGGCTGAGGCAGGAGGATTGCAAGTCTGCGCTCATTCTGGGCAAATTAGTGACTTAGCAAGAGCCCATCTCAAAACCAAAAATAAAAATAGGCTGGAGATGTCGCTCAGTGCAAAGGCCCTGGTCCTGCTCCCCAGTACTACACACATCCCCAAAGAACAAAGTGGACAGAGCGCTGGTCCTCAGAGTGGCTGACATTTGGCCTTGTTCTCACAAGGAAGGTAGTTGTTGCCCAACCTTAATGAAGGTGTAATTCACAAGCGATAAACACCCAGGAGGAGAACAGCTTCCATCAATTTATTTTTTTACTCTGTCCAGTATTTTCCGACATCTATCTGGTTTTCCTTGGTTCCAAAGGAAGTTGGGAAGACACAAGTGGACTAAAGAGAGCGGGGAAGCCTGCTGATGTGACTCTGCCTTCTCCTACACGTGTGTTTGGGGCGAGAAGCCCTGTCCAATCAGAGGAGAAAAATCCTCTTATCGACATTAAGACCACAGCTCTCATAGAACTGGGCCTTCTGGTTCCGGTCAAAGGACACCGCTTAGAAACAAAGATGCCACTCCGTAGGAAGTGGGGAGTGCCCTTTCCGCGGCTCGGATTCTATTTTTTATAAAGGGATGACCGCAGAAAGATAATCTGACTTATTTTTAATCTTTTAGAAATAACTGCTTTCTACTAAACAAGGGAGACGTGGAGGTGGAGAGACCGACTGGAGAGGAATGGTTTTCTGTAGTTGATTTATAAGGCCAGCTCTTTCTGGGGATTACAACTGTCTACCTCGGTTTGAGTTATTTGATTATTTAAAAACGTGAATGAGCACGAGGCAGTTAATTTGTCAGCTTTCTGGTTGCCCTTCGTGTCATCGTGTCCTCTCCAGATGAGTTCTGGCGAGATTTATCTGGGGGGACCCCTCGGTGGGGCTCAGCCCTGCAATAGCACTTAGTTCCTCTTCCTCCCAACAGGCCCCACCTTGGGGTCTTTCACAATGGCTGCCTTTGAGCCCAGAGCCTCAGTTATGTGGGCCTCTGTCTAATGTCTCCGAGGAAAATACTGGAATCCCTCGAAACAGAGCGGAACTGGAAGGGGAGACGTCATTATCCTGGAGCTGACTGTAAATTGTGCTGTTTAGTCTGAAAACCAATTAGGTCTGGGTTGCGTAATGGGATCCTTTTGTGGCCTCTGTGGCCTCTGTGGCCTCTGTAGACCTGTGGGCTCTCTACTGGGCATTAGCTCAGAGATTTTTGGGCCAAGATCTTGTACTCTCTCACTTAATCAGGCGCCGTAAAACCGGTCGATTTTCTCCTAATCAGTCGCGTGACTGTGAGCAGATAGAAGAACTGGGCTGGGTCTTCAAGGACCTGAGTTCCAATCCCAGCGTGGCTACCACACAGAGTTCCCCGAACTGCGTAGGTGCAGTGTGCGTTCTTCTAATTCCATCAGTGTCCCTGTGCGTGGTGACCGGCTGCAGCTGCCATGCTCCAAAGGTCTGCTCTCATTTCTGCTTCTCTTGACTGCTGGTGGCCTGGACCTCTCCAGTCTGTCCCTCCCTCATCCTTTCTGGGAGTTGTAGCTGCCCCGTCCCAGCCCTGCGGATCTCTATCCCCACATCCTCACGGTCTCCTGCACTCTCCTGAGCTCAGGTCTTATTTGATTGGCTTGCTTCTTGGCTGTCTCCCGTGAACATCACAAGAGGTAACCCTACTTGATTGGTCATGTGAAGCCCTAGCACCCAGCATAGTGCCTGGTGGTGAACACTCAGTACGCTTTTTTTTTTTTAAATGAATGAATATAAATCAATACAGGCCTAATAGGCAGGATGAGGCTGATGTCCTGTTTGCTTACCTGATGAAAGTGCCAGGGCAGAGGCATGCCCTGGGAACAGAGCCAACAGGGCAGCTTCCTTCTTGGTTACTCCCCACATCCTCAGTACCCACAGCCTTGGACTCACTACCTGCAGGCTTCTTCTACCTGCATGTGAAATAATTTTCTTGGGTGGGGGCTTAGCTCAGTGGTAGATCACTGGTCTAGTATGCTCAAGGCCCTGGGCTCGATCCCGAACACTACCAGATCCCCTACCTTCAAAACAAACAAAACCTCTTTCTTCTCTTTCGTTTACACTATGGTTATTCTGTGTGCAGCCAAAACTTCCTCTTTCTTTCTTTCTTTCTTTCTTTCTTTCTTTCTTTCTTTCTTTTTTTATTTTTTGAAACAGAGTCTCGCTCTGTAGCCTGGGCTGGTTCTAAACTCACTGCTGCAGTTCAGGCTGGCCTTGGACTCAGGACAATCCACCTGCCTCCTGAGTGCTGGCATTACAGGTGTGCACCACCGTGCCCAGCTTTACATGGTGCTGGGGAACTGAACTCAGGCAAGTGCTTTAACCTCTGTGCCATTCCTCCAGCCCAGCCAAAACTTATTTAGCTGATACTCCAGGGAATTTTTGTTCAAGGGAAGCACTAATAGGTTAGAAATTTCTTTAAAATAGTAGACAAAATAATGAGATAGCAAGAAATCTGTATATGTGTGTGTCTGAAAGAGAGAGAGGGAGAGAGAGAGAGAGAAGACAAGGAAAGAGAGAGAAGAAAAAGTAGGGGAGAAAGAGAGATTCCCAGGAATTCTGGGTGTTTGGAACACAGGAAGGGGTCTCCTGTCCTGTGAAAGACAGGGGGTTGGGGTCCTCTTCCTGCTCGGTGCACTGAGCCAAGTTTTCCTTGCCCGTGTGGACTTTATTACACATTTGTTTTAAATTATACCCCCCCAAAATAAATAAATTATTCCCTAATTGCTTAAGTGTCTGTGGTCTCTTTGCTCTTAATTCAGGGCCCAGAGAGGAGGTCTTATTGTTCCTGCCTCCCTCCAGCCCCCAGGGTAGAGACCCTCCCAGAGGCATTCCTCTCCCAGGCTCCATGAGAGGCTGGTGGGCTAGAAAACTGGGATCCGGCACGGGGGTGGGGCATGAGAAGTGGGCTGACCACTGAGCTTCCCTTCTAACCCTCCACATTCCAAGCCCAAACTTGGGACTGTGTTGGGAGATCTGACTGTTTTGCTTTTGTGGCCGTGCTAACATATACCTCATTGGTCTGTTTATCTTAAAATCCACCCGCTCTTCAAAAAAGAAAGAAAATAGCCAGGGTTTAAAATAATTCAGTTGTTTATGTGGGAGTCATTGCCAAGGCTTCAATAAATGCTGAAAATATCTTCTCCATCTTTGCTGGACCTGTTTTTTGAGGCAGGGGGTGTGTATGGGGAGTTGCAGAGGCTCCTGCTCATTCTGCTAGGATCAGGGGTGGGTGGTTGTGGCGGTGGTGTGGCCAGGACATGCTTCCCATGCCCGTTGGGGGTCACCACCCAGTCTTGGGCTGCCAGGAGGGGAGACCCCGGAAAGCATGGAGTTCAGCCATACTATATTACACCTGACATGAGAGAGGCTTAGAAATGGTGCACACCTGCTCCACGATGCCACAGCTTGGAGGGACAGAGCAGTAATTTGAGCAGATTCAAGTTTGTTCCTCTGCCCCTGTACTGTATATCGAAGAGGCAGAGGGTCCAACCTCTGCCTGGAATGGACAGTCCTCTGTAGCCTCACTCACAGCCTCTCACCACCCATATCTAGTGAGTTCTATGTTCTGTTCATGTCTAATCATTTATTGAGTTCCTCGTCTGTGTTTTGGCCCTGTGCTTCACCTGAGTAGCTCAGTAGCTCATTTGATCTTTCTCTTTTTGAGACAGACTCTTGCTTGCTCTGTAATCCAGGTTGGTTCTGATTTCACTGTTTAGGCCTAGCCTCCAATTCATGGCAATCCTCCTGCCTCAGCCTCCAGAGTGCTGGGATTATAGTGGTGCACCTCAATGCCCAGCTTAAACGGTGCTGGGGAATCAATCTCAAGGCCTTGCACTTGCTGGGTTAAGTGCTCCAACTGCTGTGCTATTTCTCCAGCCCAGCTCATTTGATCTTCATACCTGCCTCATGAGGTAGTTGTAACTATTGTTTTCTTACTGTCACAAACATCAGCAGACGTAATGAACAGGTAACTATCACGACCCCATCGGGCACAGCGTGAAAAGGGTTGAACGCAAGTGTGGGTCCAGGTGTTCTTCCAGTGTGACACCAGAGGGCAGGGTCTTCCCTAGTCCACAGCACAACCTTTCATACTGTTATTTCTGTTTATGGAACCTACTGCTGTTCAACATATACACATAGATCCTGTCCCTATAGCAACTGTTTTTTGGGGGTGGGGGAATCAGAAGGATCTACTCAGAGTTTCTGCTCTGTTCTGCTTTCTAGGCACATGTGTGGCCCATGTTTAAAGGATAAAATTTGTGTGATTTCTCACTGCAAGCTTATGAAGTTTTAAAAATTTGTTTTGGGGCACTGGAGATTAGACTTAGGGCCTTTGCACTGATCTATACCCCCAGCTCTTCATAAGTTTTTAATTTTGGGATGAGGTTTTGTTAAGTTACCCAGGCTGGGCACCAACTTGAAATCCTCCCTCTTCAAACTGCCAGTGTGTTGGGATTACAGGTGTGTGCCACTGTGTCCAGTTATGCAGTCTTGCATGGGATCCAGAATGAGAGAGGAGGAAATTAGAAGATGCGGGCCACTGGCACAGTGGCACGGGCCTGGATCCCAGCTGACTCGGAGGCCAAGGCAAGAGGAACACAAATTGAAGCCCAGCCCGGGCAACATAACAACTGAGTGACACCTACCTCAAAAAAAAAAAAAAATCAAATGTAGGCTGGGGATGTAACTCAGTTTGAAGGTTCTGGACTTGATTCTAAGTATGAGGAAAAGAAGAAAGGAAGAGAGAAAGAAAGAAAAAGAAAAGAAACTACCATCCACAATAAAAAACCAGAACAGACAGATGCGGTCTTCTGCATAAGAGTCTTTGCCACTTGGGTTGCATGAGCCGGAATAGCTGGTAGAACCTGATATATCTGAGGGCATCTCTTGACACTCTAATGTCCCATAATGCAAGTCCGTGGTAAAGCAGTGGTCTGATACAGGTTGGACCCTGTAGGGATAAAGGCTGATCATCCTCCTTAAATTATTTACTTTGGGCAATGGACATATTGAATAGGTAGTAGAAAAAAAGTAGTTATAAATACCATCTAGAATCATATAGTAAGTTGCAAAAATGAGAAATACACGGTTTCTTTTTTTCTGGGAATGTATGAACCCGTTTCTCCCCTTCTCTCCCTCATTTCTTTACCATCTTGAATTCAATGTACTAATAGTACTTAACATTGTATCTTAGTAGTTAAGCTGTACTTATCACCTGATGAATGTGACTCAGTTGAAAGGGAATGTGCATCACCCCCCTGGAAAATCCCAAGTGAAGCCAGAAAGCTTCGTACCCTCTTTTACAGAGAAGTGAAAAGTTTCCTGTGTCTTTGGTGGTACAGAAACACAAGCATGGTCTTGCTCATCTTTATTTAAAGGTTGAGTATGAATAAAAGAACCTTGTATGGATGCTGAGATTTCATGGGGTGGACTGTGAAGGTCTTTTGCTATGTACATCCACATGGTGAATATGAAACCCTATTTCTCAGCATCTTCTACATAGTTTGAAGTAGCAGTCAGCTGCATTTGTGTAAGATTGAGATGAGTTATTGTCATTGGGTGCTATGTGGGTTATTGTGGAGCAGGTGCTGTGCCGCCTCTGTACCCTCCCTGCGACTGACCTGTGCGTGAGGGGTCGAAGCTGGGCACACAGCCCTACCAGCTCCCACCTGATGGCTTTGTTTCTGCTCCAACTCGTGGCCAGCTCCATGTGGAGCTGTATTAAAAGCAACACCCTGTCTTGCAGGTCACGGGTGTCATCCAACACGGAGGTGGTGAGGTACAGGCATGATTCCAATTTGCCCTTCCCAGTTCCGTCTGAGCGTTGGTCTTCTCCACTTCTCATCCTCCTCCCCAGCTTCCAGCTCTGCAGATGTGGGGCCAAATGCCAGATGTGGAGGGGACAGCCTTAAGCAGATCACGTTGCCCTCTGTCCATACTAGAGTGCACCCCCGTGATAAATACCTTGTCTTGGTCAGACTGGTTCACATTTCCTGATTAAACCTTGACTAATACACCCATGTGATAGCATTTCTTTCAAAATCCTTTTGTATTATCCACTTATTTAATCCATATGGTAACTCCCTGAGGTAGGTGACACTGTCCTCCTTTTCGACACAAGGATTTCAAATCAGAGAAATCTTGAGACTTTCCCAAACAGTCCAGCAGAGATTCAAAGCCAGATCAAACAGATTCTGAGTCCAAGTGTCTACACCCTCCCAATATTGTGAATAGTGCTGAATTTGTGTCCTCATTGCTGTGACTGATCCTTGTGTCACTTTTAGATTGAGATATGGGGTTTCACGTGGAGTGATCATGGAATCCATTTTCCTGTTGTCTTCTGTTTTCTCTCACTTATGGTGTGTCAGAGAAAGGGCTCGTTGTGGCATGGGTGTCACTATCTTTTCCTGATGCCCGTTAAAATCTCAGCCCTTTCTATTTACTAGCAAGTTCTGAAACACATTTTAGGGAGCAAAACATAGTCTTGGTTTAAAATACCCAATCCTGCATGTTTATTGTCACGTCAATTTATATTTAGAGCAAGGCCACTCCCTTCTTCTCTGGTCTCCTACCCTCACATCCACCTCTTCCATGGCTAAAATTGGCTCCGGTCACACTGCCTACACTGGGAGAAAGGATATATACTTGCGCCTTTTATTCTTTCTGGCCTTACTCCTCACCCAGTGTATCTTTTGCCCCAGAATTGGAGATGGGAGGACGAAGAAGAGACAGGAAGTCTTCTTTCCAAGTTTCACGTGTCATAATTAATATACCGTAAAATTCCCTCTAAGTGTATAATTCAGTGCTATTTAGTAGAATTACAGAATTGTATAATCATCCTGATTTTAACACTGTGAGAACATTCCCATTACCCTAATAAGTTTCCTCAAGTTTGTTGGAAGCTAACCCTTTCCCCAGTCCAAGGCAGCAATCTGCCTTCTGTCATATAAAGTCATCTGTTCTGGATATTACCTACCAGTGACATCAAACAATGTGCTGTATTCTACGTCTGGATTCTTTTGCTTAGCATAATGTTTGGAAGCCCAACCTTGTTGTGTCAGGTATCAGAAATCTGCTGGTGTTGCTGAAGTGTCCATTGTATGGGCGTACTGGGTCTTCTCCATCCATTCACTGCATGACGGGCCTTTGGATTGGTCTATTCTGGGACAACTACAAACAACGCTACCACGAACATTGACTTACCTATCTCTGTGTGAATCTATCTTTTTAATTTTTTTCTTGGGTTTGTTCACAGAAGAGGAATTACAGAGTTGAATGATAAACTTCATTTAAGGTTTGAAGAAACATCCACACTCATTTCTCAAGAATCTCTACAATTTTACATTCCTATCCGCGGTACAAAGTCTCCAGTTTTTCCACATCCTTGCTGACACTTACAATTGTCTGTCTTTTTGATTATGGTCATTTGAGTAGGTGTGTGATGGTATCCCATTATGGTTTTAATTTGCATTTAATTTGCATTTCCCCAAGTATCTCTTTACATACTTGTTAGCCACTTATACATCTTCTCTAGTGAAATAACCATTTGATTTTCTTTCATCCATTTAAAAATTGGGTTATTTAGCTGGGCTTGGTTGCACAGCTCTGTAATCCCAGCACATTGGGAGGCTGAGGAATGAAAATTGTGAATTTGAGCTCAACCTGGTAGTCTTCATAGCTAGGAAGCACTCTGTCTCAAAAAAAAAAAAAGATAAGTTGAGGACGTAGTTAAGTGTGAAGGCCCTGGGATTGATTTTCACTGCTAGACACACACACACGCACACACACACACACCACACACACACGCACTCACACATATGGTTGTCTTCTTGAGTTGTAAGTATTGTTTTACTTTCTTGACACTAGTTCTTTATGAGATGTATAATTTGCAAATACTTTCTCGATTCGTGGCCTGTCTTTCCATTCTCTTTTTATTTCGCAATATCTTTAAAACTTTTTAATTGACATATAAAAGTTGCACGTATTTATGAGGTATTGTGATATTTTGACACAGGTGTATATTCTTTAATATTCAAATCAGATTAAGCATATCTATTTTACCAAATATTTACCATTGTCTGTGGTGAAATATTCAAAACCCATTCTCCTGGGTTTTTTGACATATACGAAATATCACTTTTCTCCCTGACTGTTCTACTACGGAGCAGAACACTAAAATTTATTTCTCTTATCCAACTGTAAATTAGCACCCCTAGCCAATCACCCCCTACAAACATTCAGAGTATGTTTCTTAATTTCCAAATATTTGGGAACTTTCAGGATATCCATTTATTTTTGTTTTATAATCTAATTCCTTTATGGTCAAATGCTGTGCTTCGTATGATTTCAATCCTTTTAAACTTTTTGAGACTTGTTTTATAGTCTTACAATGGTTTTCCCTGGAAAGTGTTCCAACATGCTAGACTAAAAGTAGTGTTAGGGAAAGAAAGATATTTCATAAAAGAGTCACTCAAAGGCTTCAGGATGCATATGGTTTTAAGCACAACTGAAATGTTCTCCAGGAATTCTTCTAAACCATATAAACCTAGGCTATAAAGCACATCATAATACACACACACACACACACACACACACACACACACACACACACACACACACACAGTCTGCTTGTGCTGCTATAATAGAATTTTTTTCAGTTCTGAAGGCTAAGAAGTCCAAGAAAAAGTGCTGGTGGGCTTGGTTGTCTGGTATGGGCTTCATCCTTCAGAGAGCAGAAATGCTGTATTCTCACATGGCAGAAGACAGAAAATCACCCTAGCCAAGTGCTACATGAAGGCTTTTTATAACACCCTTAGTCCTTTTCACATGGGAGGAGCCCTTTTGGCCTAACCACCTGTTGAAGATCCTACATGTTAACGCTGTCACATTGGGAACCTCTTTTACACACACACACGCACACACACACACACGTGTGCGTGCGTGCGCGTGAGTGTGCTTACATGATGTTAGTAATGTCAAGTTCGTTGATGCACTGAAGTCTAATACTCCTTGCTGGTTTATTGTCTAGGGACTTGATTAGTTATTTAGAGTGGGATATTAAAACTTTCCACTGTCAATGTTTGGTTTTCTGTTCTGCCTTTTAATCTTGTCATCTTTTAGCTTACCAGTGTTGGGGTTCTGTTATCATTTGTTGTATTTTTCTGATGTAGTGACCATTTTGTCTTTATAAAATAATCTTCTTTGTCCTTAATACTATTTCTAGCTCTGAAACCTATTGGGTCTAATATAAATATACCAGCGCGGCCGGAGGAATGGCTCAGCAGTTAAAGCGCTTGCCCAGCAAGTGCTAAGTCAAGCACTAAGTACCTGAGTTCGATTCCCCAGCACCACATAAAGCCGGATGTGGTGGGGCATGCCTGTCATCCTAGCACTAGGGAGGCCAAGGCAGGAGGATTTCCATGAGTCCAAGGCCAGCCTGGGCTCCATAGTGAGTTCAGGGCTAGCTTGGGCCACAAAGCAGGGCCCTGTCTCAAAAAAAGAAAAAGATATGTATGTATATGTGTCTGTGTGTGTGTGTGTGTGTGTGTGTGTGTGTGTGCATGTATATATATCAGCTGTCCCAGTTCTTCTGTGAGTACTGTTTACATGGCAAACTTTCTCCACTTTTTTGCTTTTAATCTATTTACGTCTGTGAATCTGCAATGAGTGTCTTACAGGTAGTATTTGTTGATTTTTGCTTTTTATATTTGTACTGATAATCTCTACCTTTCTGTTAGTTTTTAGACCGTTCGTATTTAATATGCTTATTTTTATAGTTGGATTTGTGATTAGACTTTTGCTTTTTTTCTCTGTTTGTTTCTCATTCTTCCTTGAATGTTTGTGTAAGTGTGCTTTTAAGGGTATGAGTTTGATTTTTTTTAGAAGTGTGTTTTGGGAGATTATTTTGCTGAATTTTTTGAGGAATGTTTTGCTGAATGCAGAATTATTGGAGAACAATATTTTCAGCACTTTCAATACGCTGTACACTGTCTTCTGGCCTCTACTGTCTCAGATGAGAAGTCAACCATTAATCACATTAATATTCTCTGTGTGTGATAAGTCATTTCTTTTTCACTTGTTTTAAGAATTTTTTCCTTCTTTTTGAGAGTTTAAATATGGTTGTCTAAGTATAGCTTTTATTTCACTTACAGCCTGCCAAACTTCTTGGATCAATAAATTTAGATTTTTTTATTGAATTTTGGAAGTTTTATGCTACTGTGTTTTCATTATTTTTTCTGGCACCATTTATGTCATTCCTTGGGTTTCTGAAGGTCCATTAACTTTTTTGTCTCTCTGTTCCTCAGGTTAGTAATTTCTATTGGTCTGTGCTTAAATTTACTGATCCTTCTGCCACTTGCAACGTTCTAAGTGCCTGTCCAGTGAATTCTTCTCTTTGGTTGTATGTTACAAATTTTCATTTGGATCTCTCTTTTTTTAATATTTATGTAACTTAATTGAGACACTCTATTTCTTAATCTATTGTTGTTAGTCTTTTCTTCAATTCTTTAAAGTTTGCTTTCTGAAAACATATTTATAGAGTCTGATTTTTAAGTCTGCTACATCCAGCATTTGGAACATTCAAGACATTTTCCACTGACTGTATTTTTTTATGGGCTGTACTTAACTATTTGTGTCTTATAATTTAAAAAATTAGACATTTTAGACAATCTGTTGTAGCCACTTTGAGTGCTAGTCTCGCTGTCCCTTGAGAAATTGCTGCTAGCAATTCATTTGTTCATTTGCTTGTTATTTGCCTAGGCTAAATCTGTGAGATATGCAGTATATGGAAACTGATTTATCAGTTGGGTTTCAATATTTTTACTTTTATTTTTAAACTTAGCTTCCTAGAGCTTACCTTTGTGTCTGTGTAGTAGAAAGGACAGCCAATGATTTGACTTGGCCTCAACCCAGAATACCTAAGAATTCCACTCTTGTTGAATGAAATTCAATATTTTTTAAAGTAGACACCTTTTAAGTTGTCATGCCTTTAGCTGATCCCCAGAGTGCTAAATGACTACTTTAGCCAGTGATATTCCACTTCTTAGGGGCCTTTGAAGAATAAGTTTTGTAAACCTCTTTACTTGACCACAGCTGGAAGTTTCCCTTCCATATGCAAGGTTTTACTGGACCTATACTTTGGTAAAATGGATCCTTTTCTTGTGAGCTCTCTGCTGGATTCTTCGAGACTGTTCAGTTGGCCCCCTCTAATGGCAACTTCTACGACACTGGCTGGGTGTTCTCTTTCTCCAACTGCTTCTCTGCTTAGTTTGGTTTTCCAGTGGCCCACGTCACATCAATTCTTGTTACTGTGGCCCAACAATTCTCCTAGGTAGGATCTAGACATGGTTCCTGAGTCATCTTTCTCATTGACCCACAAATGGCTCTCAGTGTCGCTAGGCCTTGTCCTAGGCAGGCTCAAGAAGAACAACTCCCTTCCTTGAATCCACCACCAAACCAACTCCCTCTCTGTGTCTCCGGGCTGGGTCCAGCACCATCCACAACTTCCAACTTTTGCAAACGGTGAGTGGGGAGTGAGGTCCCAGAATCATTCCTCTGGAGCCTTCCTAATTGTGGGAGTGGGGAAAAGAAATAGTGTGCAGATTTTTTTTCAAAGAAATCCTCCTCCTACCAATCCTTCTCGATGTCCAAGCTTCCAAGACTTTCTTTTTATTGGAAGAATTTTTTTTTAGAGGCACAGAACTGAATCCCAGGTATTTTCTTTCTACTCTGAAAGATGATGATAGAATTTCTTATCTATTGGATCTCGCTGCCTCATTAAAAATTCCAGTACAGCATCCTCTAACGTTTGTGTTTATTTTTAGAGACCTTCCCTGGCCCTCTTCAGACTAAACAATATTTCTTAAAGTTACGGTTGTTCATAGATGTTCTGTGAAAAATGGGTCCCGTGAGGAAATAACTTTGAGGAATACCGTGTAAAACCAAACGAGGCAGATCGTGTTTGCTGCAAGAATTCTCAGAGCCTTCAATGAGCTAATGTCCTCAGTGAGGTTCCAGGGGAGAGAGGTGAGGAGACAGGTAGAATCTACCCTTTTTATCATATGTATCTGGCCATCATGAGCCCTTTTCTTTCCTTTTTGGCAAATCCTTTCAAAAGATTAGCATCTCTAGGAGACATTGTGGGAGTATTTGGCTGAAAGGTATCAGCGCGAGGGGCAGGGGGTTGTCTGGCAACTGAATTTCTCTTCACCTCTTAACCATAGGACTTGGAAAGTCTCATGGTTTGTATGTTTTTTTAAACATGAATGTAATAAAGCTTGATTGTATGGTCCCTCTGGTAGGCTATGAATTCCTTGTGGACAGAAATTCCTCTTGCATTTCCAAGACTTATTACAGTGCCTGACACTTAGCAGGAGTGAATGAACAAAAAGCATTAGAGGAAGGGGTCTTCGCTTCATCTTTTATTTTCCTTTCAAAAAAGGAAGAAATATCTGCACACTAGAGTCTAAAACCACACATAGGCATCTGTGAATCAAGCCTATCGGATGTGCCTGAAATCCTTCAGTATGTAAAAACTGTACTTATGAACACTTACCATCTGGAAGGATGCATTAGGTGTGCAGATGTCCTGTGCTCACTCCAAGGGCAACTGGGATAAAGCTTTTCTTCCATCAATAACTCTGGTGTGTGTGATTGTGTACACACAGTGGAAGATGTGAGTCCCTGAGAATGTTCCAGAAGAAGTGAACAGGATGGAACAGATAGCCAGCTTATTGAATGATCATTAAGAACAAATTCATAATATCATCGCGTTATTATTTGAAAGATGTTTTCTTCAGCCAGGTGCAGTGACCCAGGCACATACTTCCAGAACTCTGAGAGGCTGAGGGAGATCTGCAAGTCCGAGCCCGGCTGGGGCTACCTAGCAACACAGCAAGACCTTGTCTCAAAATAAAAATAAATAAATAAAAAGGTGATGTAGTTCAGTGAGAAGGCCTTAAGTTGAATCTCTACCACCACCAAAAAAAAAAAAAAAAAAAAAAAAAAAAATTCTTTCAAATAACCCTCCCAAAAGAAGGAAGGAAGGAAGGAAGGAACAATTCGTGTGTCTCAGGTTCCTTACTCAGTCTTTCAAAAAATTCTGCTCTGTGGCACACCCGCGTCCACCGACTTGGACATCACCAGGCATTGTAAGCAATGATGTCAAGTGATTTTTCAGTGCAGATGTGCGTGTGTGTGTGTGTGTGTTACCCACTATCACCCCCACTAATAGTTAAGTTGGGAAGATTTCCTTCTTTTAAATATTTCAAAATACAGTCCCCCCCACCCAAACTGCCTGGAGCCCTTGGCTCTGAGCACCCTGTTTCAAAGGGTTTTGAGCTATCGCGAGGGGGGAATAGATTGATCGCTATGGTGCAAAACTCTCGTTCCAGAAATAACAGCAGTGGCTCTGGCAACTGGTGAGTCTTGCCTTCCACAGCCTGGGGACCTTGGCCTGTGATCACGGTCGTATCTGGACCGTAGGGATTGTCAGGAAAGAATTCCACCCCCTTTCCTGCTCACTCTTGTCCCCCCGGGATATTCCATCCCCCAGCTGGCCAGGTGCAGCACATCAGGCCAGGGTTTGCCTTGCTGGCTTCTGGACCACATACCAGATTGGACACCCGCGTGGCCTGCCTTGCTGCAGGGGGATGGAGGGGGAGGGCCGCCGCCACCATGTCCCAGGATTGTGTGTTTTGTGGTTAAACACTTAGACTTTTGACGTAGGCGAGCGGATCCTCAAAGCCACTGCAAACAACCTGAGAAGACGTCTCAACAACGCAGCCCCTCTCCTGGGAAGGAGACGGCCTTAAAGGCACAATTTTCCAATCGCTGCCTATTTGGTGTGGTCACGTCTGAGCAAGGGGAGATTTCTTCACTCAGGGCAGAGATCAACCAAGGTGGTTGCCGGGAACCTGGGGGAATTAAAGCTGATGTGAGGAGCGTTCTGGGTCCTAACCAACCCGGGAAGGATGGACATTGGGGGTCGGGGCAAGTGGGGATGGGACAGAGGGCAGAGGGCAGAAGAGCCATGAAGAGCAGTGACCAGGTGAGCCTGATGGCACGGACCCTGTCGATCCAGCCCTCTGGCAGGATGAGGCAGAAGGATTCCAAGTTCCAGCCCAGGCTAGGTAACTGAGTGACTTAGTGAGGTCTTGTCTAAACACCAATAATTAGGAAAAAGGGCTGGGGATGGAGCTTAATGGGAAGGCCCTGGGTTCAATCATAGTACTGAAAAAAAATGGTGGCCATCTCTAAGGTACAAATGATTTAATTCTCATTCTAGCACCATGGGCTTAATCCTGCTGGAGCTCTGTAGTGCGCAGAGAAGCTACATGTTGCTCTTAGCTGACGAACCAGAGCTGGGATTAGGACCCAGGCAACCAGGTTCTGCCTTCAGCCCAGGACTGGAGATACAACCCGGTGTCCTCACCCTGAGCTGTGACCTAATCCCTTTGTATTTTTGAGACAAGGTCTTGCTGAATTGCTAAGCTGCTCAACTGGGACTTGAACTCTCAATCCTCCTGCCTCAGCCTTCCATGTACTGGGATTTCAGGCCTGAGCCGCCACACCTGCCTTGAGGCTCTTTGAGTGGGTGCTCTCTTCTGATGCCTTCACGCCTTACCACGAGCAATGAGGGCCAAAAATATCTCAAGTTACTAGGACATCAGTGCGTGTCCTATTGGTACGCACTTGGCAGAAAGTGGTCGTTACAGACATGTCTATTCTTCAGTTGCATCTTTAGAATTCACTATGATATAATCCAAGTCCTTCCTAAACAGCGGAAGTCACATCCCTTTTATCAGGGACGCAGCAGGATCGGCTACGGTCACCGTGTCTGTACCGAGTGGGTCCAGCTCAGCCCAAGCTTCTTCTGCCATCTGGGCAGGCATTCACAGCATCCGCCATCACAGACATCAGCACCCTCAGGAGCACAGTGGGGGCTCAGTAGGTTGGTTCTCAGAAGCCACCTGGTGGGATCAAGAGACCTCAGAGTTCCGAGTGATTCTCCTCCTGCTGAGTCTTAGAAGAACTCCTGCAGGTAGGGACTGGGAATGCATTTCGCCCAGTTTTGGGTTTTCCAAGAGTTCTTTGGGATGGAGTGAAAAGCCTGTGTTTTATTAATCAGGATTCTCAGAGAAACAGAATCAACAGGATATGGAGGAAAAAATACAGAGGGAGGGAGGGAGGGAGGAATGGAGAGAGAGAGAAGGAGAGAGAGAGACAGAGAGAGAGAGAGAGAGAGAGAGAGAGAGAGAGAGAGAGAGAGAGAGAGAGAGATTTTAAGAAATGGCTCAAACAATCATGGAATCTGTAGGGTTTGCCAACAGGCTAGAAGCCGTGGAAAGAGGCATAGTTTGAATTCAAAGGAGGTATCTGCTGGGAGAATTTCTTCTTATTCAGAGGTCAGTCTTTTTCTTCTTCTTTCTCCTCCTCCTCCTCCTCCTCCTCCCTCCCCTCCTCCTCCTCCTCCTCCTCCTCCTTCTTCTTCTGGCCTCACCTGATTAGATGCAGTCCACCCACCTTATGGAGGGGAATCTCCTTTCCTCCAACTCTACTCATTTACATTTTAACCTCGTGAAAAAATACCTTCCCAATAACTGCCAAAACAATGTCTTGTCCAACGACTGGGCACTGTGGTCTAGTCAAGCGGACACCTACAATGAGTCATCGTGACCTGAAGCTGGAAGAAGTTAATTGTCTCACTAAGATTATGTAGCAGAGGTGTGGGGTTTGATTTCAACACCTGGGTTCACTTAACCTCCTTCCACAGCCCAGCTCAGAAAATCATGGATAGGTACATGTATCTCACAGAGAAACTCAGATTGCTTAGGCAACATTTTCATTCTCATTCATAGGTCAGGAAGTTTTTCCTGAGGGGTGCAGTGTTGTGTGCAGTGCAGACTGGGGACCTGTCTCCTCAGAGAGTGGGTGGGGAGGGGTGTGTGAAGGCTGCCTCTCCCCCATGGTAGGCCTTGGAAGTGTGGGCTACACTTGGGGAACTAAGCTGAGCTTACAGAGCCCCCTGACGACCCTGTTCCAAGCAGGCACCACCTGCTGGGTGCCAGTGTGCTGCACAGAGCTCAGTTTTAGAAGGTCTTTCTCCACGCATGGTCAGCTGGCAAAGGCAGAAGGGCCTGGTGGAGAATGGCTATCCTCCCGTCATCACCAGAAAGCGGAATGAGAGAAGGCTAGAGCCAGCAAGGTAGAGACCAGAGACACTTCCAGCTTGTGCCTCCGGTGACCCAAGCATCCAGCCAGACCCTACCTCCTGACAGCACAGGAAGCCATCCACAGATTAATGCACTTGATCTGATGAACCCCCACAGTCCAGTCATTTCCCAAATACGTGAGGCTTTGGGAGAACATTCCAGATGCAAGGCACAACGCCCTGCATTCAGGGAACTATCCTGCCATATGCTGGTGGAGAAAGAAGAAGCCTCTCCCTGGTGGTCTCCGGACCCTCTGTTAGGGCTCACTACGTGACAGGGTTGGGGAAGGGCGAAAGAAAGTCTATGGGACAGGCTCCCCTCCCAGGTCAGGGCTGCTTGGGGCCAATCAACCTCAAAAGCAGCCCCGTAGCTCCTTGTTCCAGTAGAAGCAGAGTAAGGCCACCTGGGCAGGGACAGAGACTACCTATGCCTAGATCTGGAATGTTCTGCTACTTGCCTCCCTCCTTTCCCGGTTCCCACTCTCCTCTTACCCTCCAGGTGCCACCTCTGCCCTTATCACTTCTTTGTTTGTTTTTTTTCTTTCGTAGTTTGTTGATTTTGAGTGATGCCTCAAGAACTTATCTAATTTTAGTTATTATATGTCACTGGGGATTGACCCGATGGCCTCGTGCACGCTAGGCAAGCACTATTTCCCTGAGCTGTTACGCATGGCCAGCCCTCCTGTCTCTTTCTATCTCATCCTTCTCTTGCTTTACCCGGAACGAAGTTACTCTGTGTCCGTCTTGTACACGGGTGCTCCCAGATGCTGCACAAGACACGGAGTCAAAGATGAGGTTCTGCTTCCGATCAGCTCTGCCACTTTCTCATACTTGATCTGCTGATGCTAATTTCTCTGTACTTCACTGAGCTTTTCTTGACTGTAGGCCATTAGATGGACCTGTGGGGTGGCTTCTGAGAGAGAATAGTTACACCACAGCCCCTGACACTAGAAGTGACTCCGTCATGAAGCTCTCTCATGCCTCAGTGACCTTTCTTCAGCCTTTTTGTTTGTTTGCTTTTTTTTTTTAACTGTTTGCTTGTTTTGTGGTATTGGAGGTTGAATCCAGGGTCTCATGCATGTTAGGCAAACACTCTACCATTGGGTTGCACCCCCAAGCCCTCCATTTTCTTTATAATAATTAATAACAAAAATAATAATTAATAACAGATAGCAAATATTTAATATTTGCCATATTCTAGGCAACAGATAATATGCAGCGTGATCAAAATATATGGTGAACGTTTAAATAAAAAAAGTATTCCAGTAAAAGACCTATGAATCCCTCCCAAAATCCTCCCACTTGTTTCAAACACATTTGTCTCATCATTCTTCCATTTTCTGAAGCAGCTCTGGAAGTTTTTTTTGTGACTGTCTTTATGAATCATAATAATAAAATATATAGTGACTGCCACTGCTGAGAATTAACCAATGGAAAACATAATGGCATGTCCTTGTCTACTTTAGTCAACGGATCTGGCACCATGTGACGTGTAGCTCTTCCCAAAAGTCAAAATGACCTTGAATGGTCAGCAGCGAGAATCAATTGAGGACACTGAGGCAGCCGTAACAGCACCAGTGAAGATGTTCACAAGAGAGGACTTTAGAAAGAAGCGAGCACCACGGGACAAGAGTATCTGAAGCAAGGGTTTGGAAACGTTTTGAAGGGGATTATGGCAATGCATGTTTTGCTGAGTACCATTTTTATAATTTAAGCATACAACTATAGTTTGTGGTCAAGCCTCATAAATAATTGGGAAAGAGAAATTAAAGTTGAGAAAGAAAAGGTGGTTAGAATATGGACTTGGGGGGTGGAGATACTGGTTAACTCTCTCAGACAACCACTGAACCTGCGGCGGAACTCGTGACAAAGGGCAAGATCACAAAGGGACTGCGATGCTCAGGAAATGGACTGCTGTTGGCAGGACCCGGAGTGAATGGGTGCGTGGGAGGGTGCTGTCATTGACTTCTGGGTGGAAGAGGTGGAGCTCTTCCAGGTTTCAGCTCTTCCACCTGGAAGAGAAACTGCACAAGGGAAGTCCTAGGGGTGGGGGGATGTCCTGAGAGAAGCTAAATACTTCAAGAAAGGGTGGTCTGACCATTTCAAAGAGTATGAGAATGAAAAGGGAATGCCATCGTCTAAAAGGTCATGTGACTCAAGGAAGCCACTTCAGTGGTTCAGAGTAGATGTTCAGGGGTGGCTGGAGAAGCTGGGGACCATGGAGGACCACGCAGTGGAGTTCACTGGGGGTGGAGTTTAGCCTTTCCATTCTGGAACTTACCTGTTCATTGCTTTACCATGGGTGAGTTCAGTAGAGTTCACAATGACTGAGGAGGAAGGAAGACTTCTCATTGAACTCACGATGATGTGAAATTCAGAGGAGATATATGTGCATCTGTCTTGGAACGTATGAAGCATTATCCAAGTATAAGGTCATTACATTAAAAATTGTCACTTATGTAAGCCAATGCTCTAATATTTCATTTTGGTGGGCTGCTGGGACTGTATCAGGTAAGAGCCTCTTTGGCTATGAAAAGCAAATAGAAAACTCAACAACAATCAGTGCTTTGGGGCTTCCTTGTCCCACTCAAGAGGAAATCGGGACAAATTCCAATCGTTTGTGGATGTCATCGAGGGTCTCATCTTCTTCTACCTCCATACTTCACCCTCCAACAGTGAGTGGCTGCTGTGAAGGGCTTGTCACCGAATAGTAGGCCGCTGGGGCACCCCTGGGGCTTGGATCCAAACACCTTGGTTGTTGTCCATCGAGGGGATTTCTCTCAAGACTTAGCTCCTTTCGGCTGCTGCCAAAGAGGCAGAGTCACTTCAAATCCTGACTTCCCACAGCTCTGTCCCTATGGTGGAGACATCTGCACCTTCGCTTCACCTGACTGGTAGAGATTTCACCAGAGTTCTGCCCTTTTTCTTCTTTCTTTCTTCTCTTTTCTTTCTGTAGTTTATGTTCTGTTAGTGTTAGGGATTGAGTCCAGGACCTTTCTATTGTGCTGCATCCCAAGTCCATTTTTTATTTTTTTTGAGACAGGGTCTCATTAAGTTGCTAAGTTGAGATTGAACTCGGTGATCATCCTGCCTTAGCTTCAAGAGCGCTGGATTGCGGGTCTATGGCACCAGACTCTGCTTAGAGTTGTATGTTATTGGTGTTATTGGTAACTTTTGCTTGTCCTTGCCACTTCCATGGATGCGGTATTGAACACATTGTGTAAGTAAGTTGCCTGCTATGTGGACCATCTTAGAGCTCATCCTCTGGTCCTTGGGGACCATGGAGAGCAAAGCACTACGTGTTCCTTTTCTCTGAAACTATGTTCCTTAAAACAGATCATTTCCCCAAGCTCCTTCGGAGACGGAGGACTAGGAGCACCGGAACTCCACACTCAGGAGGCACTGGTTAGGTCGTCGTCACCTGGGAGGACGCCATCTGCTTGCAGAGAGATAAGAAGATAAAATATTCACCCAGGGTGCTGCTGAGGTGCTTGTAGGAGCTGGGTGCTCTAGACAGAGGCACTTTCCAGTCCCAGCAAGAAGATGGGCCGCAATCACGTTTTTTTTTTTTTTTTTTTTTTAAATTGAAGGCGATGTTTAGAAGTCTGAATAAGCACCATTGTAGATGGTCAGGCTGTGTGTATAAGTCACGGAGCAAGATGAATTGCCTGGCACTGAGTTGGAAAGGCTATACAGAGGCAGGGAGTGTGGAACATAATTTAATAAAAATAAACTTTTTTTTTATACACACACTCCCAAAGAAGAAATGGAAAAGTTGTTAGGGTGTGGAGCAGGGCTTCTAATTAGCTGTTCTTCTGGGCCCGAGTCCTCTCCCGTCTTGCCCAGCACCTCCCAGGGCACACTGTCCAGCAAAGGGACCCTGCTGGAGGGGAGGGGACCTCCAGCACCTGACCCGCATCACAGAGCTGGCGTCCCCCGCAGGCCCTTTACCCATGGGAGAGACACACCTCCCGCAAGTGGCTCCTTCTGGTCCCTTCACCCCAGCATGTTTCAAGAGAAGGGGAGCCCCAGAAGGCTCCTGGCCGAAGTGGGGAGCAGCCCTGCCCGTTCTGCTCCCCTCTCCTCCCTCCCCTCTGTCCTCTCTGCAAGTCTGATAATGACAAACTCCAAGGAGTCGCCTTCAGCGGGGTACCTAGGGAAAATCCAGTGGCCTTGCCGTAAATATCCCGCTCCAAGACGCCTGACGTCAGAGCGGGGCGGGCGGCGAGAGGCCGGCCCGGGAGAGGGAGGGAGGGAGCCCGGAGAAGGAGGGAGCCAGCGGTGGCTGCTCCGAGCGAGCGCAGGCGAGGACCCAGCGAGCAGGGAGAGGGAGCTGCCGCCTGCGGGGACGGGGACGGGACGCCGCCGCGCCATGGGGGCCTCGGGGTAGGTACCAGGCGCGCCGCTGGTGGGCCCGGGCAGGGAGGCTTGGGCACACTTTCCTCCGCTGTCTCTAGAAGGCTCTCCAGGAGCGAAGTGTTTGCAGGAGCCGCTGCCCCCGGGAGGGCTTCCAGGGCCGGGCCTGGGTGTGTGTGTGCGGATGCGTGTGTAGGGGTGTGCTGGCCTGTGTCTGCGTGCCTGCCTGCCCGCCCTGGGACGCAGGAAATGTCCTTGGAAAACTTTGTAAAAATGTTTTCTTGGAGCTCTGAAATCGGACTCCTTGTTGTTACAAGTAGGCAAACTCAGAGAAGGCCCCCCCCCCCCCCCCAACCACCGCCACCACCAGGCTGGTAACTTTGTGGCGGTGCCTTTACTCGCGTGGGCAAAGCGGTCCCAAGTCCTGCGGCTCCCGCTTGCTGGCCTGCCTTCTGGCCAGCGGGCAGGATCACAGCACCCCGAGGTCCTTACGGGCAGGCAGTGTGATACGGAGCAGAGACGAAGCATCCCCAGAAACGGGACCTGGACTCAGGAGCGCTCAGCACCTGTGGCCACAGACCAGCCTTGGCTGGGCGCCAGCCTTGGCCCCTGGGAGATGAAACCCTGACTTAGCCAGGAAGGACTTGGTCCTGGAAGCAGGTAATAGGAAAGTGGTTGAATGAGGAGAAGGACGAGTGGGCGGCAGCCCTGCACTACGGCCCAGTGGCCGGCCCTGCCCTGGAAGCAGCATGGATGCGTCCGTTACACGTGCCGTGGCGGGGTAGGCTCTGGCTTTCCTGGGAGGGCTCATGCAGTGCCCCCAAACAAGATGCACACGCTTCTTAGCATAAAGAGACACGTCTGAGCTGCTGCAGGGTAAAGGAAGGGGGAGAGTGGGGGAGAGCCAGAGAGATTTTTATCAAAATTGAACACAGATTGCTGAGGTCTGGGCTTCATTTAACTCTTCTCTGGCTGCCCTGGCCACTTCTCCATAGTTGTGTGACAGACTTGAGGATGGGAACGAAGTCGCACCCCATGCAGGGACAGAGTCCTGGTAGATTGGCCTCACAAAACACAAGGGAATGAGTCTTTACAAAAAAAAAAAAAAAAAAGTTTCCTATTTTTCTGCTTGCTGAGTTTGGCAAAAGTTGGTTGGACTTTGGTTTTCCCCTAGGACTCATGCTTAGAGTGGCCGAGTGAAAGTGAGGGGCTGCGGGCTGCCCCTCTGAGGAGCCTGCGCCCTACGCCGCCCAGTGCTGCATGTTGTGTCAGGAGCTGGCACCCACAAACGAGTGACCGCTAGGGAGCCCGGATTCCCAACTTGGCTTCCACCGGATCTCTGGTTTTGTGTTTTACCACGGAGCCGACTGACAAGGCTCGGGTGGGAGGGAGATCACGGCGCTCTCCCTATGCCCTCGGGAAAAAGAAATGAGAGAGAATGAAGGAAAGGGGAGGGAATCTCGAAATAAAAACAGACCCACAGGAAGTGGAGATTTGGAAAGGACTTCTAGAAATTATACGAATTGACCCCCAGGGAACCACACCGTAAAAGAGGCAGCAGGCAGCACTGGCAGAAACAGACTCATTTCCTTTTAGGACTGTGTTGCCCACTAAAGTGTGGTGACAGAGGAAGGTGGACGCTGGGCAGTGTGATCAGGTGTGTGTGCGCATGTGTGTCTGTGTGTGTATACACACATACGCATTTGTGCGGGCCTGAGACTGTTACGTATGGCCTTGGGTGTAGAAGCACGGGCCTGGGTCTCCATCGGTGCAGGGGGAACTTCATCCCACCCATGGTTCCCTTATGAAAACAAAACAAAACAAAAACTGTGCTGGTATCATCGTGTGCCCTGGTAGTTTCCCACTCTGCTCGGCTCTTCGCTCCTAGCTCGGTGTTCAGAACTTCTCCTCCAAGAGAGATCCTGGGATGCAGAGGGAATACTTGTGCCCCCATCAGGACAGAAAGAGGAGAGAAAACTCCCCAGGGAGCAGAAGGTGGAGGCTGTGGGACTGGACCAATAGGGGAGTGTTTGCCTTTGCGGTAGAAATACTACTGCTTTCTGTTAGCATGCGCTGCTCTCTCTCAGGTCCACCCTCTTTGCCCACACCCTCCCTTGCAAGGTTTTAGACTCAACTCGGGACAAGCTGTCTGTGGTTCTGAGTAGCGCTGAGTCCAGGACAGGGAAGGAGGCTGACGATGCAGCCCAGGTGGGAGGGAAGTACTGCCCCGTGGAGGAGTGGGGCATGCAGTGGAACAACACTTCCGGAAGTACCCCATCCAGGGGGCGTTGGGAGCGAGCGACAACTCTGCTTTCTTTTATCGATTTTTAAAGGTAATATCTTTTTAGCATATGTCTCCAACGCCGTGATAATTACATTCATCTTGAGGAGTCGGTACTTGTGCATACCGCATCTTAATCCTTTGTGTTTCCCTTTCCCCCGACATTTTCAATACATGGGTCCCTCATGAGGATCAGTGGAATCCTGACCCTTGTGGGTTTGCTCCGGGAGATATTTCACTGAGCCCGGACCTGGGGTGGATTCCCAGACCCTGCACCTGGGTTTGCCTCGAGCCTCGTTTCCACTGCTTCCATCCTCTCCTGCTCTAGCTAGCTCCTGTCGTCTTTGGGATCCGATAGATTGGGAGGTTGCGTCCTCCTGCGCTTGCGTAAATGTACCCACCAGGAAGAACAACTCAGGGCATCAGTGACTTTGGAAGCAAGAAAGTGACTCCTACCTAGTGCTTGACAGCCAGACTTTGTGTCATTGATCTGGTGTCCTGTAGTCCTGGGCTTCTAAATGTGGCCTGGCACGGTGGACAAACTCTAGCCTCCTGAGCAGAGCACCTGGAAGAGAATTGAAACCCATGTGCAACTCAGCAGGGCCACACTACTGGTCCTCAGGGATTTGACATCCTCATCCGTAAAATGAAGCTAGGACTTGGGAGGCTGAGGCAGGAGGATTGCCATGTGTTTGTGGCCAGTTCAGAGCATTAAGACTATGTCTTAGAAAAAAAAAAAACAATTGAAGCTAGGTGACATTTATTCAAAAGGACTGAGAACAGAACAGGTAATATTGTAGAACCTTAATAAGGGGAGTATACTGTTTATATTTTTCAGGATTTTTTCAGCCACCAGGAGCCAGCATTTGTGAAGGACCTACCCTCAAATCTGCCTTAATATTTTTCATGATTTTTGGCCGATTGCTGGAGTTGCTAGGAGTCAGGTCACCCTTACTTCCTCCCTCCCCAGAAGTGAGATTTGTTCATGCCAAGCGCATTGTCCTGGAGGTGGGCACAGGGAGGAGGCCCACCCCAGGCATCCTGGGTGTCTGTACTGGAAGCTGTCACCATGTGGGAGCTGTCTTTGGAGAAAGGGGGTTGGAAGTGGCAAGGTGGGGATGGGGTAGGGCAGCTGAGGATCTATGAAGCTGTGAAGGACCTGAGGGCAGAGGTTGGTTGGGAGCAGCCGCTGCGCTCAAGGTGAGGGTGGAGGGAATGTGATGGGTTGTAGAGAGCGGGAGCCACCATAAATATCTCCAGTGGGTGCAGGTGAGGGGCTGCCCCTGGGCCCCGCTTGCTACATTATCCAGGGGAATGACAGCACCAAAGGAAGGAAGGAGACTCTGATGCTGCGGACAGCAGCTGCAGGTCCTCCAGGCCCATCCCCGAGCTTCTAAGTTATCCTTCAAGTTGACATTTAAGACTTTGAAGACCACATTTGTTTTTGTTTTGCTCAAGCTCTGTCTTTAACCGTGACCTGGGATGACTTGTAAGCTTTTAAGAGACTCAGTCGGTGGCCAGCTTCTCTTGTGATGGCCCAGATTGGGGGTCGGTGAATTCCTCCCTTCTGGCAGCCTCTATTTCTCTGACTCTCTCCGCACATTTTTTTGGTCTGTTTGTTTTTGGTTTCATGATGAGGTTCTAAAACTGCACAGTCAAGATGCTGGAGGGAGGAAGTGCCTTGGCTTTGAACGTGAGCGTCTATATGCTAGAGCTGCCCAAGGCTCATCAGAATAAGCTGAGAAGTCGTTAGCTCATGTTACGTGTTTTCTTCTAGGTTTCCCCTTCCAGAGAGGGGGCGGAGGGGAACACACACACACACACACACACACACACACACACACACACACACCTGGGAAAAATAAACTTTAGAGCGTTTTACATCTCTTGAAGTCTTGGCCTAAACGGAACTGATAGATTGATGACTCACGGGAAGAGCTTTAGAACCTTGTGTACCAAGACTTGAGTACTGGAACTGTTACGGTTTGGATTTGATATGCCCCTACCCCTCCAAAGGCCTCATGTGTTTTTCAAGGGGACTGAATCATGGAGGTTGGTTGGATCAGGTAGATGGAACCCCTGATAATTTCCTACACCGTTAAGAGGTGGGAGCCTGGTCAGAAGAGGCAGAACACTGGGATGCGGCCTGGAGAAAGTCTTACCTCGCTCCTTCTGGGTCCGTCACTGTACTTCACGGCCACAATGAATGAACAGCTTTCTTATACCTGGGCCCCTCGCTCTGTGTCCTTCCACCATATCCAGCTGAGCACGAGCAAACTGAGACCTGAACGAGGTGCTAAAATGATCTCTTCCTTGAAGGAGTGTGTGTGTCAGGTGTTGCATCCCAGGGATGAGAAGTGACTCAGGCACCATCAGGTCATGAGCTATTTAGCCTCTCTGAGCCTTCTTCGTCTCGGAGACAGGGAAAATACTTTTCTTTTCTGAGGCTGCTCTGAAGACAGAATCCCATGTAGGAAGGAGTTGGAAACTGTCCATTCTGTCTTGAGGACTGAGCTCATGAAAGCACCTGGACTCGAACACTGGTCTACAGGGGAAAATAAATAAGGCCATCACTTAAGGCTTAACACCAATGCCCTAAAAGTCAGACACTTTACCCTGGAGTTGGAGCTCTTTCATATAAAAGTAGACCATAGATCAGGATTCCCCAGGCCCAGCAAAGGCAGCCCCAGGTTGCCTCTGGTCGAGCATTACAGAACTCTCCATTGATCTTGTTTCAAAAATCCTAAACACTGTCTTGGTTCAAAGAATCAAAATCAAAATTTAGTTGAAAGGAATCATTGGGCAGCGCCTAACATAACCCAGTACCAACGGAACCGTCTCTTGACCACAGTACTTTCAATATGTCTAACCTTCTGCAGTTTGAAAGCACATGGTTTTATTTAAGCAGCATGACAATACTAGGCCACTGTTATTAGCCACACTTTACAGCCCAAACTCCCAGGGCTTAAAAGATTTACGGTGTTGCACACAGCAAGTAAATGAAAAGGGCACATCAGCGGGTCTCACTCTGGCTGCATATTAAGAGTCACATGGGCAGACTGTATCAATCCCTGAGGCCTCCCTAGCCCAATTAAACCACAATCTCTGTGGGAGGTAGGTAGAGCCCAGGCACCACCATCATTCCCTAAGCTCCTCAAAGGGTCTGGAGTCTAAGTTGAGAACCGCCGGTCTAAGGGAAGGTAGGAAGCACCAACGTAGGTTCAAGATGCCTGGTGTGGCCAAAGCGATCAGTCAGGCTTAGGGTCTGTGAGGGTGAGACTTAGAGGGGGGCTCCTTGTACCCCCTAAACCTAGACACAAGGAAGACACTGGCTGAGTGAAAGAACAAATCAACAAAATACTGCAGATAGGAATCTGACCATGGCAATAGAAGATCCAGACTGTCACTCTGTTTCAGAAATAAAGTTTTATAGGAACACACACACACACACACACACACACACACACACACACACAAACACACACACATGCCCATTTGTTTGTGAATCGCTTCTGGCTGTTTTTGTGCTCCGATGACCAAGGGGAGTAGGTGTGGCTGAGACTGTGTGGCCTGCAAAGCTAGAACAGTCTATGAGCTGGCTCCTTACGTAGAAGGTTAACTGGTTATTTCTGTGGGTCACAGAAGTGAACAGAACTGAGATGTGAACAGAACATGTGTTGTAACTTGGAAACATCACGACAACATGATTACTAAGAATGGGGGCTTTTGAACCAGAAAAATCTGTGTATGATTCCTGGTTCCCACCTATTGTTAAGACCTTGCTGTTTATTTTGTCTTTTTGAATCTCAATTTTCTCGCCCAAAAAATGGGAGTGATGATAAAAACCTCCCTGAGAGGCTGGTTGTGAGGGCTGTCAGCGCCCCGCTGAGAGCTTTGGCTATGATGGTTTTGTAGTTCCTGGCGATTAGCCAAGCAGAGAGAAAACCAGATAGACTAAAGTCACATCCAAACCCACTATGATGAAGTGGTGTGGAAAGAAAAAATTAGCAGTGAGGAGGCTGGTGTGGGGGAGGCTGCTGTGAAGATTCTGAGATATAGGGTGTCCTTGCAAGATTGCAAGGGTCAGGCCCCCGAGTGTGGGAGTGAGGTGCTCCCGTGAGACCCATTGTGGTCACTCGCAATCCCATCAGCCCTCAAAAGTTAACTTTGGTTTACGGCCCTGAATCTAGTCACAAGAATGTCCCAGCTCTATGCCCATATTTGTGGTTCTTTTTCCCTAGAAGATCCTTCTGCGGTCCTGTCTTTCTGGTGTTGTGCTGTAGTGCTTGCTCACATGGCCTCTTGCTCTCAAATTCCTTCTTCAAGGATCCTTTTCTTTGTGATATCTATCTATCTATCTATCTATCTATCTATCTATCTATCTATATCTTTTTTGAGACAGGGTTTCTCTCTGTAGGCCAGGCTGGTCCAGCAATCACTCTGAAGCCCAGGCTGTCCTTGGACTTATGGCAATCCTCCCATCTCAGCCTCCTGAGTGCTGAGATTACAGGCATGCGCCACCACGCCCGGTTTATGTGGTGAACTTGGGTGCTTAGCACTTGATTTAGCGCTTTAACCGCTGAGCCATTCCTGCAGTCCCATTCAAGTCTCCTTTTAACTAAGCTTTCCTTTTTCCTCCTGAACCTGGCACGCAGCTCCGTCGTGACCTCTACCACTTTGCATTATAGTCGAGGAAGAACCAAGTCTCCTTTGTGTCTTCTTCATGTCTGGGCCTCATGAAAGTCAGATTGCCTTGTGGAATCCACACCGGTAGCCCAGCAGTGTCCATTAGACCCTTGCAGCAATAACTGAGGGCTTAGCCCTTCTGTTAACCCTTGAAGAATGCCCAAGACTTTTCCAGATGCCAAACACCACAATGAACCAGATGAACAAGTACTACCCACTTTATAGACGATGTGGATACATTGTGTCCTCATCTGTCCACTCTGACCGCTCTGTCGTCTGTCCATTTCAGATGGCATCTGGAGTGCTTCTCCTAGTGGGTAGCCAGGGACAGAAAGAGATGGAAGAAGCTTAAAACCAACTCCTCGAATTCTTGTCAGCAGATGTTGTGGAAAGTTGAGTTTGAGCCTCTCTGGGCTTTTCATGTATACGTGTCAAGATAACGTGGAGTTGGCTGGGACTGGTCAGCTTTCATTAGCGTGGGAGTAGAGGGAAGCTTGGTCACAGATAATAGCAAACAGTGGATAATCTCTGCTCTGTGACTACAGCCAGGCATTGCATAGATTTCAGCAGTAGATTTAATTAGGCGGCAGATATATATTATGTCAGGAATAATATTAAAGTGAAATCCTTCTCTAATGGCCATGGGGGAAGCACAGAAAACTCTTTGCCTGGAATGAAATACTTTCTTTGATGATCTCCAAATGGACAATTAGGAGCTACAGCCTTAAAAAGGAAGGTACCATTTTCATATATGTGATGCTCTGGATAATTTTTTTAATCTAATGTTGGTCTGAGTTTTCCATGTCATGAAATGAGTTCTTCCTAGCTTAAGCAAATGAATCATGCGAAGACAGGGAGGAAGCCGTTGTCCCCGTTGCACCCTGGTAACTAGTGTTACTAGCCTAGTAGCATGTTCTTGCTTGACTTTTCCTCTCTTTGCGCAAATACCTACAGGTGTAGACACAGGTGTGGAGGGGTGGCACGTGAGAGTTCGGTTTTCACTAACTTCACACTGCACTAAGCATGTTCTTCTCCAACATTTCTTTCTTTTCTTGATTGTATGTCAAGATTTCCCTGCAATGAGCCTAATTCGTTTTCATTTTTAAAATTTCTTTATGCCTAGACCTATGTGGCTTTATATGTTCGAGAGGCTTTTATGCTAGTTGGGCTGTTCATTTGCTCACTGGGCAGTGATTAATGAGACTTTGTCCTGGAAGACCAGCCTGAGTCTTCCAGATCGAGCCTTGTACATCACCTCAGAAAGCACTGCTTGGCCCTCAGTCTGAGTGATGAGTGGGCACAGCTTGGTCACCATCCTGTGGTACATCCTATGTGTGTCTCCCTGGGCCTCGGGTAACCATGGCACATGAGGTGTAGTGGCTGTTGTGTTCATCAGCTTTATGTTCCTGTAATGAATACTTGGGGCAATTGGTTTATAGAGGCGAAAGGTTTACTTTGGCTCACGGTTTTGGTGGTCTCAGTCCATGGCAGGCTGGCCCCATTGCTTTGGGCCCGTGGAAAGGTTATAGAACGTGGTGGGCAGCATGTGGTAGAGCAAGCAAAGTTGCTTGTGTCTGAGATGCAGAAAAAGAAGGAGCTTGGGTCTCACTATCCCTTTCATGGACGCACAACCCCAGTGACCCAAGACCTCCCACCAGACCTCTGCTCTTAAAGGCTCTACTACCTCCTAATAGCACCATACAGAGGACCAAGACTTTACCACATGAACCTTTGGGGGATCCTCCAGACCCAAAACTACACCATAACACTTTGTCCTCAGCAGAGTTAACCTTGCCTCCCTTCCTCAGCAACTTCACCACTAAATATACAACAAGAAGCATTAAGGCTGATGTTGTGTATGGCACAGTTCCAGTGGAGCAGGTCAGGCTTTATGATATAAGGGTTGTGTATTTGGTCTCTGTGCTTAGATTGTCTGTCTAGATCCAAGTCCCTCTTCCGAGCTCTCAGCTGTGCCACCAAATCCCCTTTAGGATCGAACCCCCAGCTACAGGCAAGGCTGGTCACGATTAACCTTCTTTGGAATGAAGGGACTTGTTCTGCCATGGTCACTCCTTACCCCACTGCCCTCCTGGTCACCCTGCCTTGAATGGCTGGGGGCGCAGCGTGCCTGGCTCTTTTGCCCTAATTTAGGGACATGTTCTTGAGCACCTCAGCTTCCAGTTGCCTGTGGGGTCAGCAGAGGCTGTACAGGAGTCCTCCTTCTCTCTCTGCCTGGTGCTGCCCCCTCTCCGTCTTTCCCCACCCAGGCTATGATTCCCAGAATCCTTTCCAACAAACCTCGAGATTCCATGTTCTTTCTCAGTGTCAAACTCCCAAGGATCTTTTTTGCCCAACAGACTACCAGTCTCATGTGTGCTCCCCTTTTCTGCCCTGTATGATGGAACAGTACCAGGGCTGTGGGGATTGTGACAGGAAGGTACCCGTGCAGTCCTTCGCACAGAGCCTGGTACAACTCCACAACTCCACAACGCCTCTCTGCCTGGTACATATTGGTTTGGGGGGAGTCCATTGTTTTCTACATTACTGTCGCTTAGGCCCTAAAAGAGTGACTTTCCCCCATGTTCTCTTTTTGTGTGCTTTCTAGGTGACACCCAACCATTTTTTCTGTAAATCGCATTGTGTCATAAAGGGGCCACAGGTCTTATTGACACATTTGTGTTTGTCTCTCACTCTGTGCTAATCTGGGCAGTATGAGTATGTCTAGGTGGAAACACAACTGGATGGCTTTGTGGTATCTAGTGAGAGGCCTCCTCAAAGACAGGGGACTGGACAAGTTGACCTTCAGTGATTTCTCTTCAACCTTGGCTTGCCTTGAGATGAAGGATATGGCCTCCAAGGTCCCTGTTGACCCTTGAGAGCCACCTCTCCCCCTCATGAGGGTTTACAACACAATTGCATGAGTCTCTCTGCTAAAGCTGATTCCTGGCATCACGTTGGCTTCTCACTCTTTTGTCCCTGACACAGGCAGTCTCTGGTGCTGTGCTATGAAGAACTGTCTCCAGTATCTGTACCCTAATTGCCCCACCCAGATGCCCAAGTGGTAGCCCTATATAATGAATGCTCGATATGCAGGTTTGGGGACTGGATTCATGCAATACCTGACCATATTCCTGGGGTCCCAGTCACCTCTTGCTGCCTTATCTGTCCCCTCCCAATAGCGACCACAGCTCCCAGCCTCAAGTCCTCCCTCCCTGGAACAGTGGCTGTGTGATTCCAGGTGGGTGGAGACAGATGGCAAGATTTTCCCAGAGTCAGAGGCACCTTTGAAATTAGCCTGAAACAAAGTCTGTGGACTTCGGGTAGTACAAGGACCAGGCATTTGTACATGCAGTCTCTTTCTGTCTTTATTTCAGTCTCCAGCAATAGATTTATCAGCCTTTTCTTCACAGCGAGGCACTGCTGTGGCAGCTGCCCAGCGATGGGGTTGGGAACAGCTATGTCATGGAGAGGCACACAATTGATACTTCACCGTCAGTACGTGCCCTTCATGGATGTCCATGGCTTCTTGGCTATGTCTGCTTGAGTGGGAACCAGGGTGACAGAGCTGATGACCAGACAGGATTTCTCAGCTGCGAGAGGTGGTGTAAGGCTTGTGCAAGGGCACAGACCTGGGGTTCAGGTGGCTTCGATGCTGACTCTGCCTTTTGCTAGCTGGGTGACCTGGAACAAGTTAACTCATTGTGACTTTGTGCCTTCGTGAGACAAATGACTTCTGGTAAAGGTAAAGTTAATGCACCATGTGGCTTTTTAAGGAGAAAAAAAGGGAAAATGTTGCCTTGAATCCATGGCTGATGCACAGTAGGCACTAAGAAATGTTGGCCCTGGTGAAGGTGGAGGTGATGGAGGGGAGGAAGAGGGCAAGAGAGGCCTCCTAGGTGGCGCCTGACCCAGAGTGGGAGGCCAGGGAGTGTTTATTAAATAAGGCCCCCACTGCTCTTTGCTCAGTGTCTGCTGTCTGTTGTAGTCTACTCCTGACTGTCTACTAAAGAAACGAATTTCTCTTTTTCAAGTTTGAGTTTCTATTAACTTTCATCAAAGTGCAATAAATTCAGAAAATAGACAGGTTATAGGTAGGTGGGCGAGTGGATGGTCACAAACTGAGTGGTCAGCACTGGCCCAAGACGCAAAATGTCCCCCCACCCCGTGTTCTTTCTCCCCACGCTCCTTCCTGGTGACTGGCGACTGCCTTCCACAATCCTGACTTCTAACCCTGTAGGGCTGTGTCGTCCGTCCTTCAGCGTCACGTAAATGGACTTGCATGATGGCTACTGGCCTGCCGGCTCCCTTGGCTGGCCACTGTGCTGTTGTTGTGGAGATGCTGTTGTTGTGGTTTTACACTCCATTATGCGGAGCAGCATCCTTCGTTTTTCTGTCCTTCTGTTGGTGGCGCTTGGGTGTTTTCCAAGTTTGGGGCTGTGGTGCGTGGCTTTGCTGTGAATACTGGTGCACCTGCCGTGTGGACTTGTGAATGCGTTTCTGCTGGTGTGTTCCTGGGAGTGGGCTTATTGGGTCTCAGGAACTGCACGGGTTGCCCTCATGGCTGAACAGCTTGAGCAAGTGTTTGGCCTTTGATTCCCATTCTCTCGAAGGGTGAAGAAGCAGGTGTGTCTTGGTGGGGAGACGATGGAGGCTGCTGATGTGCTGGGGCTCCAGAGATGCCCCCTCTTTTGTGCCCTTTCCCTCTGAGACTACACATTTTCCAGAAACCTGGGGACTCAGCCCTGTGCTAAGCATTTGCACTTTGTCTCATGAGGTGGGTATTATCAACCCCTTTTACAGAGGAGAAGACTGAGACTCTGGTAAGGGTGGTTGGCTGATTTTTTCCCAAAGCTCCTATAGGAAGAAACTGTCAAAGCCAAGCTATACATCGGGAGTGCCTGAGTCTAAACCTCATACCCGGAGGTTCCCATTTTGGCTTTGGTGCCAACACTGGACAGAAAGGCAGATACAAACGTGGGGACCATCTCCTAGGATCTGTGTGGGCTGCCTGGCATAGCAACTCAATGGCCTGGAGGAGCTATTGCTGTCCTGCTGGGGTTGCTGGCAGGCGAGGGTGACTATATAATTTGGTGTCTAAACTGGGACTCTTTTAAGAGTAGATGGCGCGCAGCAGGATGGGACACAGGAAAGCAGGCGCCCATTGAGGCTGTCCTGAGTAGGCAGGGTCATGTGCTCACACACATGTCCTGGTCACTAACTTCTCAGCACCTGTGTGTCTGGAGTTTGCTCCGATGCGAGGCACTCCTGGTGTCCTCTGCTTGTGCAAAGACAGGATCTGATGACTTCCTTCTAACCCCCCCTCCCCCCACGATCCCTTGCTTAAATCGGTACCAATAAAATGTACTTCTCATGCCAGGTCCGTGGATGCAGTTCCCAGAAAGCCAGGACTGTGACATTTACAGTGCCCAGGCTGGAGGTGAGCACGGGGCTAGCTCTGCAGGATTACCGACTGTAGGTACCACCCATCCACCGATTCCCTTCTTCCCACATACAACCTTTGTGTGCTGACACAGGTCAAGAGCTTAGTTAGGGTTTTCCCTCTTCTTCTGAGCTGAATACTATTCATCTGCCCCCAAAAGAAAGTGTAGGGTGTGTGTTTACTTGCAAGAAGGACGAAGAATTGAAGGGACCAGCTTCATTAGCAGCAGAAGATATTGTATCCTAGCACTTGGGGGCAGGATCAAGTTTTGTATCTCTGCCTTCTGCTGATTAGCTGAGCTGCCCACCAGAAGCGATTGAGCATTTAGAGGTCTTGGTTTGAGTCATGAGTGGCATGGAATGGCAGTCATCCCTGGAGTACAGGGCCGAGGTGCGTCTGAGGGATGGAAGGCATATTAAAGTGCTTGGGTCTCTGCAGGGTGTTGTATAATTCTTAAGTACTGGCGATTAGGGTCCTTCAACAAACGTTTTGAAAGGTGTGGGCTACGGGGCATTGTGTATCAAGTCGGGTCCCTGGAGAAAATCTGGGAGCAAAATTTTGTTCCTCCAGGGCTCTGGTGCCTTAGGCAAGGTGACAGAACTATGTGGGACAGGCCTGCAGGGCTGGGAACTTTTACTAATAAGTGCAGAGGGAGTTGGCACATTCTTCATGGTTGTGGGAACTTAATGTGGGTGTCAGACAAGGACGCGGTGGACAATTAATTTCTTACAAATTCCCCAGTTGCCTTCTACCCGGACAGCAGCAGGCAGCGCTCGAAGGCTTGTGGGGGTTCTGCAGTACCCTTGCATACATCGCAGGGCTGCGTGAAGATTCGGGGGTCAAGGCACTGGAGTCCAAGGTCAAATTCCACCACTTACTAGGAGTGTAGTCTTGGGAAATGAGCCTCAGTTTCTTCATTTGTAAAATGGTGACAGTCGTACTTATCTTCAAAGGAAGGATAACATCAACGCAAGCGACATATCAATGATAGTATTAGTAATAATCTTTACTATTATTGTTGTTTTCTTTCCCTTGGAATTCTGGGTTCTCGATGGTCCTAATGAACACGGAGGGGGAAGGATCATTTTGATGTGGGGGAGGCTTTATGGAAAAGAGGCGTCCCAAGATATTTTCTTATTTTTTTAAAAAATTGTTTTCTTTTTATGCTTTTTTGGGGGAGCGGGGTGGCCCTGCAGACTAAAAACTCGGGGCCTTAGGTCTTTGTACTGAGCTTTAAAAAATGTGTTTTATTTTGAGACTGGGTCTTGCTAAGTCACTAAGTTACCCAGGCAGGGATCAAACTTGATAATCTTCCTGCCTCAGCATTTCAGGGTGCTGGGATGACCAGCCTGCACCACACACCTGGATCTAGGGGATTTACGAAGTATCTCATACATGGCTGGGCAAGAGGAGCTCTATATGTCACTCTTGAAAAATAAGACTCACATTGGGAGAAATTACTTTCCTTGGAAACAGACTGACCACCTCCCAAAACCGTGAGGTGGGTATTGCGTGGCTCTTGCTGTCCTTGGTTTCCAAACTAGTTCGTCCGCCTGCCACCATCCTTGTACCAGGGAGACCCGAGTCCCCAGAGTGACTGGCAGTGTCATGAGGAAGGCCTTGGAAGGGAACAATATTCCATTTGGTCAGAGCTGTGAGACCAAGATGTTCTGAGTTGGGTTTGGATGGAGAGTGTCTAGGGACATGAGGTTGTGGTAGAGCTGCCTCCCTGGTTGCTGCTACTGGAGGACCAGTGTCACCTGCTGGGGCTGTAAGTCTACAGGACACGGCAGGAGGACAGACAGATGGTTCATGTGCCTCCATCCACTTGGAATAGACACAGTGGAAAGAGTTTGCACCCTTGTCAGGCAATGCCAACAAGTCGGGCATTCTCAGCTGGGCTCAGCGGCACACACCTGTAATCCTATCACTCTGGGAACCTGAGGGAGACGGAGTGAAAGCTTGAGTTCAGCCTGGGCAACCTAGTGACTTAGTGAGAACCTCTCTCAAAATAAATAAAAGAAAAGGATTAGAGAAATAGCTCAGTGCGAAGGCCCTGGATTCGTTCCCTAGTATGGCAAAAAAGGCACCCCAACATTGCCCACAGACTGTCGGAGCCTCTGTGCCATTTGCTTCTTCTGTAATGTTATGGCTCATTTAAAAATGTCCTGCCTCCCAGCCAGGACACAAAGGAAGTCCTCCCTCTGCTGCCAGCCACGGCTCTTCTTCTGGCCCTACACTTTCCAGGGTAATGCAGGGAAGCACCCAACATGTTCAAGCTTTTATACCTTAAAGACGAATCCTTCGGATTTCTTGAAGCCAGCATCTGTGCTCCTAATGTGGAGATAGTTTTCTGGGATCAAAGCAACTGACAGGATGGATTCTCTGCCTTCTTTGGAGGTTGGAAACAGAAAATCACAGGGGATCCACCTCACAGTTATTGGACTGGGGAAAAGCATACTCACTGTATTATTTTGAATTGATTTTTAACAGCGTTTATTAGGATGTACTTGTGATCTCTAATTGTGACCATTGGAGAGATGATGTCAATTTGAGGCCATCCGGAGCCATGCCTGGATTAGGGTTTAGGAAACACACCTAGATTAGGATTTAGGAACAATGACTAGATTAGGCAGTTAGGAACCAGCCTGGATTAGATTGTGTGAGCGATTTGTGGGCCAGCAAAGGAGGGAGGAGCACACAGGATGATGTGGGAGCCCCAGCTGGAATTCAAGTGGTATAAAAGGAAGGAAGAAGGAAGATTGTTGCAGCTTCTTCCTCTGGAGAGAGACCGGACTCGGGGATCTTGCTTCCTGTTTGAGATGTTCTGAGGAGCCGCCACCTCCACCTCTGTCTCTGCCGTGTACTTCCATCGCTGCCGGCTGCCCCTGAATGGACTGTGACCTTCTGAAACTATGAGCTGAAGTAAACCTTTCCTCCCCTAAATTTGTGGATATCGGGTATTGAGTCACAGCCATGAAAGAGGAACTAAAACAATCATGATCACACGAAACTTGGGGATTTGGCGCATGTATGCAGCATGTCTTAATCATTCTATTCCCCCTTTTCCTCTCCCTCCTCTACACACACTCTGTTTTCTACTGTCGCTCTTGAGCTAAAGATAATTCCTTCTTACTGAGGGTGAATCTAAGTGGATATAAGTGCTTTGGGGGATGATCAAGTACCATGGTATGAAACTGAGCACACTCATCCTCCCTGATGCAGTGATTTCACATCTGTGGGAGTCTGGAGGAAATCTCATACCCGTGAGAAGGAGACACGTTCAGGAATATGTTCCATAGTGTCATGGTAACGAGCCAAAAAGCAACCCAAATGTCTGCTACCAACCAGAAGACCGGGTACATGACTTTATACTTACATACAGGTATACTTACATACATGGGATCTGGTGAAAAAAAAAACAAGGTGTTGGGAGAATGTGCTTATGAAGTGTGTTCTCAAAACCAGAGAGTGCAGAGTGGCCGCTGTTTCCATCACATTTAAAATCATGCAAAACAATCCTGTCTTCCAACATGTGTATATATGTGTGTAACAAAAGTCCATAATCTATTTAGTAATAGCCACAAAATTCAGAGAAGCCTAGCTGTAATTTTCTATTTCTTATACTGACTGGTAGATATACAAATGGTTATGTCACTACCTGTAGGTTTTAGATACTCAAGTTATTTTTAATTTAACATTACTTTTTAAGATGGGCGGAGACTCCTAGCTTATTTCTTCTGCCCACAACATTAATTTAAAAAAAAATCCAGAAACTCCTATTGCAAATCTTGGCATGTTGGCACACAGGCCAAAACATCGGTATAAAGCTGTTTGCCCCTCTCTCCAGGTCCGTCTGGGACATCTTCCGTAGATCCAATGTCTCCAAACAGGCTGTTCTCCAAACACCGCCTGCACAGCGTGATTGCTGATTTTGAACTCAAAATTATGGCCAATATTTTTTTCCTGCCTTGAGGATTTCTTGGAACTATATTTTGATATGTTGGTAAGAGGCAAAATAGGGTTACAGTAATAGAAACTGAACAGGACTTTGCTGGCTGCCGCCACAGATCCCATCTCTTGTCTGTCATCCTTGAGGGGTACTGGTTCTCCCTGCAAGCACTAGAAAGTGACCACGGCTCTGGGCCTCACATCCTTTTGTTAAGGACATGGGACCTTAACAGGACTTGGCAGTCTGGAGGAGCTCACACTGTTACAGGATGAAATAATTTCTCTCTCCCCCCGGAACTGCCTGCTGTCCGTACAGGTCTTCTTTTTGTTGGCCTTCGTCATACACAGCTCTGTTCCTCCTGCGAGCATCCCGCCTGGAAGGGGGAAAGCGCCCCTCCCCCCACCCCCCCGCCCCCAGTGGAAACTGCTTGCTTCCTTTGACTTGACCATGGCGCCACGCTGACTTCTCTCGGTGGCACCAAAATGTAGTAGATTCCACTCATTTGTGTGTCTTGCTCTTTGTCACAGCTCTTCTCCCTCAGAATCTGGTGGGAGCCCAGCCCAAGCGACACTCACCGTGTTGGCTCTGGGCGGCCATTGCCCTTGGATCTAGACTCTCAGGGCCTGTAGCAGTGAGTCTCTTTGTCCAGTAGGAGGCACTTGGACCCGGAACTGGCGTGGTGGGATGGTTTTCCTGATCCACCTTAATTAAAAAAAAAAAAAAATCGCATGGATGAGGGGCTTGTTTGACCAAACCCTGGCTTCAAGGCTGCTTTAAGAATGTATCGGGGTAACTCCAGGGCAGGAACAGCGCACATTTCCCAAAGAGAAACACCGAGAAGAATTTGAGGAAGGGGCTCTTGTGGAGACATTCGGGGGGGGGGGGGGGGGGGGGGGGGGGGGGCGTGTGCAGGTCGGTTCCTGGAGGTGGGCCACACCGGGATGCTGGTAACACCCATACTTCTAAGGGAGTGAGGAGTGGGCAAGCGTTAACCGAACCCCATGGCAGCTGGAGCTGAAGAGGAAGGGCCACTTGGCAGAAGCTGTGGCTTTAAAGGAGCACAGCCATTGAGAGGCCTGGGCCTTCCCATAGGTTCAGTCCCTTGGGGCACCTGCACACCAGGCCTGCAGGGGATGTGCTGTAGAGGTTGTCCTCCTCATGGGCTGGAAGCAGGGCAGAGGAGACGGAGAGAGGCGATCAGAGAGCACCCAGCCCTGTCTGTCTCTCTGCACCTGCACTGACAGAACCCGGCGTGGTAATGAGATACATCTGGAATTCATGCTGGAATTGCTTTCGGCCAGTTTGGACTATGGTTTTTGACTGAATGGCTCCAGGAGGCCTAGGTGGCTCAGCTGGGGAGGGGGCCAGGGAGGAAAGGAAACCAGCACCGGTGGCTATGTGGCAGGTGTGCTTTGTTCTGTGATTAAAAGAAGACATTTTAGCCGTCCCTGGTGGCACAGGCCTGTCATCTCAGCGCCCTGAGAGGTTGAAGCAGAAGAAACCCAAGTTTGAGCCCAGCGTGGAGTGGATGTGTCTTTGCTACCGTAACGGCTTGGTGGCCTCTGCTGGAGATTGAGGTCCGATCTGAGCCTGACCAAAGCGACGCTCGTCCTTCTGATTGTAAGCATGCAGAGCTGAGGATGCTCCTGCTTGGAACTCACCTTGCCCACTGCCCCCAGGCCTCTCCTGGTTCTGCACTACCCACCACCCTCACCCAAACCTGGCCCGAGCACATCCCACCTCCCACAAGTGGCCTTGCACCATGGTGGCTTGGTCTGTGAGCACTCTGGCAAAGCACAGAGGATCAGGTGGCACTCCTGAACTCTCGGAGAACCAGGGTCAGTGCTTGAGAATTCCCATCCCCCCCCCCCCATTTTATTTGATATGTATAAGTGCAAAATTTAAGGTTTACAATGAAGTTTAGCATTTTGTGCACCTACGTATCTTGTCAAGGTGACAAGGACTTTCCCTCTCTCCTTTTGTCCCTCCTCCTCCCATCCCCTCCCTCCCTCCCCAGCCCTTCCTCCTGATTCACTTTGTTTTTCGTTTTAAGTTCCATGAGATAGTTGTGATCTGGGACTCTTATATCAGAGAGACCATTCGATGTTTCACCTTCTGCTTCTGACTCACTTCACTAAGCGTGATGTTCTCAAGCTTCTTCCATTTGCCTGTAAAAGCCTCCACCCTGTTGGACTTTATAGATGCATCGTATTCCATTGTGTATAAATACCACAGTTTGTGTATCCACTGGTCTGTTGATGGGTATTTTGGTGACTTCCATATTTTAGCTATTGTTAGTTGTGCTGCTATGAACATAGGTATACATATATCTCTGTTGTATGTTGTTTTGGCCTCTTTTGGATATATTCCCAGGAGGCGTGTCGCTGGATCCAAGGGGATATTTATTTCCGGTCTTTTGAGAGATGTCCATACTGCTTTCCAGAGTGGTTGTAGCAATTTACATTCCCACCAGCAGTGCAGGAGGGTTCCTTTCTCCCCACAGCCTCACCAGCACTGATTGCTATTTGACTTGTTGATATAGGTCATTCTCTCTGGAGTGAGATGGTATCTTAGTGTTGTTTTGATTTGCATTTCTCTTATGGCTAGGGATGTTGAACATCTTTTCATGTATCTATTGGTCCCTCACTTCTTCATGAGTGAACTGTCTCTTCATTTCGTTAGCCCACTTTTCAATAGGGTCCTTCATTTTGGTAGGCTTACATTTTTCAGCTCCCTGTATATTCTAGTTATGAGCTTCCTATCTGAGTTGTTGGTGGTGACTATTTTTTCCCAGCCTGTTGGTTCCCTTTTTACATTGTTGATAGTTTCCTTTGCTGTGCAGAAGCTTTTTAATTTGACAAGATCCCATTTGTTAATTCCCACCCTTTCGTGGAATCACGCCACACACACCAGAGGGAAGGGCCCCCTCAAGGGCAGCTTATCCACTGTGTGTCCTTGGTAAGGGAAGGATAGGGATGGAGCCATTAGTGTTGGTGGACTTTGGAGGCACAAAGTCCCCGTTACCGTCATGTGCGAGCATGGGTCAGTCCATTGCCCTCTCTCCACGGTCCTCATTTTCTTCTCCTTTAAAACGGGCAGAGTAACGATGTGTTCCTCACGGGTGTTGGCAAACAAGTGTGGGGCCATCCGTGTGAAGTGCTGAGCGCAGTGCACGGTAACGATGCTGTAACGACGTTGCCCGTCACCACTGATATTGTTTGCTGGGGACAAGTGCCAATCGTGACATGCAGAGAAGGAGTTGCTCCCCCATCCCCGGGGACTGGCTGCTCCTTGGGTTTCTTCAACCTTCTGGTTCATCACCCTTTCGTCTGATGACCGACCTCAAGACCTCTAGCCTTGGTTCATTCAAGACCCATCAAAGGCTGATGGGAAGAGATCTTTTCTCTTTTGGCAGCTATTACGGTTTGGATCTGGTGTGACCTCGAAAGCCTCGTGTATTTTAGATGTAGTGGCATGACTGCGGAACTGTGTGTTACTGGGAGGTAGAGCCTGGCTGCTTGGTGTTTGACCTGGAAAGATTGTGTCTAGTTGTTGAGACAGGGAGGCAGGGCTGAGCTTTCAGGTGTGTGGTGTTGATTTGTAGGCCAGGAACTGAGGAAGGGGCACCCACCCGGGTTTGCAGGTGCAACCGGCAGCTTGAACAGAGTAAAGGAGGGAAGAAGAAACACTGTTACAGCTTCTTCCTGGGAAAGCTCAAGCCTTGCCCGAGTCTCCAGACTCCATGGCTCCTGCCTCGCCTGGTTTCTGCCTGCAATGTGCAAGCAGTTCTCCAGCCTCTGCCATGAGCTTCTGCTGTTGCCAGCTGTCCACCAATGAGCTGTGTGAGACCTTCTGAAACTGGGAGCTGAAATAAATCTTCCCTCCCTGAAGTTGTGAATGCCAGATGTTCTGTGAAAACAACGAGTAACTAAGACCACCGAGGGTGGAACCCAAGGCCTTCTCCCTGAGCTACCTTTTTATTTTACATTTTGAGACAACGTCTTGCTTAATGGCCCAGGCCAGGCTCAAACTTGAAATGATCCTGCCTCAGCCTTCCAGAGTGCTGTGATTACAGTCCTGCACCACCAGGCTCTGCACAATAGCCAGGCATTTTTTGAAGACCCGGCTACCTGTGTGATGTCTTCCCTGGGGAGACTGGGAGATTTGCAGGAGGAGGAACCTACACTGATCATCTCCACCGGACATTCTTGAACTGTGCTAGTCCTGTGGTTAGAGAAACTTAAGCAAAGCTCTCCCGTCTTCCCACAGGGGCCCCAAGGCCCAGAGAAGTGCTGCAGGAATAAACTGGCTTCACGCTGTCTAAACTAGCACTCCCCTGAGTATTTATCCAAGGGGAAATTTTTTTCCTGGGACACCCGCTGAGCTGTCTTTGAGGTTAGTATTAGTTACAGTTTGCGTTCAGCTACATGAAACAGAAGCCTCGTTCAAGTTGAGTTGCTCCATCAGCTGGGTTTTTTTTTTTTTTTTCTTACACAACAAATTCAGCAGAGATGGTGCAGAGCTGGTAGATGGTTTCATGGGATCACTGGGGACCCAGGCACCCTCTGTTTCTCTCTGTTTTTGTCTTCTTCGAAGTGAGACTTCTTAATCTTTGTGCTGGGGGCCACATGGTTACAAGACGGTTGCATCATCCACATCTGCACATCTACATTCCTGGTAAAAGGAAAAGCACGACAAAGCAGGCACAGTGCATTCTAGCGACTTCTCCACTCTTCGGCAAGCTTCTATGAAAGCCCCATCTAGAAACTTGTCCAAAGTGTGTTAAAACAAGGTCCCAAAGTACAGCGGAGTCTAAGGGGAAGCCAAACAGGGTTTTGTTTTTATTTGATTGTTTTGAGACAAGGTCTCATTCTATAACCCGGGATCGTCTTGAACTCACTATGGAGCCCAGGCTGGCCTTGACTCATGGCAGTTCTCCTGCCTCAGCCTCCCAAGTGCTGGGGTGACAGGTGTGTGCTACCATGCCTGGCTTTAGGTGGTGCTGGGGAATCGAACTCAGGGCTTGGGTGGAAGAAGGAGAGCACAGACGCGAGGAGACTGTTGGTGCCATGTGCCTCGTCAGTGGGACTATGCTTCTCTTTTTGGCCCATCGACTCTAAAAGAATCTTGGTTTTCTTCTTGTTGGCTACATCATGGGTGGATAGAAATGCTACTGATTTGTGGGTGCTGATTCCATAACCTGCCACTGTGCTGAATTTATTACTTAGTCCTAAGAGTCCTCTGGTGGAATTTTTGGGGTCTTCAATGTGGGGTTTCATGCCATCTGCAAATAGGGCCATCTTAGCTACCCTTTGCAGTACGTATTCCTTTTATTTCTTTCTCTTGCCTGGTTGTTCTGGGCAAAATTTCCAGCGCTGTGTTGAATAGTAGGAGTGACAGGGGACATCCTTGCCTTGTTCCACGTTTTCGTGTGAATGCCTTCAGGCTTTCTGCACTTAGGATGTTGTTGGCAGAGGTTTTAGTAGATGGCTTGGGTCGTGTTGAGGTAGGGTCTTCCTGTTCCTGTTTTCTTCAGAGTCTTTATCACAAGTCACTGTTGGATTTTGTCAAATGCCCTTTCTGCATCTGTTGAGATGGATGATCATATCATTTCTATCCTTGCATCTTTTAATAGGGTATATTACATGTATTGATTTGCGTATGTTGAACCATCCCTGCATCTCTGGGATGAAGCCCAGTTGGTCATGGTGTATAAACATCTCTATGATTTGCTTGAAGAGAACTTTAGAAAACGTAAAGACATCTCATGTTTCTGGATAGGAAGGATTAATATTGTCAAAATGGCCATGTTTCCAAAACTGCTATACAGATTCAATGCAATACCAATCAAAATGCCAACAGCACTCTTCACAGAACGAGAAAAAACAGCTCTAAAATTTATGGAACCAGGAAAGACCCAGAATTTCTAAAGCAATCCTAAGCATCAAGGGCAAAGCTGGAGGAATCTCAATTCCAGACTTCAAAATATACTCCAAAGAATCAGTGATTACATCTACGTGGTACTAGTGCAAGAACAGACACGTGGACCAGTGGAACAGAATTGGGGATACTGAAATAAACTTAAGCAGCCTCGGTCACCTAATTTTTGACAAAGGGCCCAAAACAATCTGCTGGAGGAAAAACATCTTCAACAGCTGGTGCTGGGAAAACTGGATTACCACATGCAGGAGAATGAAACCCAATCCATATTTGTTACCACATAGTAAAATCAAATCAAAGTGGATGAAAGAACTGGATGTCAAAACAGAGACACGGAACCTACCAAAAGACAAAAATAGATAAAATCCTAGAAGACATTCGGGTAGGCAAGGAATTCCTGAGCAGAGTGCCAGCTGCATGAGAAATATTGGCAAGAATCAACCCACGGGATGACATGAAACTAAAGAGCTTTTGCACAGCAAAGGTCACAGTCAACAGGGGGAAGAGAACCCTCAGAATGGGAGGAAATCTTTGCCCGTGGTGCCTCAAACAGAGGATTAATATCTGGAATATGTAAAGAACTAAGAAAAAAACCTCCTAAAATAAATGAATGACTCCATTAAGAAACAGGCAGCTAAAACGAAAAGAAGATTCTCGGAAGAGGAAGTACAAATGGCTAACAGCACATGAGAAAGTGCTCACCGCCACAGGCCATCAGAGAGAGGCAAATTGATGCAACGCTGAGGTCCACTGCAATCTGGTTCAACCATTCTGGACAGCAGGCTGGAGATTCCTTAGGAAGCCGAGAATAGAAATTCCATGTGATCCAGCGATAGCTCTGCTCATGGGCACATTCCCCAAAGCGATAAAGTCAACATACCATAAGGGCACATGCATGTCCATGTTTATAGCAGTGCAATGCATAATGACTAAATCCTGGAAACAACCTATTTGCTCATCAAGAGTGGAATGGATGAAGACGATGTGGTACCTGTACACAATGGAATACTATGTAGCCATAAAGAAAGACAGGTAGCAGGCATTTGAAAGAAAAGGGGGCCACTGTGAGTCAATAACGTTCACTGAAATGGACCAATCACAAAAGGCTGAGTCTGGACAGGTGTGCCTCGTATAAAGTTTGCAAAAATAATTGCGTAAACAGATCTCTCAGCATGAGGAAGAGGGTGCAAAGAAGGACAAATGTCTGAGAATGGGAGGGGGAAGGCACAAGGTCAAGGGTAAGAGGGAGGGAGGATTGACCAAAAGTGGCGCAGTTGGTCACTATCTCCCCAAACCAAACCGTGTGTTTTCAATGTTATTGAATCTGTAGTTAATGCACATTCAAAAGAATCTTGGCAAAACAAAAGAAAAACAAAGTGAAATGCAAACCTTTGTGGTCTGCAGAAAATACAGGTTCGGTGGCAAGGGCCTTGTGCCTGCAGACTGGCATTTGGCATGGAAGATGCTGTTGGTGCCCAGCCCAGTTGCTCGAGGCTGTGGGTACTCCAGGGGGTGACTGGCACCTGAGTGGACTGCTTCAGCTTACTTATAGACCCCTGCCCCAGAGGCTCCTGGGACTTACAGCCTCTCCCGACCCCTGCAGTTCCCCCCATCCCTGCATCTTGCACCAGTAACAAACTAGGAAGGGATGCACAGGCCTGCTCCCTGGGCTTGGGGACAAGCATGCAATCCCCTCTCCTGGAGCTCTCCAGGAATAGGCATTCATCTGCCCTCCCCTAAAGTCACATCCGTGGCCAGCTCTGTCCTGGTCCCCTGTCTCCTACCTTTCTTTTCTAATGGTCCTGAAAAGCCACCTCTATAAATCATAAGTATACAAATCTCCGTCCACAGCTCTGCCCAAGGTGTCCGGAGTCCCATGTGCAGCTATTTCCCTGTTGGGTGTTTGTCCACCCCTCCTGGTCTTTCCTGTGGCCACCAGTGGCATTGGCTCGGTAGCCCTTCCTCTTCCTCCTCCTGTAATTCCTTTTTGTACTGGAGATCAAGCCCAGGGCCTTCACACTGACCCACATCCCCAGCCCATTTTAAAATTTCTGGTTTTGGGAAGGTCTTATTAAGTTGCCCTGGCTGGGCTTGAAGTTGGGACGCTCCTGCCTCAGCCTCCCAGAATGCTGAGATTTTAGGCTTTCAATGGCAGAGCGCTGGCTGTGCCAGCTTTGTGTAAGGCATTGGACACACGTGAAGAGGCCTTGTCCCAGGCCCTCCAGAGTCCAGCGCTGTCCCTTCTCAAGGTTTCGCATTCTTAGGATGATGGATTTGCGTTCTTAAGCCCAGGAGATGTTGGAGGAACTTGTTGCTTGGGTGTATGGTCTGTCCTGTGTCAATGACAGCAGCGGGGTCCCCAGGGCCATTCTCAGGGGACCAAAGAAAATGAGCACCTCCTCTCTGGGGTCTGTTTTGTTCCCTCTACCTTAGGAACAAAGTGCGTGGGGGGTGGGGGGAACCGCTGTGAAGATGAGTGAATGAGTGAGTGACAGTACAGGGCAGCTCCACCCCCATGCGTGGCCCCCTGTGGAGAGGTGCCCAGACAACCCCCAAGATGTGCCAATTCTTTAAGTTGCCCTGGACTGGCTTCCTGTGGGGGCACCTCTGAAAGGAAGCTGCTGTCCTTCAGTATCCTTAGGTCTTTGGGGACTGTGCTTGGCCTCCCAGGTTGGACCGACGATGCCCTGGGGCATCCCACCCATCCGTTTTCCCAGGTCACTAGGACCCTGTAGGTGTGGTGGCAGCTCAGGCCCACTTTCCCCAGGTGGCTTCCGGACTCCGGACCCCCAGTCATCCACCAGACCAGGATCACACACTTTGTCACACAGTTCCTGAGAGGCCAGTTCAATTCCTCACAGGCTGCAGGACTCAAGTCCCCATCGTCCCCCTGGACTAGAACAGGCACCTCCAACCTGCAGCCTGCCACCTTCTTTTACCCTCATTTATTTATTTTTGAGTGAAGAAGTACTGCCTGTGGCCACATAGGAAATACATAATACAGTTAACATACGTATGTAAATACTAAAACTTGGTTTATAATTTTTTTCATTATAACATTAAAAAAGACACAAAATAATTGGCAGGCTGTGGTTGGGGCACACGTGCTCTAGAACTTGTTGGGAGCAGACTTACACACCCATCTTCCAGGCCTGAGCATCGGAGGTGGCAGGAGAAGGCTATGGGGCTAGGATATCAGGCAGGATGGCTGGGGACAGGCAGAGGCCCTGCTGAGCTCATGTGGGGCGGGGGGGGGGGGGGCATGGCAACTTGGGCTTGTGTGCCCTGTCTCTGTGTACCCTGCTCCAAGGCCATGGGACCCACTACATCTGGCCTCTACACCAAGGGGTCTGCAAACTCTCCTGCAACCCCAGCATTGCTCAACCTTCCCATGGACCCTCTGTGTGCCAGACCCCAGGCTAAGGTCTCTACACGTCGACACTTTCCACTACTGCTACATCTCTGTGAAGTGGTTTGAACCTATTTGGCAGAAGGGGAGACCAGGTTATCCTGGGAAATTTGGTGTTAGCAGCACAGAAGAGATTCTAAGTAAGGAGACTCCCACAGCGAGATTCGTGCTATCTGAATCGCACCCCACTCGGAGCCAATCCACCACCACCAGCCTCCTGACTTCTGCTAACTCTGGCCCCAACCAGCATCACCCTGCCCGTGACTTCTGCCTGTGGAGTGGAAGGTGATCTCTGACCGTGGCTCTGGGTTGTTTCTGGGCTGCTGATCACTTGAACTGTGTAATCCCACATCTCAAGTCTGCTGCCCTGGACTCTGCTGAAAGCCACCCTCAAACCCTTGCCTGCCTACCACCCCCACGCCTGGGAGCGCTTGAGGGTTCCCAATCTAGAGTAGAGCCCAAGAATTCCAAGTACCCAAGAATTCCTCCTTGAAAAGCCCGGCATGCCTGGGGAAAGTGTGTGTCACCCCGGCAGCGAGCGTCCTCGCAGTGGGAAATGGGAATGTAAGTGTGGACCTTGGTGCCAGATAGAAATGGACTGGCTGTCCCCGACACCCCCTCCAGCCAGCCACCCCCTCTCTGACCACAAGTGGGGAGTGCGCCTTCTGGGTTCATCTGAGGGCATGGACTGGACCTGATGACATTTTTCTGTGGATGGTGAGGGAGCAAAGAGGCAGATGTGTGTGTGTGTGTGTGTGTGGGTGTGTGGGTGTGTGGGTGGGTGTGGGGGTGTGTGGGGGTGTGTGCATACATACACACACACGCACAAGTCTTCTCACTTCTGGGCCGCTCTCTGTGTGTTTGATCTGCATGGACTCCTAACTTCTTGCAGAACCCTGTAGTGATATTTCAGGTGGGTACAGGTCCCCCAGTATGGAGGGCAAGCAAGAAGCCGGCTGCCCTTGTGTGTGGGGGAAGTACTTCCTCTCCCTGGGGCAGCTCAGCTTCCTGGAGGGTCTCAGGTCCTCTCCTTAGCAGGCTGCTCAGTCAGGGACTATGAGGAAGCACTTTGTTGGGCTGCATAGGCACTTCACAGGCAGGACAGGCAGCAGGACTGAAGCCTCAAGGCAGTGCGTGAGCTGAGTTAGCAGGGTGGATGTGGGATGGGTTCTACTCTAGAGAAGCTTTAGAAGAATATGACGTTTTAAGACAAATCACTTTCTTTCTTGATATTAAAAAAATAATAGAAAGTACCCAAGAGCAGAGGACAAAACTCAAATAAACTTCTGAGACCATCGCTGGGGAACAGAGAAGGGGCCTGGGTGTTTCAGGCCTGTACTGTCACTCACTCACCTGGCCACAGATGGCTCCTGAGGCACATGTTTTGCTGATGTTTGGCAAGTAGCTCCCCTATACACATTAAAGGAGGCTGTGTACACATCCTACGAGCACGAGGCTGCCTTGAACTCTACTTCCATTCCCTTCTCAGTGAAACCAGCTTCTCAGAGGAGAAGACTTTGGGGCTGGATCCGTGGGCAGGGGTCTTGGGCATGTTTGGTAGAGAAAAAGCTCAGGACTTGGGAGTGCTGGGGCCGAAGAAAGAGTTTTAGAACACCAGCCACTGGGCTATCCCATGGGATGCAAGAGCTTTAAAATACAGAGGATCTGAAGTTCAGCCTTGGAGCTCCTGTGTGAGCTGTGAGTAGCCGCGAAGAGAACTCCTGCCCTTTGCAAATTTGGAGCAATTAAGAGCCTTGAGTTAGGTCCACCCTGTGATTGATTGGTTGATGGATATTTATGTAGTACTGGGGATTGACCCAGGGCCTTTGCTCCAAGGTACGTCCCAGCCCGCCTTCCTATTGTTTTTTCTTTGCAATGAGGTCTTGCTAAGTTACCAAGTTGCCCAGGCGAGGCTTGGTCATGTGATTTTCCTGCTTCAGACTCCCAAAGTACTAGGGTGCCACGCCTGCCTCACAGGGCCCGGCTAGCGCTGTGATGTAGACTCCCTCATCTTTCTCTGACCACTGTCGTGCATGACTTTCCGATCTGTAAAACAGAGTGTCTCCAGATGGGGCCCTCCGGTCTCTTGCAAGGAGATCAGGTCACGGAATCAGCAGTGCCTAATGTTGAGGATGGCACCTGAGGATCCCTGCCTTAGAGCTTGAGGGTAAGTGAGCTGAACCCTGCTTCCCACAGGCAGCGGTTCTCAAATAGTGAGGTCCCTCGGATCTGAAGCATTAAATCCCCTGGGCATTTGTTAGACAGACAGGCCACATCATCTCCGCACCCCGGCAGGCTGAGGCAGGAGGATTCCAAGTTCAAGCCCAGTCTGGGCAATTTAGAATATTCTGGGATGCAGCCCAGCTCTTGAGTTTCATCAGTTCTCACTGGAGACTTTCATACACCCTGACATCTGAAAAGCTCTGATCTGGGGAGTCTGAAGCAAGAGCTCCCACTCTGGTCCAGTGGGTTAAGATTATTAATTATCCTTGGTCCCAGGTGGAGCATGGGACCCAGAGTCACACACTTGATATGGTTCTGTGGCTCTCTGGATGGGTGTCTCAGGAGCGGGGCAAAGGGCTCAGATCCCCTCTGCCTGGGGCTCTTCTTCCTAAAATGTGACAAGAGTGGTATCCCTCCAGGGCCAGAGCGAGCACTCAGGAGGACCAGGCGGCGAGGACTTGAGCAGTGCCTGGTATGCAATGAGCCCACAGTAAAATAGGAGCTACTGTTATCGGTTTTATGCAAAACAACTGTCTTGTAGGATGTTGAGTCACACGTGAAAATTAGCCCCCAGTCTTTAATTTACAGACACCCACAATGCTCCTCTCCCTCCACACATGTACACACGTGCCATTTGCAGAAGGGCTTTATAAACATGGTAAACTCTAAGGCGGTCTGGGGAGACAGACGATCATGGTGTTTACAACAATGCAAACAATTTGAAACTCAGCAGTAGGCATCCTCATTCTGAAAGCGATGGCTTGGCCCAAAGTCACCCTTCTTTTCCTCTCCCTGTGCCCACCAGCGAATCCAACAACCAAGTCGCCTTCTTCGTCCCTTTGTCCCCCAGCCCCATGTCTCACTTGGCTTCTTGTTGCACTTTGCAAAGCCCAAGGGCAGCTTCCGAGCTGGGCCCAAGGACGCAGGCCTGTAATCCCAGCCCTCTGGGAGGCAGAGGCAGGAGGATCACAGGTTCAAGCCCTGCCTGGGCAACTTGGGGACTTAGCGTGAGAGACCGTGTCTCTGAAAGAATGAAGATTGAAAAAATGGGCTGGGATGTTGCTCGGCTCCTTCCTGGGCCAGAAAAGGCAGAGGAGGTAAGAGCTGGTTCCTGCAGTAATGAACCTGCCGCCTTGGCCAGTGCTATGGTGGATACTGTCAGTTTCTGTTTCTCTGTGTCAGTGTGTGTTTTCTCTGGGGCATACTGTGCTGTGAATGTTCTTTCCACTCTCTGTTCTAAGCCTCCACACCCTATAACTAAGGACTGAGTTTGAATCAGGGCTTCTCATCCTTGGTGCTACGCCATCATGGTCGCGTGGGGGCTGTCTGGGCATTATGGGATGTTTGGGAGTATCCATATCCTGTACCTGGTAGATGCTGGTGGCTTTTCTTAGTTGTCACAACCCAGATCCTCCCTAGAGATCACCATCTGTCCCCTGGGGGTGTTGGGGGTGGGATGGGGAAGTAGAAAGTCAACTGAAAGCCATCGGTCCTAGCTGAAGTCTTCCTTTAATCATCTGACCCTGTGACACCTTGTTCTTCCCCAGAGTTTACCTGTTTAGCTAAGGTCGAAGGAATGAATGTATTCTTCCTAGATAAGAAAGCCACAGAGTCCCAGCAGCCTCTGGGTTACCTTGATTTCTAAGGATCATTGACAGGGTGTGATGGCATTTCCTCAAAGGCTGTACACTTATCCTAACCTCTGCAAATAAGCGAAGGGTGTCTGCTCTGCTTCCAGTCCCCTCTCTGGCCCTCCTCACGCAGCAGGAACCTCACCAGGGAGCAGGGAATGGCCTTTGGGTTTTGCCTTCTAAACACTCATCGTCTCATATCTGGGACCAAGATTTTTTTTTTAATCATGTTTCACATTTTTGTTGCCGTAGTGGAAACTTTTGTTCTTTGGAGAGCTTCCCGCTCCAGGCCCCCAGTCAGACTCCTCGGCAGGGCTCTGAGCATTTGCTAGGGAAGTTAGTTTCACCAGTGCGGTTGCACCTGTGACGCATTATACAGCGGTGGTTACAGTCAGGGCCAAGACTCTCAGGACCCCAAGACAGACACCTGGGGATGCTCTGTGGCTGGAGAAGGAGCCGTGTGTCTGGGACTTCCAGTGGGACACCTGGATCGAAGTCCTTTTGTGGTTCCATTGCTTGCCTGGCTATTTTTCCTCATACCCTAGCATTTCAGACCTAGGATAAGCACCCAACACTTCAGTCAGTGTACACGAGATAGTGCTTGGTAATGCACAGCCCCTGTATTCTAGTGACTTACAGGCCAGAGCTTTATTTCTCATTCTTGCTACCTGTCTATCCTGGACTCACCAGGGGCCTCTGCTCTTCCTATACAAATCTTGGGCTGGCATGAGAGAAGCCATCTTAAGCGTTGGTGGTTACCAAAAAGAAAGACAGTCTGGTCTTTCCAATCAAAAGCTGTAGACCATTAAGGGCATTTGTATTAGAATTCTTCAGAGAAACAGAACCAACAGACTCTACTCTCTATCTGGATTTATTTTAAGGAATTGGCTCATACACTATGGGGGTGGCATGGCGGGCCATGGGCTGGAGACCCCCTGCAAGAGCTGATGCTGCAGCTCAAGTCTGAAGTCAATGTGGAGGCTGCGTTTCTTCTCCCTGGGATAGAGAAGGCGAGAGCGGGCTTTTTTTCTTAGGGCTTTCATCTGATTGGATGCGGCTGGTGCATGGTATGAAAGGGAATCTGCTTTACTGGCAGATTTACATACAGATTTCATCTACAATAAACACCTTCACAGCAGCACCTAGAATGGGGTTTGAGCTGGTATCTGGCCTCATGATCTAGCCAAGTTGACACATCAAATTGACCGTCACAGCATGCACTGTCTACTCTGAGCTCACGGACCACAATTAGTCATGTGGCTCCACATAGACACACGTGGCCAGAGTGTACCATCTGTGGCATGCCTGGAGCAGGGGGTGGGGGCCAGAAGAGTAACCAGCATGACTGTAAATAATTTTATCTGAGAATGGAAAAAAAAAAGAATATCAATCTGGCATTCCTATGTCAGTGCACTGTTCTAAGTCAACACAGAAACAGTCGTAGATCCTAGGCCTCTTCCTAATTTTTAAAGTGCTGGGACTTGAACCTGGGCCTTCATGCTGAACTATATCACCGGTTCATTTCTATTTTTGATTAATCACTATGTTGTAGAGGCTGGGCTCAAACTTTCAATCCTCCTGCCTCAGCCTCCCTGAGTATCAGAATTCCAAGTCTGTACCCCTGGCTCTACTTAGTCCCCCTTTTCTGCAGAAAAGGTTTTGGGAGAGGACCTAGAAATTGGCCTGGCCTCTTGGGTCCTACATTTGAACTCTTTCCTTGGATTGATCTTTGTTGGTTTTTTCCTGAGTTTCCTGTTGCATTTCAGAAGTTTACGTCACCAAAGTGAAGAATGCTTTGTAAATAATTTGGGCCTTTCTGACTTCCTTTTGAACCATCCCCTGAAGATGCCTTTTTCTTGCTTGGGTCAGACTCCCCGGGAAAGAGTTCATGAACCAGCCTTCACTTTTCACATCTCGCTGGGTGTTTCTGACAAGTCTTTTTCTGGTCTGGGCTCTAGTTTTCCTGGCTGCCTTGAGAGGTTTGAGTGATGTGACCTGTTACACTCCTTCTGGCTTCCGGCTTTGTATGTGCCGTTGGTCCCCACTGTGCCCTGGCTGCCTGGTTGGGCACAACCTTGGCTGTGGAACAGGGTTTCTTTTCTTTCACCAACCTGGAGGGGTTCTCACTTTGAGTTGGGGCTTCCTTAGCAGCCTGGCTGTGCAAATGTGTGCTCTGTACCAGCTGGGGCATGCATTGTCCCATGCCCACAGGCATTGTGCCTGACTGAAAGGGATAAGCACTAGGGTTTGTTAGGTCTGAGCTCTGCAAAGGCATACAGAGGGCAGGGGCAGAGGTTGGGGCAGACAGGCCAGCTGGAACTAAGCAGGGAGACCGGCCATCGCTTTAAGGCCATCTGAGCACACCTAAAGCACTGAACAGCAGGATCACGAGGATTTCAAACCCTACATATCTCCTCCAAGACTTGTATTTGATGCTGTTGATCTCCCCTTCTGCTAATGGAGTTCAAACAAAAAGCTGTCTGAAGAAGCATCCCAAAACCTGTCTGAGAGTAATAATTATTACTGTCAAGGACTGTCTTACTCTGCAGATCGTTTGAAACCAGGGTCCGGGGATAGAAAAGGAACAGACAAGACATAGAATACTATGTGCTACCAGCTCTACCAGCACATTCTAGGTGGCGTCTTAGGGCGTTCGTGTTGCTGTAATAGAATACCAAAGCCAGGGCGTCTAAATCAGCAGACATATTTCTTAGTTCTGGAGTCGGCCAGGTCCCAGTGTACGTGACACCTGGCGAGGGTCAGCTTCCTGGATGGTCAGCTCAGCGCTGTGTCCTCTCATGTTCTAGCCTGGCTTGTTGGAAGTATTTGAGTAGGGATAGGAAATGGAGTTTCCTTCTAAAAGGAACTGCTTATTTTAGGAAATAAGTCAGCTTTCTGAGTGTCTTTCATGACGACACAAATTCCGCGCATGAGGCCTTCTCTTCCCCATCCCCTCCCTCAGTCATGACCTATTTGCCTCCCTCACGGCCTCACAATTCCTGTGTGGCACCACACAGGAGTACAGACCACAGCCAAGGGCAAAGGAGCGGGGCCTGCAGGGATGGAAGTTGCCATAGCGCTAGGGACAATTGGGGTTGGCCTGGAAAGATGACAGAGTCAGCCAGGCTTCAGTGGCACAGGTCTGTAATCCTAGCACTCTGGGAGCCTGAGGCAGGAGGATTGCAAGTTCAAGCTCAGATTTGGGCAATTTAGCAAGATTTTATCTTCAATAAGCAATTTTAAAAAGTTGGGGGGAGACCCTGGGTAGTCTGAGGCAGTCTGGCCTAGTTGCTGGCTGGGACCAAGTGTGTGTGTGGTGAGAGAAACTGCACAGGGACTTGGTGATTAGATTAGAAGGACCCTTACATCCCATGGGAGGAACTTGAACAGAAGTGAATTTTTTCAGTTACTGGGTTTAAAGAACATCTTTATTTCCGTTTTGACCAAGAGAAAAAAGTGATTGTCATTTTATTTAAAACCTGCCTCTAGCGCTGTCCCCGGTGACCCCAAACTCAGATTATATCCCAGCTGGGTCCCGTGAGCTCGGGTGCCCCCACTTCCTTGGAGAACAACTACGTGGATTACATACATCTCATTCTATTCTGGCTTGCTTGAAATACTTGAGTAGGAGTTAGGAAGTGGAACCTTTTATTTTTTTCTTTATATATAAAAAAAATAAAGTTCTTGTTTTAGACAATTGTGAAGGTGAAAGAGTAATTCTACCCTCTAGGAAACAGGGGATTTGGCGATGGGGGAGGTGGGTGTTTTCCTCCAGTGGGGATTTTGAAGGCAGACACCTTGCCTGGAAGGCCAGCTGTTCTTAGGCATGAACTTGACCCCTGTGGGTATCCCAGCGGCTGTGTGGGACACAGTGTGACTTTCCAGGTTTCTTCCCAGAAGCAGTATATTCATTCATTCAAACCTTTCTACTTACTTCCTGTGAGATCGGCAGCTGAGTCCTACCAGGCCTCCACTATCCCATCTCCAGGTTGGGAACAACACCAACCGTAATGACAGTGCCTCCTTCTGAAAGTTCTTGTGGGGATAAGTTAGTTTCCTTTGCAGAGTACCTAAGACAAACCTTGGACACAGGGGGTCATCTATGCCTCTCCCAGGTGTTAGGCTGCCTTGACTGAGTCCAGCCCTGCAGTCCAGCTGTAGGTGAGGAACCGCCACAGACAAGGGCCTTTCTGTGTTGGAGCCTTGCAGGACAGGAGGTGGATAGCGTGTCATTCCTTGGGGACGAGAGCAGTACTGAGCCAGGGCTTTCCTTGGAGAAGTCAGCTCATCTTCCCTCCTTCCATCCCTCCTAGCACTTCCGTCCTGCCGTCCTGCCCGGGGCTCATGGGAAGGCTATCCCTTTAAGAAAGACAGCCATACACTATGTGACTGTGACAACCCAACCCTGTCTCCCCTGCTGGGTGTGGAGCTGGGCTGCAGCTGGGACCCTCCTGGGCCAGATTTGAGCACCAAACCTCCAGAGGAGGGGTTCCTGCAAACCAAGCGCACTGCTCCTGCCCCCGGAATCCATGCCCACAGAGGGACTCTGTCCACAGCCCCCCTCGGTGGCCCTGGGCTCCTACTGCCCAGCTCTGGCTCTGGGACAGAAGAGGATCATTCTTGAGGCCTGAGCTCAGGATCTCTAAAAGGAAAGTAGGAAAATAGCTGGTGAACTGGGTAAGTGAAGGAAACTCCCACTGCTCCCGGCTCCCGGCTCCCAGTGAGCCGGTTTTTGGCTGAGTTCTGGTGATTCCTGCCGTGGGATTCAACCAGTGAGTGGGACAGGGAGACAGACATGGGGGCTGGGGTTCCCAGTGCACAGTGAGCCTCAGACTTGGGTGTCGGTCAGCCCTAGCCCCTTCTCCCGGCAGCTGTCCCCACCCTAGCGAGTTGAGGGGTGACCTCTGGGCGCCCCTGGAGTCCAGTCCAAACTGTATAGATTGAGAAGGGGTCGATGTCAGTTTTCCCCTACTGTTGGAAAAGAGGAGGAAAAAAAAAAGGTGTGTCCAGCAAGGGCTGCTTTTGAGCATGCCTGAGGCCACATGCATGTCATCCCCTAAGGATATGTGCACTGGAGGGCGAACTTGTCTCAGCAGGGGATTCAGGCCACTTCTTCTTCTCTCTGGGACGGAGGGGCAGCCTGGGCCCTCGGCTTATTGTCTGGATGCCAAGGTCTAGTTCATTTCCTGGGACTCAGGAGGCTGCCCAGGAGCAGTGGTAGGCTGTGTCGCAGCCGGAGGGGGGCAGGTCTGCCCCAGGCAGGGAAAAATAGAGGCCTGTGATTGTTGAATTCTGGGAACACTGCCTCGGGAAGGGGCGGGAGGAAGCCCGCATTGGCCCGAGAGCTGGCATGAGATGAAATGGGAGAGAGGTCTATGCCATGGGGGAAGGGGCCAAATCCCCACAGCCAGCGTCCCCCAGGCCCATTTCCTATGGCACAGACACAGGTGAACTCTTTGGCTTTGAGTGCCCAGGTACACTTGGGAGGGCTGGGTCTGGTGCCAAGTGAGTGCCCTCCCTTGGAGGAGGCCAAACATAATAGCATCCTGTACCCAGCACTCACCCGGGGCCAGGGTTTTCCAGATCAGAGGTTCTCTGGTGAATTCACTCCCTACAGATGTTTTTTTGTGGCCCCTCTTGTACTAGACAATACAGTGGGCCTTCACCAAAACAGACAGCACCATGAGGAGGTTGAGAGGGTGTGAAGACCTGAACAGCTGGCTTTGCCTTGTCTCTGGGAGCGAAGTCTACTTTGCCAAGTATCGATCATTCCGTTCCGCGCCTCCAGCACACCCACCACGGTGCCAGGGGCTTACCGTCTTGCTGATGGCTTGCAGGCATTCTTTTGAGTCATGAATAATTGTGTAAAATTTTTACAAATGAAGAAACTCAGGTTCATAGGTTAAGGATCGTGTCTGTGCCAACTGCAGAGCCAGGACCTGAACTTCTCCTCTCATTCCAACATTCATTCAGTTCTTTTCTTTTTTCCAAAGTTGAACTGATGGCCTCCCATGTGGCAGCCATGTGGTGTCAGTAAAGACACAGATGGGACTAATGGCAGGAGAAGCTGAGGCCAACCTCGCTCCGTGGCCTGTGTCCTAACCCCACCAGAAGTCTCACACTGGGACACAGAGACCCTCAGGGGAGTGTGGGAATGTTTCCTGCACAGTCTGAGAACTCGGCTCGAGAATGTTCTTTTCCTTGAGAAATGTTACGTTTTGTTTTCATTTTAATAATTCAAAATTCCGAGTCAGGACCGAGTGACCACGATACAACCTACTGTTGGCAAGCGACTTGAGTTTGCGTGTCTGTGCGAGCTGGCACCAAGTGGTTTTCTAAAATAATAGTGTTTCGCCGTCAAATGCTTTGTTTCTCAAACTGGGTTCTCCATTGTAAGCTGGCCCGAGGTCTGTGAGATTCAGAAAAGCCACTTGGATTCTACTGTGGGAAGGGAGGGGTGCGGTGATGGTGGCCGCTGGGGACACAATCTGACAACCCCTTTCCTTGGGACAGGCTGGTCTTGGCTGAGTCAGTCTCAGGAGGACCCAGGCCAGACGCTCAGAGAGGAACAGGAGGTTGGGACAGATGATGGCCCTGAATTAGGAGCCAGATACCCTGCTTTCCACAGAGCGTGTCTGACTCCATGAACCTTTGTTTCTTTCTGGGCCTTTGCAAGGAGGTGTGTGGGTCTCCCCAGGACTTCACAGCTTCTTCCCCAAATAAGGTACTCTCCATCCTTCACATCTTCCAGCCCTGCTAGACTTTTGCCATTAGGTGTGACAGGCCTACCCACGGCAGGCAGCTGTGGGTGCACTTCCAGCGCTGCGTGTTTGAGCACATGATGGGGAACACTGGGCTGGACTGGTACCCTGACTTCCCATGGGACTAGGTAACCAGAATCCCTGTGGATAGGTTTCCCGCCAGTGCAGGAGGCTGGAGACAAAAACCTCAGGACCCTCTTCCTCACCTCCTCTTCCTCATCTGTGTCCTTTTCCTCTTTCTCCTGTTGGGTTTTAGGTCAAGCTCCCTGGGGTAGCCTGGGGTCCTACCTACTTTTGTGTGTGTCTGTGTGGTACTGGGATCAAACCCCGGGCCCTTGCCCTGAGCTCTAACCTCACCCCGTTTTAATTTTTGATTTTGAGACAAGATCTTGCTAAGTCACTCAGTTGCCCAGGCTTGGGCTTGAACATGCAATCTTCCTGCCTCAGCCTCCCAGAGGACTGGGATTACAGGCCTGGGTCATACCTACTTTTGCACGTTTCAGTGTGCCTGTACTCTGCTTCTTGTGCCTCCGCGACTCCTGGGAAGCACCCCGGCTTCCTTGTTGGTGTTCTGTGTTAGGAATCTGCAAGTCTTCCTCGCGAAAATCCTGATAATAAGTATTTGGGGGCCATGAGGTCTCTGGCTCACTGTTCCGCTCCACCCTGCCATCCCCCAGGCAGCCACTGACTCTGAGTGAATGGGGCAGCTGTGCTGTAGCAACACGGTGGTTATGGAAACCGGCAGGGGCCAGGTTGGGCTTGCAGAATAGTTTGCCAATCCCTGCCCCGGGCAGAGTCAGCCTCCGGGGAAGGACGTGCCTATGGCACCAGGGGCCCTGCTCGACCTACCTGGGCATAACAGGCCCCACCACTTCTGTACCTGGAGGTGTGTCCCTGGTCCCTCCCCAAGCTCTCTTCTGGCCGTACTATGTGGCCTGCTGGCCTTGAGCATGCTGCCCCCTGTCTTCCTGCTAGCCTTTGCCTGGGTGCCTCTCCACCCACCCACCTTTGGAGCCCACCTCCTCTGCTGCCTTTGTCTGCTCCTGCATTCAATCCCTTGCTCATCTAGCGCCCCCCTTCTGTCCTGTAGTGTCTCTGTCTTAGTTACTTATCCATTGCTGTGACAAAACATCCAACGTCCACAATTTAAGGGAGGAAAGATTTATTTAGTTTACAGTTTCAGACGGTCTCAGGCAGTCTATTTGTGGGGCAGCCGGCAACAGCTGAAGTAAGTGACCCAGGCTGGAGAGCTGCTCACCCCATGGCAGACAGAAGCCAAGCGAGGCAGAGGCAAGCAGATCTCTGGAGAGTGACGCAAGGCTAGAATCCCCTCCTGGGGGCTGGGGGGGAACCAGAGGACAGACAAAAGAGTTCTTCTTGGGCCAACAATGTTTCTTCTTCCTTCCTTTACTTAGCTCAAGCTGCCAGCTGGGATCCCCTTGCCCAGGGTGGGTGCCCCTCTCCCATTTCCTGTTAGACAAGTCAATCACACCTGAAATCTCTGCCCCAAGCACCCCTGCCTCCTGTATCAACAAATGGATACATTCTTTCCGGGTCAAACCCGAGCATCTGCCCCTTCCAGCCAGGCTCAATCTCCTAACAATACACCTTTCCAAATACATGAGGTTTCTGGGGGACTCTCATGATCCAAGCCACAGCAACCTCCCATCTCCTCTCTCTTCCTCACTAGCGCAGTGACTTCCTCTTCTCTGTGACTTCGTTGCTGGGGACCCTTCTGGGCCACACTTGGGTCATTTGTTTCTAACTTTATTTTCTCAAGGATAGGAGCTCACTCACCTCATCTCTCTCTCTCTCTCTCTCTCTCTCTCTCTCTCTCTCTCTTTCTCTCTCTCCCCACACTCCACAGCTACCAGGAAGCCTTGTGGGCATAAGCCCCGGTGGCCCCTCCCTTTGTGCTGCAGCGGGGGCTTTGGAGTCTAGTGGTGCCATTTGGGAAAACTGGGATCTCACCACCTGTTCGGCACTCAGAGTCCCGCAGCTAAATACATCCTTGGTGCGTAACCTGAGCCTGCCCTGGGCCTCTGTCCCACCCCCATCCCCACCCAGTCAAGTGCCCCGTTTGTTTTGACATCCCATGTGGGTGTCATAGATCCAGATTTCAAAGCAAGAGGTTTTTCTGTAATGGCTACCGAAGGTCAGGACCCTGTGGCTTCTGGGCACCCGTACTAGCAGCTCCAGTTAATTAAGAAAGCAAACCTGGATCCCTGACAGGGGTGGCCTGGCAGGACCAGGCCATTGGAGCTTGTGTGAGTGTGCAGGAGAGGCTCATGGGAGGATGCATGGGAGAAGGAAGGTGTGGGTCAGTGAGGACCTGCCATTACCTGCTTAGCAAGAAGGGGTAGCGGGAAGCCTCACAGTCAGGGATCCAGCTCCTGGTGGGATCCAGGGCTCTTCCTGCTTCCTGCTCCTCCTCTGGGATGTCTTGGAGTAGGGGAAAGGCAATGGAGAAGGGCTGGCTGAGAGAGAACTAGGGTGAGATCTTTGTGGGGCTTGCAAGGCTGTCCCCGAGCCCAGCGAACCCAACTACCCAGCTACTGGAGCAGAGTGATGAGAGGTTTCCTGGGATGGATTTGTAGGGAGCGAGTACTTGACCTGCCACCAGCTGAGGGAGCCCTGCTCAGCAGCAATGCTGTGTGTCCGCACAGAGGCTTGGTCTGGATTTACAACGGAGGTTGGTCCTTAGGGGAGCAAGAGTTAGCCCAGTACTACCAAATTCTGCCTGGTCATCCTCCTGATCCTGGCTGGACATCCACACATATGCCCACTCTGGCCGTTAATTCTGATGTGTCAACTTCACTGGACTAAGAAAGGCCTGGCAGACTAGTAAAGCACATTCCTGAGGTTGCCTGAGTGAGCCACAGAAACATGGCCTTGGGTATGATACCTGGTCCCTTGCCAGCTCCTTTCTGGCACTGTTCCCCATAAATATGTTTCCTTCATCTTGCCCTTCCGCCATGATGTTTTGTCCTTGGAGCCAGCTGACAATGGACCAGATTCCCAAAACCATGAGCCAAGTTAAACCCCTCTTCCTTTAAGCTGAGGCATTGGTATTGTGTCTCAGTGACAGGAAAGTGACTAACACACTCCTCCTCCTCCTACTGTCTCATTCTCTATGGTGCCAGGGAGCAGATGCCAACCACCACCACTACCACCACTCCAACCATCGGGCAAGTATAAGTGATCTCAGGGGCTTGCAGAAGCACGAAAAGGACAGGCCCTGTGTGCCCAGGCCTGTGCCAAGTGTCCACTTGTGAGTGTTGCTTGGGCGTGGGCCCTATGAGGACAATGCTGATATGTAGTACTACTCAGATGTAGGATTCTCTTATAGTTTATAACCTGAACTCTACACTTGGTCAACCTGTGCCTTTTGGGAAGAATGGGTCTGAAGAGAGGCTTAGCCCTGTCTGCTGAATGACCCAGTGAAATGTATTTGGGCTTTATGGTGCTCCAGTTTGTCATGGGCGATGCGGTTGGTGCCTATCTTTCAGGTGTACAGAAGGTGTGGGTGTGCTGGTAAATACTGGACACGAGGTCCCTGGCTCATTGAACCCGGCCTCCTCTCTCGTGGGGGCATGCCTGTTGGTTCAGCTGTTGGCTCCCCTAACAAGTGGTGAGAAGGCATCCCAAACATGATTGGCATCTGTTGCAGCAGGGGGAAGCTGGGAGAGGAGGTGGCTGTATCATCAGCTCTTGGTATCTGGATACTTGGTGGACTTTGAGAGTGTTCTCCTTACGCTTGGAAATCTCAGGACTTCCTGCCTTCTCTAAATCAGTACTTGGTCCCTCATAGGACAAGGCATATTTGGAAGAAGTGGGAGCATTTGGAACAAGCAACTCTCAAGAGGCGAACATCTATCTCCGTGGTCTTCTAAGTTTTCACGTTTAGGGGCGGGAGGCACCTGAATTCTTCCTTCCTCTTTCTCTTTGCATTGCCGAGAGAATTCTCCAGAACTCAGCATGTAGTTAGTGTGACCAATAGTTCCTTCTTCCTGGAGATCACATCCAGTGATACCTGATCTTCCAAAAATTCCCGAGTACCTGCACGCCAGTCTGACTTGCTCGCTTTCTGCTTTTGTGGACGATTTTTCTCACTTCACTTTAGAGCTCCCGGCATATAAAAACTTAGAAAAAGGTACATAAAGATCAGAACAAAGTATAAAAAATATACCAGTAGTAGGCGAATAATGATTGCAACTATGCACAGCCCCAGGTTTCCATAACTTCACCCTGGCAGATCAGAATCTTTTGGGATCACTTGTAGGTCCATCATTCCTTAAGAAAATTTAGGTATACACCAGGCATCAAAGAGAGCATTTGAAATGAAGTTCAGGAGAAGTTCCAGAAGTTGTGAGTCTTGTCTGGAATATGAGGGAACCTCCTCAAAAGATTGCCAGTGTAGCTTTGACCACCAAAGGGCTCACAATATGTCGGGGAACTAATCCCTAATGAGTCTTAACTAAGATCTGAGGAATTTTTATTTTTATTTTTGCATCAGTTTTTTTTTTTTTTTTTTTTTTTTGCAGCTGTTGTTTCCATCCCATGCACTATCCTCAGTAGAAACTAAAAGCAAATCAGGAAGCAACCAGAGCTTGTTGGGTGCTGCTGTGGAGTGGGAGAGAAGAGTTCTGGGCCAAATGGACTAGGAAGGGTTCTAGACACAGTTGCGCTGTGAGTTTACTGTGGGTCATGGGACCAGTGGCCCATTTCTGAGGTTTCCACTTTCTCTCCTGTTAGTCCTGCCAGGCACAGAGGTCTGTCATCCACACACTCTAGGCGGCTGAGGCAAGAGGATTATAAGTTTGAGTCCAGCCTGGGCAATTTAGCAAGTGATAAAATGAACTGAGAATGCAGCTCAGTGGGAAGGCTCTGAGTTCAAACCCAGGGCCCAGGACAATGATAGGCACCTGTAGGCACCTTTGTCCTCAGTGTCATATGCCCCCCAAGAGCAGTGCACACAGCCTTCCTGCAGGTCACACCAGAGGAAGAAGGAGTCAGGTGCCTTCCATGCAGGCAGGACGGGTGGAACAGCCATCCAGGAGCAAAGGGGCAGTTTCTTCCAGAGTCACATGACTGGGGCTGGGTTTGTGAAACAGTGCTTGGTCACCTCAGAGAACAGAAGCCCTCAGATCTTGCTGTCTCAGAACTTTCCTGTGTATGTGTATCTGTGGTGGTACCCTGGGATGTTGGGGCAGGAAGCTGTTCCCTAACTGCTCTCCTTGAAGTCCACACACCTGGAACAGCATCCCCCGTGTTAGCCAGTGTCTTCTCTGTGTGAACTGTGCTCCCCTCATGTTGTGGGAACATCCCCCAAAAGCCTCATGTCTGTAAGATGATTTAATCATGAGAGTTAATCACTGACTTCCTGCGCTATTAAGAAGTGGTCAGAAAGGGCATGACCTGGAAGTGTAAACACTGGCTGTGCCCTTCCTCATACTCTACTTCCTGTTTTGCCATGCTGCCGTGCAGTGCACAATCTCTCCTGCTAGACCTTCACCAGGCCTTTCCACCATTGCCTGCCACCCATGAATGGACTGAGACCTCTGGAAATTGTGAGCTAAAATGAACTTTTCCTTTCATAAGTTATGAGCGTCAGGTCTTGTGTTCTAGTGATAAGAAAGGAAGTGATTGAGACACTTCACCCTCCAGAATTGTTGGTCTGAGTAGGAAATCTCTGAGTGAACCAAAATTCCATGCCCAGTTCCAGAATCCAAGAAGGGGAAGACTTC